>JARHVA010000964.1:3147500-3437500 GCA_037957365.1 Torreya grandis | reverse complement strand
CACTCTTTTATTGTAAATATATGCCAATGTGTTTCTAATAAAATATATAATTACTCTAATTATATTGATAATTGTTCTATAACGATAGTGGTGGGGTGGAGTGTAATATAGTGAGTTGTTCACTTTAATGTTTGACCTTAAATTTGATGTCTATTTGATCGAAACATGTGAATTTCAATCTTGAATTTGACATCCATTTAATTGTCATTTTAATATAAAAAAATTAGTTCAAAAAATTTAATCAAAAAAATCGTAATATCATCTAGTAAAATACTAAATTTTTTAATAATACTTTATTGTAAAAAGACATAATATAAATATACAACCATCAATTTTTGCCTGTTAGAGTCATCAATATACTCAATATTTTTATGACACAAATAAAAGATCATATTCTCCTCCTATTATTTCTTGGAGAAGAAGGTAGACATGGGAGAATAGGCAAAATATGAATGAGAAAGTCATTAGGGCAGTTGATGTATCCATATCCATGAAACAAAGTTAACATTTGATATGAGAGATATGAACTATTTACATTATTTCCTACTTTTTCTAACAAACACATTCACTGCATATCCATCATTAACTGTAGCCAATGATTAGGTCACATACTAATTGCATTAGCTTAAAATTTGCCAAGGAAAATTCCACCCTTTTCAACCCCTTTTATGTATATCCTACAAGCATTTTAGTCCATTAAACCAAATACCATTCATGTCTCATCGAAATGAACATACATGTTACAAATCAACAAATCCAAGGCTACAATTTACAAGCCAAACTAGGCATTACCAAAAAAAAATGGTAGTAGGTTTAATTACGCAAGGTAAGAAATCTACAAGACTCTAAATAAAATCTCTCTCTTAGGCATGAATTGATCAATATATAACATTGATAAACATTATAATTATATTACAGAGGGTTTATATGTCACCTTTAAATATGAAGGGAAAGTAATCCATTTAACTATAGAGGATATATATCCTTAAGAATGGAATTATTTACCTATAAGGTTTCTCAAATATAATTTAAATTAAAATACAATAACCAAAACTTTTATGGTAATAATTTGGAATTATAATTACTCGTGTTCTTAGCATTTAAGAATGTTCAATTTTAGGTATAATTTTTGACATTTTGGCAACATCAACTTTGACATATTTAGATAGTACACATATATCTAACTCTTGTGCATAATTTCCCTCTATCAGTTTACCCATTTACTATCTTAGTCAGTTATATCTATCAAACATATTTATTTAGGATCAAATTATTCTATAAAGTGATACCTTCATAATCTTAGCTAAACATGCTCCATACCTTAGATCCTTGTTTTTCACTTTCAACATAGTATCGTTAAAACTAAATAGTTATGGTTACTGCATAAGTCTCCCTTTACCATTAGTATCTATGGGTTCTCAACAATTATTTTTCAAATTGATAAGTCTCCACTAATTTGGCCTAAACATTTTTCATGGATCAAGCACAACAATAAATTAACAAAGAGTCACTTATATATATATATATATATATATATATATATATATATATATATATATATATATATATATATATATATATATATATATATATATATATATATATATATCACCCTTAATATAACTTTTCAATTAAGCATCACTTAGAAAACCTAGTACTCTTTTAAAAAATTATTTAAAAAGTATATACACATCTCATATATTTCTGTATTAACCTTAAATCAGTCCACGTAGCTAAATTTGAATGGAAAATGTCAAAGTTGCATGATGCAAAATATCAAAGATAAAAAAAAAATGAAACTACATTCTAGATTGTTTATAATTTTATACATACACACACATAAGTGGGAGACCTACATGTATTAAATGAGCCCTCTTTAAAGTATTATAACATAGGCACTACTCAACCATTCAACAGAGAATGTTAGGATTAGTCCAACTAAAAGTATTAACCTTTTTTTTATGGGCATATTGTGGGAAATCAAACACAAATAGGTTTTTGACAAAATAGATAGAAAATGCATATATCACACAGGATCGAAGAAGTTCACATGCATAAAATAGATTATATACACAGGCATAAGGTTCCTAGAAGGTGTAGACCATAACTACATATTGAAACACTGCCAATAACCGTAACAGTCCCGAATTTTGTGTACCTAGTGCTTACCTAAATATTAGTTACTCCAACACATCAACTTATCGGTCTAATGGTTAAGGTACTCACTTGAAGCATAGAGAGAATACCAGGTCAAAATTGGGTTAGTTGTGTGGTGATTTAGTACCTTTATTACATAATATAACATGCACATAAATTGATACTTGAATTATTCCTAGTATCATAGTATGACATTTTTGTAGCATTACACTAGAGTGCTTTCATACACATAAAAACTCACATCCCATTCGTATATTATTTCAAGAAAAGTAAATAAGCAAATCACAACATTACACAACTATTGGATAAAACGTACATAATTATTCATTAAATTTTATCAATAGTAATGTATAAGATGATGTTGTTTCTATACGATTTTCGCTTTCACATTCAAAAAGGAAATGAGAAACTAAAGGAAATGGTCTAGAGTTAGATGTTACCCGGATGAGGTCTTGCACACCAAATTCAGACGACTGAAGGAACTCCTCTTTGGTTGTGGAGGATGACACCTGTAGAAGAAAGGGACTCAAACAAAGAAGGTGTTAGATAGCTAGAAAGTGGACTGCCAAGCAAAGGCTTGGTCCTAGAAGTGCAAAGACTTCTTGGAGGATGACAGTCCACTAATTGATAAAAGAATGTTTGATAAAAGTAGAATGATAAAAGACTGAAACAAAAATAGAAGCAAATGCTTACCTGAATGCTGTTGTCAGTCTAGTCACAGTCACCGATGTCGGTTAGTCTGCCGACGTCGATTGGTCAAGTCTGCTGACGTCAGTGGGGGCAGCGGGCCTGATGGCTGGCGTCGGTCGGGGCAATAGTCTTTGGATGAGGTCTGGTCAGGTCTGGACGGGTTTATGGTCTGTGGATGGATCTGAGAAGGGCTCTAGGTCTGGTTGAATGCTCTGTGCAAGGCTGCAAGGTAGAGGGTGTGGTCTAAAAAAGGGACCAGATGGAAAGCAGAGGCAACAGGGAGATAAGGATTCGGGTCTGCTCTGGCTGATAGTAAGAAAGGTAGCAAATAGAAAACTAATTACTAACAGTATAAATATTTGGAATGGAAACATAGAGGAAATACTTACCTGTGGCTTGCTGAAGAATGTTGCAGACTAGTTGTACCTATTGCTGATGCTGCTGGTGTAGAGGACCTCCAGCAAGGTGGAGTGACTGATGCAGAGTACCTGTTGTTGTTGTAGCTTGCTATGTGCCTGAGAGAGAGAGAGAGAGATCTGAAGATTGGTGGATTGAAGATTGAGGAGTGGAAGATCGGATGGTTGAAGGTCGAAAGGTCAGATCATTCAAGATTGAAGAGTCAGATTCAAAGATCAGATCCTGCATTCGGGTCAAGAATGCAGTTTTGAAGGAAACTGATGCCGGCAAAACTACCGATGTCAGCCGACTACTGACCAACGTCAGTGGCTGGAAGGCGAGCAAAAAGGCTAAAAATAGCCTTTTGTCCGTTTTTCCAACTACCAGGTCAGCGGGTCGGGGGAAGAAACGGTCGAAGGTGGCTTAAATGAGACGAGAGGATGAGTGGGATAAGGGAAATGGGGTCTTAAGTCATTTAAGACTTGGCATGGGGTAGTGGAGAGAATCCAAGGAGGGCATCCAAGGGTGGTGAGGTGTCAAGGGTGAGGGAGAGAATTATTAATTTAAAATAAAATAATTATTTTAAATTAATAAGACATAGGTTAGGTATGGTTAAGTGGACCAAGGGGACTAAGGGGGGGAGGACGACCAAGGAAGTAGACACGATTTCGGTGTCTACAGATGCAATTTATTAAGTAACATTAGTTTGTCATTCAAACAACATAACACCAACACTCTATCATCCTCTATCAATGAATTAAGGTAGGATTATATAGTACCCAAGCATCAATATTTTTATTACATCTCATTAATGTGCACCGTTAAAGATGCATAATAACTTTCTATAAATAATAACCCTAACTACTTTACATTCAGTGTCATGAAATGGACTATCTCCAAGATTTGTGCTATGATAACTAGATTTTCTCAAGGTTATTTGTATTAATTATTCTTCTTGTGGAATCACTCTATCAGTCATGGGTTGCATCTCCCCCTCTTTTGTTTTACGTTCTATGCAACCTCCTTCATAATCCTAATGATCCTTGTTTTGTGTCGACTAATGCATCATATAAGAGGGAAACCCATGACTTGGTCAATACTTTGTTGAATTATCATGGGTCTTAAATTACATTTGTTCCACCCATCCTCATGTATTATTTACCTTCATTTGCATTCTACTAAACTTCATTAAAAAATTAAACTTTGCATTGTGCTTTGCAGTTTGTCATATCTACGCTCTGTTATCCAAAATGTGCATGAACTATGTGCATCTTGTGGTTTTTCATTGAATGGGTGCTCACCATTAGGTAAATATTTGATTGCTTCTATAATAGTCAAAAATTCAATTCCATAAAGGCTTCATACTTATTCTTCAAAGCAATGTGGAAAAGCTATACATTTAGGCACAAAATCTTATAACTAAGGTATTAATTAGTGAATTGAGATATGTGATAAGTTTTATAAAATAGCAGGAATTGAATATTTGTTTGCATTGACTTTCTTTCCAATGCAACAATCCAAGATTCTAGTCATGGTTTATAGGTATAAAATAAGGCCAAGCTTATCCAACACTCACAAACTTTTTGATTTTATTTGGGTAACTAATCACATTTTTTTAATAAATTTAGTACTTTTTTGTTTGGATTTTGTGATTCTTGAGAGTTTGGACCCCACACAATTTTTGAGTGTTGGCTAAGTTTAGGCATTACATAGTAAAATTTTATCATGCATTTGTGCTTCGCTTTCATCTTTCCCATTAAAATTATTTTTCTTTCTATACTATTTTCAAGTTCTATTTTATGTATTAATATAACATTATATTAAACAATTATTTATATTAAAAAATAAGTAAATTTATTAGGGTATGTACACAAAATTGGGGGACAATTCCATGGACATTTCTGTTAATGTGTATGCATTATGGTCATAACCCATACACGTTATTTAAATTTAGGTTCAAAACAACCATACCTAAGAATGTGTACACATTATTAGGAACACATACACATTATTAGGAACACATTTGCTTTATTAGGAACGTGTATTCATTTTTATTTCTTTGCACCTAAAATCACAAAAACATCTATAGGAAGGTAAGATTTACTTAAAGTTGATATTTACTAAAATAAATGTTATAAGTTAAATTTATTTTAGTAAATATAATAAATTAGGGTCACTATGCATCTAATAGAGTTGCTCTCACAGTTGCATGCCTTACTATGTAAAAAATAGTTTTTCAAAATCCAATCTGGTCAATACTTAGACATATTCAGGGTCTTAGTATTGAACTTAGGGATTTCAAGGCATAACTTTTACAAATGATGTCCATTTTTGGTAAGAATATAGTCATTTTTAAGGCTTTTATGACTTCTAGATTGCTTGCTAACATTTCTAGGAGTCTTAGGTTTGTCAAAATTGAAGTTTGAAAACCACTCACTTTGAAATTGATCTAAAGTGGTATGATTGGGTTAACATAGGTCACATTGGTGACCTGTACACATCAAACAACAAATTTATGTTAATTTCACTTTCTCATCAACCCTCCCTCATCCCTAATCACTTCCTACTCATCATTTATCACCCCTAATTTACTCTCTTCTCATTCCTCATTGTCCCTAATCATTCCCTCATTGATCTTCATTATCCCTCATCATCTCTAATCACATCCTCATTATCCTTAACTAATCCATCTTTGACCCTCACTATCCCTCATCATACCTAATCACTCCTTCCATATCCCTTATCATCCCTAATTATTCCCTCATTAACCCTCACTATCCCTCATCATCCTTAATCACTCCTTCATTGACTCTCACCATACCTCATCATCTCTAATCACTCTTTCTTCATCCCTCTTCACCCTTAATCACTCCCTCATCACCCTCACCATCCCTCATCATCCCCAATCACTCCCTCATCCTCCCTAATCACTCCTTCATCAACCCTCACCATCTGCAATGACTCCCTCATCATCTCTAATCAATCCCTCCTCATCCCTCCTTAGCATTAATCACTCCATCTAATACCTTGATGGTGGGTAAAATAGCTTCTTTCCTATATTGGATTAGCTTATTTTCTAATTCTGAATTTTACTTACTCAAATAAGGCCCAAATAAACTATTCTTTCACTCAAACAAGGAATTTAGAGATATCATCTGATTATCTAGTGGGATTCAAAGATGTCTATAGTGATCCATGCCTAGATCATGGAGAGAGTGTGTATCCATAGGATCCATAGATTAGAATAAATAGCCAATAAATCGATCAAAAGGTGGAATGAAATTGTATTAATTACATATATAGATTGAGATTTGGGCATCTAAGAATCCCAATCCTAAATTTGAGAATTTAAATTTAAATTTATATATAGGTGTAATTAGATACTAGTTGAAAATTCTAATTCCAACCCCATAGTTGACCATATATCCATAGTATACCAGATTGCTAGATAGATAGATAGGTAGTCATCAATCTAGTAGGATGTGTTCCAGTCTAATAGTTGATAAAGTGTGTTTCCCAACCTAACTCAATCTATACCTAATCCATTCTATACATAACTTGATATATAAAGGGAATGAATGGCATATGCCTTAATATAGTTTATCGAAGAGGCACCACTTAAAGCTTGAGCATGGCCTAGTGGGACCTCAAGGCCAAACAGAGGCCTTGCCATACTTTGAGTACTCCTCGATCCACAATATAATATGTCAAAGAATAGAGTAAGAATGGGGGGCCTACCATAGATATATAGAGGGAACCATTTTGAAGGCCCTACTCTGATCTCAAACTTTCCCTACTTGTTAAGGCAATGCAATCTTTCCTTACCTACTTCATTTATGCCAAAGAGTAAGGCAATGTAAGCTTGGATTTTTGATATCTAACTTTGATTCACCTAATAACAAATGCCCAAATCCCAATCTTTGTATGTAATTAATAAAATTCCATCCCATCCTTTTCTCCCTTTCCTACCTATTTATTCTAGCTTGGGGCTCTAGATACACACTCTCTCCATGGTAAGGGTTATTAAGGTATAGACATATGTGGTAAATGTCTCTTAACCTTGAAATTAACATAGATCTATTTTAAAACCTATCTATAAGCATCCAATGTATGTGGAAGGCTAAAATAATCATGTTTTGGATAAGTCAGAGGTTGTTGAGAGACTTCATGGACATGAAATAGAAAAGAGACCAAGTTTAGACATTAGTTATGATATGATAAGGCTTAAAGACATCAAACAAGAAACTAATAAGAAAGATAAGAAATAAGGAGAGGTGGGGAAAAGGTCTCTAGGTCTAGTGTAGAGTTTAGGTTTAGGTTTATAGAGGACTGTGTAAACCCTTAAATAGGGTTTAGTAACCAAAAACTCATATATATTTCTAGAGAACCATTAAAAACATTTGAAATTTTGTAGATAGGTGTTTAAGGATGTTTGTCAAATGATCCAGATGGTTTCAGATCTTTAAAGTCCCCATAATACAATATATTCATGACTATGTTTTTTTAACAAACCTCAAATAGGCCTAAAATAGGGCTAAAGGTGTAGTCTTTCAAAGTCTCTTGAAAATAATGTTGTAGCAGAATGTAGAATGTGTTCTTTGTCATGTGTAATGTGAAAATGAATGCATGAAGTCATTTTTATGGCCTTTAATATGAGTTTGGATCCATAAACTCCTAAACAATATATCAAACCTAAGTAAGAGGGATAAAAATCCTATTTTGTTGCATTTTAGTGAGAATTAAGTATAAAGAATGGAAGAAGCTTCTATGATAGATTAGATAGTGTCAAAAAAAATACAAGAATCCTATTGGGGACATCTGGATTTAATCTTGAGTGAAATCCTTTCTATAAAGGGTGGCATACCTAATTAATAAGTTCTAGTATGATAGAATTTTTTGTTGTTTGCAAGAATTAAGTTGTGATGGACATGGATCAGTGTTTGATGAAAATTGTCACTAGGAAGGTAAAGAAGTGAAAGTAGGTTCAAACAGGTGTTCAAGAATATAATAGTAGTAAAATGGGACTAAATTAAAATAAATAGGATACAAAGAAAGCTTAAGACGTATAATAAATCTAAAATCCTTGAGAGAATATCATGTTTGTTGTGTGATGTAAAAGTGGTGTACTTCAAAAGAATAAACCATGTTTATTGAGTGAGTAACAAAATTTAGAGTATAATAACCTCACGTTAGTATATAAGGAGTTAAATATGTTGCATGAAACAAGGAAGGATACAAATCCTAAAGGAGACCTAGATGAGTAAACCTATAAGAGGCCTACTTACATCAAATAAAGAGGGAGTGATTAGGGATGATAAGGGATGGTGAGGGTCAAAAAGGGAGTGATTAGGGATGATGATGGATGGTGATGGTCAATGAAGGAGAAAGTAGGGATGATAAGGGAGTGATTATAGATGATGATGGAAAATGAAGGTCAATGAGGGAGTGATTATGGACGAGGAGGGATGAGCAAAGATTTATTAGGGATGAGGAGGGATGAGGAGGAAGTGATTAGGGATGATGAGGGATGAGTAAATAGTGTTTAGTGATTATGAGAGATGAGGAAGGAATGATTAGGGATTGCTGCCCAATTTTGACCCCGAGGTCAAAAAGGTCAACCCCTATAGTTTGAAACTTAACTTGTCATGCTTGTTAACCTTGTTGATAGTCATGTTATGCCTTGTAATGTCTTGTATTGTTTCAGTGAGAAGGAGGTGATTTTTTAGTTCTTGAAATGATTCATTAAATGCATTAAATGGATGTATATGTTTAATTCACTTGTTTCACTATCTTATCATGCAAATTACAATTGTTAAGTGTCTTTCGAAACATTAAAGTAACTTCACAGTTTTTAAGGTTTTTAGAGAGGTTGAAGTTTCATTTATGGTTAATTTAAACCTTCTCAAAGCCTTATTATTTCATGGATTGTTAAATAATTTGGTGAAGGAATCAATTGAGGACAAAGGTGGTCTAACAAAGCTTTATGTTGACCTCATAGAGCCATCAAACATGCATTAGTATTCTTTTACACTTGTCAATGCATTCCAAGGTCTACCAAGTCACTCCTTGAGCCAATATGAAGTATTGTACATGGATTTGTAGTTTTAAATCATCTAAAGAAGATATATAACATGCACATATGTTAGGAATGTAAGTACAATTCAGATCATGGTTAGTTGTTTTAGGTCTAACATACAAAATAAGATGAATCACTCTTTTATAGGTAATTTAGGCATTTGTACAGACATGAAGGGTCCATATTTAGGTGTAAATGTGTTTAATGGTGTCCATTCACCTTCTTCAGGTCATTTTCATGAACAAAAAGTTTTCACAAATCTATATAAGTCAACAAATGCAAGAAACCTATTAGAAGCTAATTCAAGCTCTTCACAAGCTTGCGAAGGCCAAAATCTTATGCTCAGTTCATGAAAATGAAAATGAATTGGGTCAAATTATCATATGAATAGGATTTAACCCTCATGGGATTAAAATTTGTGAAAAGAGTTTAGGGTTTTAGGGTTGAGCTATATGAATTATCTCTTACAAGTTAGGTAGTTAAAACCCCGTACTAAACCCCAAGGATCAATTTTTTGACATTTTTAGTGAAATTTCAAGATAATATATCAAATAAAATATTTAAGAGGAATATAAAATATATGGATATAATTCTCACACCTTTCTCCACTAGGTTGGCACGTGTGAACAATCAAGTATCAAGATATCTCCAAGAGAGACAGGTTCAGGTCTGAGAAAGGTGTCATCTTCATAATTTCTAATGATTTTTGGGTGTGTCAATGATATAACTAGTTGAATTTTATCTATTTTAATATCCATGACCCATTATAAACTTACCAAATCCATTGACTAGTCTTTAACTCAGACTAAGTGATCAAATGAGTTATTGATAGCCACAAGTGACACTAAGCTTGTTCAAATGGAAGATATGCACTCACTGTTAGGTTTAATATGGAGTTTGAAATGAAATAATCTACTAATTAATATATAACCCTTGAATGATGGAAAAAATAGGTTTATGTTCTTATTGAAGGATTCCAAGATCTCTTCCAAATCTTGATTTCATTTGAAGCCACCTTAAGGAGTGTCTCTCACAGTGCAATCAAAACTTCATATGGTTTATTATTTTCTTGAATTTTCCATGAAATGAGAAACATAATAACCTCATAAACACCTTTCTTAGGAAGTATATGATATAGAGGAATAATTTACCATTGAGGGTGAAATAAATATTGGTTGATTGACTATGTTATCCATAAGCATGTACAAGGTGAAATTATAAAACAAGTGATGTTGTCCACAACTCTTGAGTAAGTGAAATATGTAGAGAGACATCCAAGTGAGTTAAGGTAATTATAATAAGTGGAGTATGGTTTGGATACCTTCAAATAGGATACAAACTTTATCAAGTCTCTCAAAGTCACATAGGTAGCTACATCTAGTCATAGACCCACTAGACCTGATGAAGGATTGTGTGTGCATAGTAGAAAGGCAAGATGTTTTCTAAGTCAGAGTTTCATAGTAAAAACCATAATTTTTTTTGAGTAAAACTTTGAAATTATATGGAAATATTTCCATAAATTCTTCTCTTAAGATACCCCACAAGTTCTCATAAAATACCGCTCAGGAACCTACTTAGGCCTAAGAGTAGTCAACTGAGTTTCCAAAGGGTTCTCATCCCATACGGAGTAGAGGAGCACCTAATTTAACCTGATTATTTTGGAGACCTATATATATATATATATATATATATATATATATATATATATATATATATATATATATATATATATATATATACATTGTCTACAAGAGTATAATATATTAACTAGGTTCAAAGAGATAAGTCACAATCAAGAGAGCTCTAGGTCTTATGTGCACCTACAACCAACAGATGGTTTAACATAGACATGAGAGAAGGATACCTATTTTTTGCAATGAAAGATTATTAGAGGGTTAATATTGTTGTAGGAAACATATAAAATTTAAAAATAATGTTAAAACCTCTTATGGAGAATAAAATCATAATAGAAAGGTGAGAAAACCAACATGTTGGTTGAGAACTTCAAGCCTGTCTCCAAAATATGAAGATTACATGAGGTTTTGGTCTTAGGATTAAGGATTGGTGGTAAATTAAAGTGTGAAAACCATAATTAAGTGTTTAAAATGTTGAGATACCAATTAAAGAGAGGAGAAGTCACTCAAATGGAGTTGTCCTCAGACCCTAACCTAATAAGACATGCTCAATGAAGACCCACAAGCCTATTGTAGATGTAATGTAAAAATGGTGCATTGGTTGTGCTGATTAAAGTAAGTGAGACATGATTGGATAAATAAAAATAAGTGTATATTTTATTTTCAAAGTGACATGAGGTCTCCATAGGGTCAAAGTGAAAAAACATTGCAAGAAGCCTAATTAGGCCCAAATTTTCCCTCATGTACCTACATACAAAATGGTTAAATCTGAGCAACATGAGGCCTTATGGATTATAAAATAACATATAATAGTATCATGGGGACAATAGGAGACCTATTGGAGGCTTAATTACTTTTAAAAACGCATTTGAAGGCTTCTAGGCCTATATGATCCTTCTTCAGTCTTCATACATAAGCATGTCCATCTGAGAGGTCTAAACCTTACTTAGAGATTAATGGACAATATGCATGTGAGGGAATGGATATAAGATATTTGAAAGAGAATACTCTACTCCAATTCTATTCTTCTAGTTATAAAATCAAAATCCTATGCAGTATTAACAATCACTAAGAATGTTAGGCACTCAAAAAAAATTTAAAACACTCTTGAAACTCAAGTGGGCATAGTATTTTGCTCAAAAATCGAAGAATTAGATGCATGGATGTAAATGGTTATTGGAAGTGTTAAATGGTTTCTCATAATCTAAGATTGTGACATTTAAATTTTCTCAATAAGACTATATAGTATGAATGATCATTAAGAAAGAAGGTCACTCAAAAATATACTTCTACTTTGTGTAGAACTCGAGAGGGTATAAACAAATAATCAAAACTTAGAAGAGAGTTTACATAGCATATAATTGTCATAAGGTAAATTTATAATTTTAATTCCCTTCCTCTTTATGGTTTTAAGTTTCCATTTCAATATTATAGATCTATTAATCATCCCTAAGAGCAAAACTACCTAAAACCCTTGCAAACCCTCATATTGGAACCCGATAGGCATGAAGGTTTTATAAATGAATTTATTGTACTTATATCACCTTAGAAATAAATTGGAGATATATTTATACCTCATAGGGACCCTATAGAGTTATTTCATAGCACGTGTGGAATGATAAACATAAGGAAATGGCCTAGAAAGATAAGTTACATGTCAAAAAGGTAATAGTTTGGACTGTGTGAAGATCTATACATCATATGAAAATGGATTGTAGTAATACATAGAATCATAATGACCCCCTTAAGTTCAATTAAGATCTCCTATGGTGAATTAGTGGTTTTCAAGCTAAGAGATTAGGCCTAGATAAGCTTATCTCTAATATGTATAAAGAGAATGAATGTGACAAAACTATGTAAAATATTATTCACAAGACTATGATAAGAAGGTTGAGAGCCTAAAGAGACCTAATATGTATTTACAACATCAAAATTGAAGACCCCAAACTAATATCTATGTTTCAAGACACCTAAAAAACTCCTTATGGATTGATTATCACTTATTTAGTATAGATTAACATGGGAAAGCTTTTAAAAATCAAATATGGCATAGAAAGGCAATCAAGAGATTCAAGTAGACATGTGTCAAGGTATGAACTTGTAATTGCCTCTTAAGGTGGCTATGTAACTTCCCAATCAAGTCATGGTGGTAGTTTGAAGAGCCTAAGATGAGTCATTGAAGATAGTGATGATCTCATATGCCAATTTGAAGAAGGACATCATTAAGCAAGTGCACCCATGTTAATGAAAACTTTAAGGACTATTTTCTTTCTCAATTTCTTTCATTGAAACTTCCCTCATGGTGGATGACACTTGTCTATGATCTTATATGCCTCTCCTTTCTCTCCTCCCACATTTTCCTATATATACAACCTTGTTTGTCTTGGTAATGGATATTTGACTTGAGTATGGTAAAGCCCTGCTCATTTTTATGCCTTGGATCAATAAAGACTATTGATTTTACATCCTCTTTTGACTATACTTAGTGTGTATACATGGATGATTGATCTTGTTTAGTGATTTGATTGATCTTCCTTGACATGTTGTCCTATCCTAACACCTATATGTAGTTTTAAAGATTATTTTGTAGGTCATCTACAGTGCTCAAGTGAAATGTGAGGGTTATGTGAGTTTGTCTATTCATTAGTCTCATTCTAGACCTCTTGATTAACCCTCCTAGCCTATACATCTATCAAAACCTCCAGATTGAAATGTTGATGTGAGAGATTTATATTGGGAGTAGTGTATGTTTAGATTAGTCTCATCGTCTACATGTGCACATGTAGCTAGTTGGTAGTGATCAATTGATTTAGTGTATCACTCCCTTAGTTAGTTTTATTTCATGTTATTCCTCTCCCTTTTTTTTATGTAGGCTAGTAGTGTAATGAGTCTAATTGATACGTCAAATGGATCTAGCCCTATAATCTAGTGGTTTAATCCACTTAGAAATCACCCACAACCTAAGACTAATTCCATTGTATAACTCAAGTGAGAGGCTTGAAACACCCTCTCAAGGGTGAATTTGAGTTATAACAAGGATCATGAGGGATGGTGAAGGTCAATGGAGGAGTGATTAGGACGATAAGTGAATAGAGATGACTAGGGATAGTGAAGGTCAATGAAGAAGTGATTAAGGATAATGAGGAATTATGTGAGTGATTAGGGATGATGAGGGATGAGTAAGAAGTGATTAGGATGAAGGATGGATGATGAGTAAGTGAAATTAACATAAAGTGGTCATTTAATGTGTGTAGGTCATAAATGTGATCTATGCTACCCCAATCACATCACTTTAGATCAAATTTTAAAATGAGTGGTTTACAAACTTTAATTTTGAGAAATCTAAGACTCTTAAAAATTCTAGGAAACAATCAAGAATGCACAAAAATGTAAAAGTGACTATAGAATTACTAAAAATAGGCATCAATTACAAAAGTTATGCCCTAAAATCTATAGATTTAATTTACTAAGACCTTGAAAATGCCTAAGTACTTACCATATTAGATTTTAAAAATCTATTTTTTACATTGTAAGGCGTGTAGCTATGAGACCAACTCTATCAAATGCAGAGTAACCCTAATTTCTTATATAAGGGTAAACAATATACTTAACATTTATTTTATTAAATATCAGCTCTAAGTAAATATTACCTTCCTGTAGAATTTTTTGTGTTTTTAGATGCAAAGAAATATGAATGAGTACATGTTATAGTGCATATGCATTATTGAAATTTGAATTCAAAAAATCAAGCCTTTTGATTTAGAAATGGCTTGGATTCTCGAGCTAAAGGCTTGGACCTGTCAATCTACAATCGAGTCCGAGAGTTCTGATAGAGAGAAAAAATGTCAACTTCCATCACCAAATACACTATTTAAAAAAAATATTACCATGATAATGAACACGCTCTCCTCTTTCCAAATATATGATTTTTATAATTTTTGGACTATTTTAAGGGTTCAAACTATGTTGATTTCTAACTATACCTTGTTTAGGCTACTACATGTAGCAAATATACATGTTTATTCATCTTTATGTAATTTGTATTTCATTTATACAAGTGCAAAATAAATTATATGGTCACAAACTAAGCATAATTCTACACAGATTAAAAAAAATCAAATTTCATTTTTTTATTAGGTACTTAGGGGGACCACACGATCGGTTATCTATTTTTTTATTAGTTTTCAAGATCTATATACTTGCAAAATTCATTTAAAAAATTATTCATTAAATATGTGTGTGTGTCAAAAATTAGAAGATCTTATTTAAATATTCATCGAAGGGTTTCAAGCTATATTAAATGATGCTAAAAAAATAGTGGGCTACAAGGTCGTCTATTTACTCTATTTTCTTATAAAAAATTGGAGTTCCTCTTCATATTTTAGATGTTCGACCTAGTTATACTTAACTATTTTTCATAAGAAAAAATGTTAAAAAAAATTGTTTTGGAAATTAGACTCGAAATACTACAATTCATATTTTTATACCATCTTCATATTTTAAATGTAGCCATCTCAAATTATCTATAAAAATTAATGTTTTTGAAATTTCAAGAAAATTATATCTACATATAAGCCCCTTTTTGTCATCCAACTTTATACACTTATTTATTACACTTCATAAAAGTTATATGTACAAAAACTAAAAAATATTTAACAAATTAACTTAATAAACTTTTCAACTAAATTGATCAATTGAGAGCCTACTTTCTAGATCATTTTCAATAATATTTCTTCACAAATATCTTTGATTTCCTTCTTATTAATCTTCTCCCTCACAAAAAAGAATTTTCTAATAACTATGTAACGCTCTATTTTTTCTTCATTTTTAATTTCACTTTGTTTATTTTTTGAGATTGTAATGAAAATAAATATAGAAATGGAAACATATACAATTTAATTTATTAATGTTATAAAAAATATAAAAAAGTTATAAAATACAAAACGAGAGACTTTAGAAAAAAAATTAAGATCAATTTTAAAATAAAATAAATTTTATCATAATCTGAAAGATATAATATCTACTCTTAAGAAATTTCAAACTTACCCAAAATAAACTTTCTATCTTATAATAGAAAGAAAATAAAATTTAATATTATGTTGTTTATTTAATTAAATTGCATATTAAATATTTGGTTTAAAGCCCCTTTTTTATGATCTGAGTCTTTATCATAATAAATGGGCAATGGCCAAGAGACCTCTTTATTTTAATTATTTGGTTTAAAGCCTCTTTTTAACGATTTGAGTCTTCATCATAATAAATGGGCAATGGCCAAGAGACCTCTTTACTTTAATTATTTCCCTTTAAATTATTAAAATCTTTAAATAAATAAATATTTTTTAATTTGAGGTTTAAGATCTAATTTCATTTTTAAAGTAATAGTTGCACTTGTAAATAATTTGTAACATATTATTTACTTTTTTAATTAAATGTATTTAAGGTAACTAATTAGAGATTTATATAGATTTTTGGTGTTTGGTTGGTATTTTGTTTTATATATATATATATATATATATATATATATATATATATATATATATATATATATATATATGATTTGGTGATATTTATTTCAATTTGAATGTAAAAAATATATGGTTAATAGTGGTAATAATCTCATTTAGGAATTAGAATTAATCGATTACATATGTAATGAGTGTTAAAGTACTTTACATATATACAAAACATGGTAGAGGCTTGAGAATAATATAGAGTATATTGGAAATATAAGCTTTCAAAAAATTGATGATTGAATTCACTTATTCCTAATCTCATATTTTCTCACTTTGATCTGTGCACTATACCTCTATATCTCTGTTAAACAAATTTTCTTTCTTTACCTTATGACAAATCTAATGCACCTACAATATCTAAGACATAAGTTAAACAACATGATCTTTATTGACTTGTATTTAACTAGGTGAATAACAAAACTATCTTTTTATTTGTTAGGGTTTTAAATGGTGATAATAGAAATATAAAAAGTATAAAAAAATAATAAATTGTTTAATAGAAATGCTAACTTCAGACAATGATAATGTTTGAATTATGTGTACTTAGTATAAAATGAACTATAGTATTTATGTATTTATAAACATTTAAATTCAAATTACACTAATAAATCTTGCTAACATTACATTTATGCCTCTTATTGTAATTGAATATAAGAAAACCTAGATTCGTCTGGGATGAATACAAGTCGTTAAAATTGAATAAGGAAGGAGGTAGGCCTCCTTCCCCAAAAACATGACAATAAAAAAAAGATTATTTGATGTGTGGGATAAATATGGTTGGTGCGATTAAATATGAAAATTATGATAACCAACTTTTGTGGTAGATAAAAGTTAGGTGGGGAGCTCTACATGAGAGGAAACTTGTTCTAATATTTTTTAGGGGTTTTATGTCATCCTTGCTTTCTGATTGTTTGTCCTCCCTTTCTTTCACACTAATTCTATGGGATTTTCTAGAGTAGTCACAAATTTATTGTGCTCGATGCATTGCCCTTTGGGTGAGGCTTTTAATTTTTAATAGCCTTCACCCTCTATGTTGTAACTTTTATTACAAGCAATGGGAATGATGGTGCCTAAGTGAGACAAGAAGTTTGTGTTGAAGGTCTAAGACGAAGAAATCCCCCTAAATCTCCCTTTCAGCTTGAAATTTGTTTAAACCTTGATGTCATTGATAGTGTATGCAAATGGTACAAAAATAATTTGCTTATTGCTTATTTTGTTGGCCAACTCCCCTCAGAGGAGTCCATTAGTGCTTAGTTTTGACACTAGTGTGAGCCCTCAAGCATTCATGTTAGTGGTGTCTAAAACCTTACTAAGGTTTTTTTATTTTATCCTTTAAGAATCCATCCGAGGTCTAAGCTCTTCTTATAAAGTTGAGTTATTGGTTCCTTAGGAACATGCTTCTGATACTATCTAGATAGACTCAAGAATTTAAGGTAATTGACTAGGCTTCCCTCTAAATTTTAGTCTAGATCAAACTCCTTGGCCTTCTTATCACTATTTGGTATTTTATTGAGGATATTTTTTGGCCCATAGGGTGTGTCTTGTGCCACAAGGATCATAAATTTATTTTGCAACTCAAACAAATGAGTCTGTGTTAAGGTTGACTTGACCAAGAATTTAAATGAATCCATTGACTTTCAATTCAACAATGAGAATTGGGCATAAAAGGTGGTGTATTTAAACTTTCCAAACCCATATTACCATTATCAATCCCTTGACCACCAAATCAAATACTTTCCCTTCACGGGCCAGTCAAAACCCTCAATGAAACCCTTAAAGTCTGAAAATTCGAAGGTGGCAAGAAAAAATAATGTTGGACAATGGTTACCAGCAAAAAGGCATTTATCAGGGTTAATTATTCCCCCTAATTGATTACCCCCTATGATCAAATCTTATTTGTAAGTGCACATTGCTAGCCCCTAATCTGAATCTCTTAGTTTACCTATGACCCAACAAATCTGTGTTACACAAATTTCACATCCTCAAGTGAGCTCTTCTCATATTGGGATATCCTCTACAAGTGGTTCCTTATCTAGTAAAATGTGTATCCCACCTCAAAATGGAGGTGAATCTCCTTGAAAGGACAATGGGGCCAAGCACCACTCCATTTCACTTAGGGATTTTATTCTACCAAACTAGCGTAACAAATTTATAACTCTTGAAGGATTTGATGATGGTCAGGAGGAACTCCTTATAGATGATGTTTCCTAATGAAGTTTCTATATTATAATGTTTGAGGTCTCATAGAGTGATCTCAAAAAATTATATGTGCAAGTGTTTTTCCACACTTTAGATTACTAGATACTATTTCTCTGCAAAAATTAAAAAAAAGGTTTCTTATGCAGACTACTCTAAAATGCATATGGTCTGACGCCACTTAATTATACACTCTAGATGTCAATAGATGAGGTGGTGCAAATATATTGGTTTATTCATTCTTTTTTGTCATGGTGAGTGATCTATCACACTATGCTTTTTGGCTTCTCTTCGATGCTAATGGACATTCAATATGGATGCTTAACATTTACACTCCCAATGATGGCTTTGATAGAATGAATTTATGGAGATATTTGGTAGCAAACCTACCCCTTTCCATGTGGATAGTGTGCAAGGATTTTAATATGGTGGAATGTCCCAAGGTCAAAGCTAGAGCCTTATTGATAAGATGGTGTGTGGAGAACATGAGGATTGGTTTTATTTTAAAAATCATTGGGTCCTAGTCAACCATCTTTTGCGACAACACTTAATGACTACCATACCTTAGTTCATGTGGCCTAATTATTGTGCAGATGCTAATAGGGTCCTTAATAGGTTAGACTTCTATATCCTTTTAGATTAAAATATTTTCTCTTTTTTGACTATTTATAGACAACCCATCACCATCTATCTTAAACATGTTATCCCATACCACTCTCCAAACACTTATAGAGTGGAGTAGAGCAATAGTTAGTTCAAGGTCCCACAAAATCAATTCATCCTCAACACATCCCTTTTATGCCATCAAGCCACCATCTGCCTCATTACATAGATTTGGAATCTTATTCTTTGGCCACCTTTTACTACTTGTTGCATAGAGTGGTCAAATGAGGCCATCTACCACACCACCACCTTTGCCTGCCATTATGGTAACTAGATTTATCATATGAAAGTAGGGGAATGGGTTCTGATAAAATAATAGTAAAGGATTATCTCTATTCCTGAGTACAACCCTTTTGATTTACAATTTTAAGGCCAAAAAAATCTCTCAAACAACTCGAAGTGTATATTATCATGCAGCTAGATGGGGTGCAATGCTTCATGTTCACCTTTATTAGCTCAAAATTGGAGATAAGGCTTCAAAGTATTCTTTAAGTCTCAAATCCAAATAAGCTCGAGAGCAGATCAAGGCCATCAATTCAACCCAGTTGAGACTCACTGCTCTTCTTGACTTCTCCTCTTATTTTATGGACCACTATAAATTAGTGTTTCAAGCTCAGGAGGAAATAATTGAGAGGGCTCAATCCTTTCAAGAATGTCTCAATGTGGTTCATTGCAAGCTAAATCTTACAAACTAAAGGCTATGTGATGATCCTCTCTTTCTTCATGAGCTCTCCTAGGCCCTTGATAGTATGAGAAATGACAAAGCCTCGAGAATTGATGGAGTCCCTTATGAATTCTATAAAATAACTTGGGAGTTTGTTGGGTTTGACCTACTCCAAGTTTCCAAATAGGATCTTCAAAAAAAAATTTGGGCTCCCTTATTAATCAAAGCAATATCAAGTTCATACCCAAAGCAAGCGACCCAAAAATAATTACCAACTAGCCTTCGATCAATCTATCTAATTTTTTTACAAGATTCTTGCTAAATCTCTAGCCAACCATCTCCAAATCATCCTTCCTACCATTGTCACACTCAATCAAACTAGTTTTTATCAAAAGAAGATATATTATTGACAACATTATTATTGTTTGGGAGGGTATGGAGTGCGCAACAACTTCTAATCAAAGAACCATCTTTCTCAAACTTGATTTTGAGAAGGTTTATAATAAGATTGAAATGCTTTTTATTCTGGCCATGTTACATGCCCTTGGCTTTGGCCCATTCTTTATTTTAATGGTTCAAACTCTATTTATATATGCCTTAGCCTGTCTCACTATCAATGCTCTCAAATCTAAATAAAATAGCCTCGATTGATCCATTTGTCAAGGTTTCCACCTTACCCTAGCCCTATATGTCATATCTACTAAAGCTCTAGGGTATTTTTTAGCTCATAGAGATGAGCAAGGTCTCATTCAGGGTATTGTTCTCCCTAAATGATCCTCTCAACTCTTCAATGTCTACTTTGTAGATGACATATTTCGCAATCTAGAAGAGCAAGAAAATTTTCTCAAAGAAGCTATGCATTATCTTGACATTTTTTATTTAGATTCGAGGTCTAACTTGTAGTGGAATAGGACCCAATGTTTCAGATAGGGTATGATTCCTATGCCCAAGTGGTTTCTCCAATTCAAATGGAATTGGATTCATAGAGGGGAATAATGTAGGTTTATTTGGATCCATTTCACATTTGATAGTTCCCCTATGGAGCTATGGCAGTTTATCATAAATAAAGTGGAGAAAAGGTGGAGTATTAAGTCACCAAACCACTCCCTCTCTCATGGAATTTCCAAGTGTACAAATTTAATCTTTCTTTCCTTACCATTTCATGTAGAAGATGCAAAATATGGATAAGAAAGTCATCAGGGTGGTTGATGGGTATGTATCAATGAAACCAAGTTTATCTCCATATTTGTTGCCACAAAAATTGATGTGATAGATGTTAACTATTTACTTTATTTCAATTGTTTTTATTAATTTTTATAGTAAACCCATTTGATGCATATCCAACATTAATTGTAGCTAATGATTAGGTCACTTGATGAGTGTATTAGCTTAAAATTTTCTAAGGATTTTTCCACCCACCCCATTTTATGCATATCTTGCAAGCATTGCAATCCATTAGACCAAATACCATTCATGTCTCTATAGAACATACAAATTAAAAATCAACAAAACCAAGGCTATAATTTATAAGCCAAACAAGCATTACCAAAAAAAAATGGTAGTAGGTTTAATTATAAAAGGTAAGAAATCTACAAGTCTCTAAAGAAAATATTTCTCTTAGGCATGCATTGATCAATAGATAACATTGATAAAGGTTATAATTATATTATGCAAGCCTTATATTTCACCTTTAAATATGAAGGGAAAGTAACCTATTTACCTATAGAGTAGATCCATGCCTAAGAATGGAACTATTTACCTACAAGGTTTATCTCCACTATAGTAATAATATTAATATCAGATATTCTTAAAATTAAAATATAATAACAACCCAAAATTGTATAGTAACAATTCATAATTATAATTAGTCATGTTCTTAGTAGTTAGAAATGTTTAGTTGTAGACATATGAATTTGGTATTTGGCACTTTTGAAATATCAACTTCGAAATATGTGGAAAATGCACATATATGACTCTTGCACATACTTTCCCTCTATCAGTCTACCCATATACTATCTTCGTCACTTATATTCATCAAATATATTTATTTAAGATCAACTTCATCTATACATGGATACCTCTTAGGGTTTGATTTTCAAGTCTAATTTATAATTTCACATGGATTCAAATGTTTTTTATTAGAATGTAGAGTTATGGTGTTAAAAGTTGTGTCTTTCCTTCATAGATCATATCATGCATTATTATCTAAAGTAAGGATATGTGATTAAATTGAATGCTATGAAACTAGGGATGTTACTATACATCAATAAATTTTATCTTTCCTTAGTAACATGTATTTCATGATTGTCAAAAATAAAATTATTCTAATTACTACTCAAAGGGAACTGACATGTATGGAACCTTTCACCCCTCCATCCTCAAAACCTTATGGTGGAGGTAAATTGTATCAGTCACCTATTATCTAACTTAGGATTATATCATACAAGGAAGTCACTGTAATCATAATGCATAGAGGTAGGATACACAATCCGATAGTGCAAATTGGTGGTAATCAAAATATCCTTATTAATTAGCCCCACAGGTAAGCCATGTTGGGTGGGTTAGTTGGATTTCAATGGCCACACCAAGTTTGAATCCCAGTTGAAAACCCTACGATGCATCTAGGCTTAGGGGTAGGCATGCTCCCCCAAAGATTAGGGGGCAAAAGTACCCAGGTGTCTCTTGGAAGATGGGATGTTCTCTAACATGACTTTTAGATAGTTGGGGGGCTTCTTGATGCCTTAGATATTAAAAAAAATCCCTTTTTAATCCTCCTCCACCACCTAAAGTACCGACCAATACAAAAAAAAATTATGACATCATAGATCATCTTAAGAATACTCATGTAAAAAAATCTATTTTAGAATTGTTAAAGAAATCCACTATTTATAAGGGCATTCTTCATACAACACCACATGATACAACTTTACCAAATAATAAATACCACACTTATTTTGTATCCATTATAAATACATTAAAATAAATTTAAGATACAATTTATTTTGAAAAAAAATATTTACCCACCCACAAAATTATAAATCAAAACTTCCCACTATATATTCAAGTACAAATACTAAATAAGCAGGAAATTGTAGATATTCAAGTACAAATAAGGGGATTAAGCAAGTAATTGTAGATAATGGGTCAAGGTTGAACATTTGTAACATCACATCTATCCAAACACTTGGGATCAATATGGATTCTTTTAATAAATCAGATATGAACATTATGGGCCTTGATAATATACCTTGCCAAGCTTTAGGAACAATTATGGTTGATGTAATAGTTGTGCCTAAAATGTTGCATCCTACATTTCAAGGAATGCCAAATATTTTAAATTATAACCTCTTTCTATATAGACCTTGGATTCATGTTATGCATGTTATCTCATCCACCTTACATTGATTCTTAAAATTTATACATGATGGATGTTTGCATACTTATCTTGAAAATAACATACCTTTCAAATACTACAAATTAGTGAGACTAACTAAAGGATTCATACCGTAATCAAACACTTCTTAATATACCGTAATCAGACACTTCTTAATCATCCATAATACTTCTAATACAAGTAATATTGGTAGAACAAATACTTACATTTCAGATATGAGAAAACATCAAGGCTAATGAAAATAAATCATCATTTCCACCAACTCTATTAGTTAAGTAGGATATGATAGAAGGACCAACATGTATGTATGAAACACAAAGGGAATAAATATAAAATATTTGATTCAATTAGAAAACTAAAATTTAGAGAATATTGATGATGTGATAAGGGAATTCCCAAAAACATAGATGAACATTTGCCTCATTTAAAATTTACACCTCTAGCACTAGAGGAGTACCGAGATAATTCAAACATGGTGAACATTGATAAATTTCAAGGTCTTCTTCATACTCTACCAAGCCACTATATAATACAAATGGAAGGCACCCCTTCAAGACAACTATAATAATAACAATTGTGTAAAAGAATCTCCCAAGAAAGCTCTACAAAATAAACAATTGAAAAGTGAATACTCTATGGTACATCATCAAATAGATGACAATCCTCATTATAAGGAAAACACAAATATAAATTCAGATGCTATTGAAATATTAATTCAAGACATGAATGTCTTGCAATAAGTACTCAATTAAAATAACACTTTGTCAAATTTAACATGACTTGATTACGAGAAGCATTGCATATAGCACAATGTGTAGCTAATAAGTATCTAGTATCTTTATGATATTCAATTAACATTATAGAGCCCATTGAGGTTTAGTTTTAGTGACCAATTCAAAATACACTTCGACAATAAAAATTGATTTTATCCCACACATACAAACAATACAATCATCTAGAATATTGTTTTGATAGCTAGCGATTGATTTTTGGGGTCCCACCTATCCTGTCTAGTCTATTATATACTACAACATTTTCATAAGAGTCTTGTGAGCATGTTCTAAAAACAACATTGATGCATTCTCCCAACATATAACATAGTCCACATGTTACTTTGGCTACTAGAGCTATGTAGTACATACATGATTATATCAATCATATTGATGATTCCAGATATTCTATATCTTGTGAATTTTTTTTAGATTTTGATAGTGATATACATGCTACTCCTCCCCCATGACATATGAAATTTGCACCGATTGATACATGACCAACAATTGAGCATCCCATCGATGGGATCATAGGTTACCTTGGACATAATTTAATTTACATAACTTCTTATTTATTGCTTACTCAATCACCTTCTCCTACATTAAATGATTTACTATTATATTATTGTATTTCAAAAAACATATTCACATATGCTTTTACTTGACCATTATTCTAGTCCTTGGCTCTGATTTGATTATTAGTTTTTTTGGCCCTTGCCTTTTGATTGATTGTCCTGATCTTGACATTCATGTTACCTATTCTATGATGACACATGCACATACACCCTATACAATAGTCTGATTATAGTACATATTATTTGAGGCATGTTACACCTCGATGTGGTATACTACTTGCCCAACTCTCCATATTGATTATTTATTCTTGTTTTTGTCATGGCACACATTGAAATTACACGATCACACATGTTATATACCTACCCACCTTATGAAAATTTTACATTGACTCTTTCCCACTGTGGACATGTGCCTATTATGTGTTCCTTCACATTCTCCTTGGAAACATGACTTTACCATATAACAAAGGCATATCACTCGCCTTCTTGAGACTGATTTGCTACTATACTTAGTACACACTATTAATTGTTTAGATTCCTCCTATTATTTTATCTTACAATATTTTACCTTAATATTGATTTATTTAAATGAGTGTTTATTTATATCAAATTTATAAAAAGTGCAAAAAAATATTAAAAAATGAAAAAACATTCAAATATATTTAAAAATATAAAACCAAGACATATGCATGACTTTCTATGATGGTATACATAGTTTTTTGATGCCATTTGTCATATACATGGTGAGTTATGTATCCATTTTATATGCACATGTTTTTCACAATATACATGAGTTGGATGTAGGGCATACATGTTGCATATAATACATGAACATACATGTTACATTTTGGCTACTAATCATGTCTATTATTCCTCTTGTTAGGCCCCTTTTAAAGCCTCCCATGCCAAGTTGGCTAAAATCTTCAAATATATTCCTATGATACGAGGTTTACATAGAGTTGTATGGGACATCTGTTATTTGTCTTGTGAGAAATGAGGTGTGGGATTTATTGGCATCTACCAACAAAGCATTGTCTTGTGTGCCAAATGGGTGGTCAGAGCCATTTAAGGTAATGAATCATGAAAAATCATTCTATATCATTTCATATCATATTGATCTCCTTATGGTAAATCTAGTTGGATGAATATTGGCTTCCATACTCTCCTAATTATGTTTGCTCTAGCTGAAATTGAAGGCTCTTTTATGGCTAAAATCATCTGGAAAGCCTATCAGTTGTGAAGCCTTATCTAAAGTGGGTTAGTGATGGCTTTCATAGTGATCTTTCTTTCAATGATCACAATCTCTAGTGGTCTCCCATAATGACCAATACTAGTCTTTTGTTGGCAGAGTTCCTTGGTATAAAAGCCTTGAGGCTTTTATAAAAAAGGGATCAATACTATAAAGGATTTGATTTCTGCTCGTGATTGGGCTCTTTGGCCTATGCTAAGAGAGAAATCAAATCTAAGTAATTCTGACTTACCAGTTATTCTTTGCATTCAATAGCCGATGTCAAATGTTATGCTTCACAAGTTGGTTCTTCAACCTCCACACTTGTGGTAGAAGGATTGGGGATGGAAGTGTGATACCCACTTCAAAAATTATTCTCCATGCCTCCTTTATCAGATGATGAGTCATTTTTATTTAACGCTTAATAATTTCAATAGGTGCTTGAACCTTTATTCTTCACTTAGAACATGGTTTATGTAGTTCGATAGAATTTGGAAAGTCAAGCTTGAACCCAAGGTAGGTCACTTCCTCTAGTGCCTAGTCTATCAAGACCTTCTGCTCAAGGAACATCTTTCTCACCTGGGAATTGCTCAACCTAAGTGTGTAGCTTGTGGTAGACTGAAGTCTTTTAATCACACATTCTGGACATGTCCCAAATCCCAATCTGCATTACAATGGATACATAGTGTCTCTCAACCATACCACCCTAACCCTAACTCATGGCACTTGGCCTTCCTTGGGGATCCTGCTAATTGGCTAGCCTCTATGGATTTTTTATGGAATTTCTTCATAGTTTTCATTCTATTTCAATTATGGAAATCTAGAAACTATGCTTTGTTTAATAATGAGGAATCCTCTTGTCATTTCTCTATTAATGACAAAGTGGTTATATTGTCGTCGGCCTCTATGTAGATTCAAGTAGATTCTAAAAAGGTTGCCATGGAAGTCAGATATCTTCAAGAGTTGCTTAATCACTGGGGGAGTGCCCCCTGCATGATGAGTTGCGTCCCTTAGAACCATCCACCATAGGGACTACCAACTTTAGCACATAGACATTATCGAAGTTAGTCTCGTAGTCACAGTCAGTTCTTCACTCCCCTTAGTGTGGAGGATGGAGATCAACGTTGCCATGTGGATTCGCTAATGTGGTTTCTCTCAGTGGGGGTGTCAATTGACCCTTCTGGCACTATTGTACAACGTCTTGATGGATGGGACACTATTTCTTTGGCTCCTCCAAACTCTATGGATGGTTGGGTGGCATCAGATCCTCCCTTGGTAGAACCTTCTTTGCCTCCTCAACCACCTAAGGATGTCATCCACCTCTCCCTTTAAAATTGAAGTTTATATCTAATTTTTTTTTTTATGCATGAGATATATGTAATATTGTTTTAGCACCATATTTTATTCGATGATATTATGTAATTTTTTATTTTTAATTATCATTTTTTAAGTGAAGGTTCTCATCCAATAAAAACTCTAAATTGTACATACCTACTACTACTTTAATGAATAACATTTTGTATATTATTTATATCTAAATTAATTTTATATGCATGAAATATATGTAATATTGTTTTAGTACCATATTTTATTCAATGATATTATGTAATTTTTTATTTTTAATTATCATATTTTAAATGAAGGTTCTCATCCAATAAAAACTCCGAATTGTACATACCTAAAATTACTTTAATAACATTTTATATATTATTAATATTATTAGATTAATAAAAGTCATAGTGAATCGTTCCAATAGTATATATGGTTGGTGCAAAGGTGATGATAACCGTCCACGAGTGTTTATATTCAAGATAGGTAAACTACGACTTGCACCAAAATGATACGTGAGAATAACTCTCTCTCCTTCACAAGATTCGATCGGTTGGTGGTTAATTAACTCCAAAGTCACCAAGCTTTCAGTGCCCAATGACCATTCGTTTTGATTGATATTGATTCGAGTTATTATGTGAAGGCATGTCGATATCTTATGTGAAGATTGTAAATTTGTTATTGATTGTATTAACATTGTAGTCATTTGGTTTTGTTGTTTTACTACAGCAGAAAGAATAAACAATGCTCTTCATATCCATTAAACTGAATTTGAATAATCTCAACACAGACTCTGCTGTGATGGTAATATTGACACTGAATATATTTGTCTGTTAATTCATTAAAGGCTAAATGCCCAAGGACCTAGATACACAAGTATGTATGGGTTGTTCAATCAAGAATATTCAGAACCTGCTGATCCCCAAAATAATCTCTTCAGGAACTGCAGACAGAATGACGCACAAGAATACAACTAATGGAGGAACTCCCAGCTCCAGTAGCGAATTTGAGATAGCAACTTCATTGGGATTAATGAAAGGATTCTTCACCAATCATGAATCCATTCCTTCTCTGGAATCTGCATATGTTAAGTTCAGACAAGTTTATCCTGCCTACGAGGCTACAAAATCAGTAGACGAGATTAGAGACAAGGAGTACAGCCATTTACAGTCTAATAATCATGTCTACATGGACTACTTTGGGTTTGGATTATATTCACATCTTCAATACCATCATGATGTCTTTTCTTCTTCATTTAGTCTTTCTTATATGTCTGCAAATCTGACATCCCATGCCTTATATGGAGCAGCAGAGCCAGACACTTTGGAGTTTCAGATGGCAAGGAGGAAAATGAGGTAAGTATACATCTGGGGCAGTCCGGAGAAAACATTAGAAACAAAAGCATGGATCCCTGTGAAACATATGGAATAGGCAAAGAAACTCCTAGTCAAGAAGTAATCGTGACAAGATTCACAGATCCTTCTGATACAGGGGACAGAGGTAAATATGAAGGTAGTATTACAGTATCAGAAACTAAAAGGGGTGATGGAACAACTGTAACTGGGCATTCCAAGCATCAGGGAAGGACAGCAGTGATACCAGTTGTGAGTGCAGCACTTAGTTTTGTGACCAATTTTGAAGATGTGTAACTTTTCAAGTTAAGACTGAACATTTCTGATTTGAGTGGGAACAGAAATTTATAATTGACGTGATATTGGGCTGTGTATTCAGAACAGGAGAAGTTAAGCTAAAAAGACTGCTCATGGCTATGATGGCATAAGAGAGTCATAAAAAAACATGTTTCCATTCTTCAAAAGCCCAAGCTCAAAAATATGTATCAATTATAATTGATTGACATTAAAATGTAATTAATCATCTTTTCCCTATTGAAATCTAAATTTCTAAAATTATAATTTCTGCAAGAAATGTTTCGAGAGCCGTCACTTTCTAGACAATTTCTCTGGAATTTGGGTGATTTAGTTCCCAATTTTGTAATTTATAATTTTTATTTTACTATTAACTATGCTGTCACATGAATATCCAAAATTACTTTTGAATTCCATTAGCCATGTTGTCACAATGATAGTGAAGGCTTGAGTATTTTGAAGGGAAGGTTCAGATTTGAATCTATAGTCAGAGATGGATAACTGTCAGCCAGAAACATATATATATATATATATATATATATGCATTTTACTATATTTGTATAAAGCTTATGTTAGATTGTACCATGCAGAGATTGTGTTGTGAAAATATTACTGTTAGATTTGTGATAGGTTATTAAAGCACTCCTCACCAAGTCTGATATATTAAACTATGATTCCTTTCTGTTTAGCTCTTTGCAAGTTAAATAGTAGGTGGAGTCTTAACTCATCACTTCAGATGTGGCTTTCATATTTTAGCCTGATTTTAAAAGTTAAGTTTGAGTTGAAAGTTATTCATTTATTTTGAAATTTAGTCTATTAAGGTCTGTTGCTAGGAGAGAGACTTGTTTATATTGGAATTCTTCATCCTAAGTGGCTTGTGTGTAGTAGACCCTAGAGTATTCAGCACTTATTTTGGACCTGCCCATATGTTTGTGAGGCTTGACAATAGATTCAAAGCCTTTTTATGTCTTTCCACCTAAACCCATCAATTGTTGGATGACATTTAGACAGTGCTCAATGTCCAACATACATTGCTTTTATGCTACTAATGATAAATTTTGTGCTCACCTTTATTTCTTTCAGAGTCAAACATAAGCCGAGCGAATGGGGTTAAAATTTTAACATTTACAAGAGTTTCTCAACCATTGGTGAAGTGTTCCATGCACACTGAGTAGGGCCCCTCCCAATACCCTATCATAGGGCTCTCCACCATCAACACCGAGATGATGGTGGAGTTACTCAGATAGCCATCTCTCCACCCCTCCTTGTCAGTGTAGAGGTTGGAGTCCTTAACCATGTGGAATAATTGGTGTCGGGTCATCTTGTTGAACATCTCTTACATGTGATTGTGTGGATGCTTGTTCCTCCACTACATGGGTGGGGAGTGCTTGTGCCTTTGGCTCTACATGATAATTTTTAAAAAAATTAGGTGATGTCAAATTTGCCAGCAGTGGAGTCATCTTTTTGGGTTTCTTTGACTCCCATGGATGATCTATGACCTCCTCCTTTTGGTACTACTACATATGTTTGATATTTCATATTGTTTGTTATATGTTTTATTATTAGTTGTTTTAAAAATCTTGGTGCTTAGCCATAGTATTTTTTTTTGTGTTGTTATTTTTTGCATCATGAATTCCATCATACCACCTTTTTATTGTAAACACATGCCATTGTGTTTCTAATAAGATATATAATTATTCTAATTACGTTGATAAGTGCTCTACAATGAGAGTGGTGGAGTGGAGTGTAATGTAGCCAGTTGTTCATTTCAATATTTGACCTTAAATTTGATGTTTATTTTATCGTAACATGTAAATTTCAATCTTAAATTTGACATCCTTTTAACTATCATTTAGATTTTTTTTATTTTTACTTGAAGAAGTTAATCAAAAAATCATAATATCATAATATCATTTAATAGAGTACTAAAAATTTTATAATATCTTATTATGAAAAAACATAATATAAATATACATTACGAAGAGGAAAAATATGGATAAAAAATTCTTCGTCTTCTTTCTACTCCAATCATTTCTTGAGGAGAAGGAAGACATGGGAGATGAGGCAAAATATGAATAAGAAAGCCAATAGGGTAGTTGATGGATACGTATCCATGAAACCAAGTTAACAATTGTTGTGAGAGATGTGAGCTATTTACATTATTTCCTACTTTTCTAACACACTCATTTGGATTTGTTGCATATCCAACATTGAATGTAGCCGATGATTAGGTCACCTACCAATTGCATTAGCTTAAAAGTTGCCAAGGAATTTTTCACCCTTTTCACCCCTTTTATGTGTATCCTGCAAGCATTGCAATCCATTAGACCAAATACCATTCATGTCTCATTGAGATGAACATATACATTACAGATCAACAAAGCCAATGCTAAAATTTGCAAGCCAAATTAGGCATTACCCAAAAAAAATTGGTAGTAGGTTTGGTAAGAAATTTACAAAGAGTCTAAATAAAATCTCTCTTAGGCATGCATTGATCAATAGATAGCATTGATAAAGGTTATCATTATATTAAGGAGGGTTTATATGCCACCTTTAAATATGAAGGAATGTAACCCATTTAACTATAAAGGAGGTTTATCCTTAAAGAATGAAACTATTTACTTACAGGGTTTCTCTTTACCATAGTAATAATAGTAATATCAAATATAATTAAAATTAAAATATAATAATAACTTAAAATTTTATGGTACTAATTTGGAATTAAAATTAGTCATATTCTTAGCATTTAAGAATGTTTACTTGTAGCTATAGTTTTTGGATATTTCGCAATATTAAGTTTGACATATATATATATATATAACTCTTGCGCACACTCACCCTTTATCATTATACCTATTTATTGTCTTAGTCACTTATATCTGTTGAACATATTTATTCAGGATTAACTTGTTCTATAAAGAGATACCTTCACAATCCTAACTAAACATGCTCCATACCTCAGATCTTTATTTTTCACTTCCAACACAATATCTTTAAAATTAGATAGTTATGGTTACTGCATATGTCTCCCTCTACTAGTAATATCTAGGAGCTCTTAACAATTATTTTTCAGATTGAGAAGTCTCCATTAATATGGCCTAGACACATTTCATGGATCAAGCATAACAATAAATTAATGAAGAGTCACCTATATATATAAATCACCTTAATTATTAATTTTCAGTTAAGCATCACTTAAAAAACCTAACATTTTTTTAGAACTTGATTCAAAAAGTATATACACATCTCAGATCTTTAAGGAGCAGCCTTAAAGTAGTCCACATAAATAAATCTGAATGGAAAAGGTCGATGTTGCATGATACGAAGTATCAAAGATGAAAAAAATGAAACTACATTCTAGATTATTCATAAGATTATACACACACACACACATAAGTGGAAGAACTACATGTAATAAATGAGCCCTCTTTAAAGTATTGGAACATAAGCAGTGCTCAACCATTCAATAGAGAATGGTTAGGATTAGTCCAACCAAAAGTGCTAACGTTTATTTATGGGCATATTGTGGGAAATCAAGTACAAATAGGGTTTTGAGGAAAGAGATAGAAAATATGTATATATCATGTAGGGTCAAAGAAGTGTGCATGCAAAAAATTGAATTACAAGCATACGTGTAAGGTTCCTAGAAGTTATAAATCCCCACTATGTGTAGAAACACTACCAATAAACCCTAACAATCCTTATTGGGGCAAAAACTTGTACACTCCATGAATTTTGTGCACCTATTGCTTACCTAAATATTAGTTACTTCATCGCATCGACTTATCACTCTAATGGCTAGAGTTCTCGCCTAAAGCATAGAGAGAGAGCACTAAGTCAAAGTTGGGTTGGTTGTGTGTGGTGGTTTATTACCTTATTACATAATACAACATGTACACAGTTTGATACTTGAATTATTCGTAGTCTCATAGTATAATGTTTTTGTAGCATTACACTAGAGTGATTTTATACACATAGAAACTCATAGCCCATTCCTACATTATTGCAAGAAAAGTAATTAAGCAAAGCACAACATTACATAGCTATTGGATAAGGCATACTCAATTCTTCATTATATTTCTCAATAGCAATGCATAAGATGATACAATTTATTAAGTAACATTAGCTTGCCATTCCAACAACATAACACTAACACTCTATCCTCCTCTATCAGTGAAGTAAGGTGGGATTTTATAGTACCTAGGCATCACTCTTTTGATTACAGCTCATTAAAGTACACCCTTAAACATGCGCAACAACTTTCTATAAATAATAACCCTAACTACTTTACATCCAATGCTGTGAAATGGACTATCTCCAAGATTCATGCTATAATAGATAGATTTGCTCAAGTTTTTTTGTATTAATGACTCTTCTTGTGGAATCACTTTGTCAGACCTGGGTTGTAGCTCTCCCTCTTTCATTCTATGGTATGTGATACCTCCTTCCCAATCTTGATGATCCTTATTTCATGTTGACTAATGAGTTGTATAAAGTGCAACCCATGACTTGGTCAAATTTTTTTGGATTATCCCGTGTCTTCAGGTATGTTTGTGCTACCCATTCTCATGCATTGTTTACCCTCTTTTACATTGTGCTAGCTTCATTAAAAAAAAAAAAGACTATGCCTTATGATTCATAGCCTACCGTATCTACGCTCTATTATCCAAACTGTGCATGACCTATATGTGTCTTAAGGTATTTCATTGAATGGATTCCCACCCTTAAGGTAACTCTTCAATTGCTTCTTTAATAGTCCAATATTCATTTCCATAAAGGATTTGTATTTATTATTCAAAGTGATGTGGAAAAGCTATAGATTTACCCCCAAAATCTTTTAACTAAGGTATTAATTAGAGAATTGAGAGATGTGAGAAGTTGTAGAATATAGTAGGAATTGAAGATTTGTTTGCATTGATTTTTTTCTAATGTAGCAATCCAAAAATCTAGTCACAGGTTGTAGGTATAAAATAAGGGCAAGTTTATCCAACACTTACAAAATTTTAAATTTTATTTGGGTAACTAATCATATTTTTTAATATTTAGTATTTTTTTATATGAATTTTGTGATTCATAGAGAATTTGGACCCCACACAGTTTCTAAGTGTTGGTTAAGTTGAGACATGAAACAATAACATTCTATTATGCATTTGTGCTTCAATTTCATCTTTCCCATTAAAATTATTTTTATTTCTATACTATTCTAAAATTTTCTTTTATATATTAATATAACATTATATTAAAAAATTATTTGCATTAAAAAATTAAGTAAATTGATTACACTCCATGGTAGTTATATATGCGAAGGCTAAACAACATTTAACAAAATAACTTAATAAACTCTTCAACAATTGATAATTGGAAGCGTACTTTCTACATCATTTTCAATAATATTTCTTCACAAATAGCTTTTATTTAATTCCCCTCTGATCTTCTCCCTCACAAAAATTCAAAGTTGTGGGAATGTCACATTTTTTGCCCCCCAACTTTGTGCATCAACCCAAATATCAAATCTTTGAATGGTGGTAGCTATAATCCATCTAATTAGGTTTGTGTTGTCACCATTTCAAGAGATGATTTGATCCATCTTAAGGAATATAAAGATGCTTTACCTATATTTCCTACACCACCATCATATGATTTTGGCCTTCAATATTTGTTAAAATATGTATACAAAGGCCAAGGATTGAGCAAACATGACCAAGGTATAACCCACCTTGTATCTCTTAAATATAATACAAATCAGCAAGGCTTGGGATTTTTAGAAATATCCATGAATCTCCAATAAGACAATTATCAAAATACTTGGGAAAATAGTTGAATGATACAACACTAATTGGCACCAGTAGATAATATATTCTTTATGGGTATACCGAACTAGTGTTTACACACCTACTTAGGCTACACCTTACTCTTTGGTCTATGGTACATAGACTATTTTATTGATTGAAATTGAGATACCATCTTTGTGTATTTATCTTTAAAACATTTTTAAAGATAAAGAATACCATAAAAAGAGATTGCATCAGTTAGAGCAATCAAGTGCCAAATGCACAAAGACTACTTAACATTTATGTGTCTATCAAGAAAATGTAAAATGAACATATAATAAAAAAGTTCATCTATGTGACTTTGATGTAGATGATTTGGTACTAAAAAAAATAAAAAGAATACCAATGCAGAAAAATACAAGAAAATAAAGTTCAAACTCAATTGGTTGGGACCATTCATAGTTACAGAAAAGTTGGGACAAGGCATATACCACCTTTCTACACTTGAAGGAAAACCTTTAAAAATTCAAATGAAAACTATGCACTTGCATGAATATATTATGTGAGAACTCTTCAAATATTTCAAAAGTATATAAAATAAATAAAAAACATTTGAAAATCCAAAAACATTTTTGATGCCTCCTTGGCATCTATATGTTATTTCTATGTTAATGGATGGCATACAAGTTACTTCTACATACACGTGTGTCACACTTCTACTTGGGTGTCATACAAACATACACAAATACATGATCTATTCCTATTTTAGATGTTGGGCCTTTCATCTACTCATGTAATATTGGCATTGGGGGCATCCACCTTTATGATCATAACACTTCCAAGTTATATCATTCTATGGTCACTTTACATTATCATGTTTTATACTTATATATGTAGTTACACATGTATTTATCCATGACTATATCTTATACAGGGTACTTGATATGCTATGCACTTGAATTTTTTTCTAACACATTTGATCCATAGGATGCTATGATATGTTTATGTTGGTTGTTTATGTTTTCCTTTATGTGCTTCCTTGAGTGTCTTGCCTTATTATTATCTTGCTGGTTTGAGCATTTGAATATGCTCCTTTGTTTGTGGCCCCTGTGCCTATGTGTGCTTTAGTTGACATTTGAATATGCCATTATTTTTTATATGGACATTTAAATATGTCATCTTTGATTTGTGTACATTGGACTAAGTCATGTCCCTTTGATTATGTGGCATTTGAATATGCCCCTTGTTTGCAGTCTCCTAGGACCATTGTACGTTGATTTACTTTTGAGCGATCTTATATATGTGCTTGATTTACTTATTGAGCATGTATTGTTACTATCTAGACATTTACATGATATTTATCATGCATCTTAGGCCTTCATGTGATTACATTGTTTTATGTGCTTTAATGTTACATTTGCCTAGACATATTCTTCTATATGCTACATGGTTCCATTCATAGATTATATAGTTGTCTTATCCTTTTGAAATCAGGTAACTACTAGTTTATATTCTTCCCTCACTTCAAATAAGGGGGAATATTAGTGGGGGAATGTCATATAGGTACATGTTCTTCACATTTGACATAGTTTTTAGATTCAGTGAGGGCATGATTTGGAAGCATATTTTCCACACTTATTTAACATTTGGTACTTATATTAGTTTTAAGATTCATTGGGGTCATATCAGATTGGCATGGCTTCCACATATTCATAGTTTTAAAATTAAGTGGGCACATACCATATATGGATGGATTCCACACATTCAGAGATTCAAATTCAATGGGGGCATGCTTTGGAAGTATGTGTTCCATACTTATTCAATATTTGACACACCCAAATTACATTGGGGGCATGTTTTGGAAACATGTTATCTATATTTTCAATTATACACACACACACACACACACACACACACACACACACACACACACACACACAGATATATATATATATATATATATATATATATATATATATATATATATATATATATATATATATATATATATATATATATATATATATATAGTGGTGGTATGCTTTGGAAGCATTTTCTCCACACTTACACAATTTTTGAATTAGCCAAAGGACATAGTTATATAAATTCAGATTCATAGTTGTGGCATAATGTTATACATTGGTACCATTGTTATACATAGTTTTAGCATGACACATACATAAGGTGCATATTCTAAGAAATATGAACCTTATATTGAAAAATATAAATCAATTTTAGATTTAAAAACTCTTCTATAGACTGTTACCATATCATGGACTTTTATGGACTTATACTTAAGGTAGATTGTTACAGACTATATTCAGCCAATCTACTGTAGTAGTTGGTTCCATTTTGGTGTGATTGAGGTGATTAAATCAATTAATATTACTAATTTTTTATGTTATAATTAATTTTTTCACCCAAACTCTCCAGGTTATAAGTATCATTGGGTTGCACGGTTGAAATAATCTCAACTGCCATGTAGCAACTCACATTTTCTCCAAGGTTGGGTGCATGTGCCTTACAATATCTCTTTCCCTATATCTCCTTATTATATATATATATATATATATATATATATATATATATATATATATATATATATATATATATATATATATATATATATATATATATATATATATATATATATTTGCCATAATCTCAGTTTTAGAGCCTTACAATGATACATCTTTCAAATCAACTTGCCAATAGGCAAGACAGTTACATCTGTACACAGGTGCACTCCTAAACCTTACTCTTTCAATTTAAATATTTTCAATACTTTAAAATCCAAATTATATGCATTTATTAAATAATGTAACATTATCTTAGTTTTATCTCAATCATCAACAAAGCACTCAAGTTGGGCTCATGTAAATAAAAGGGATTTTATAGACACTTAGGTATACATTCATTTCCTTTAAACTAGTGATTTCATTACTAGATTAAATGGGGGGGAAATGTAGACATTGTTTCTAAATTATATAGCATCTGATTCTTGTACACTTAGAAATATCAGACCTTGGATGTTCTTCTCAGTCCTGTACATTTTTAACTTTCATAAGTCTTGCATCCACTCTATCTTGTGCCCCTTGGCCTATCTATTAGTTTGACTAGTCTTATGTTGATGACCTAAATCTTTTATCTTTCCCATAATTATTAAAATGAACTTATCTTATGCCCCTATAAGTTTTGAGCCTCTACCTACTTTCCTATTTCCTAAACACTAGCATCTAGGACAAACACTTGTGTAAACATAGGTGTCTTGCTTTGACGCAAGTGTCTATTGCTCTGAAGTCATCTAATTTTCAAATGAAACGTATCTAAATGGTCATCTTAAGTGATTTAATTTGAGTTACTTATCTAAACGGATTGATATAAATAAAGGATCAACCCTCACTCATTACTCACCTATAAAATACCAAAAGAGATCAAAGAAACTTATCAAAAGCATTCTATCAAGTATTCAATTGAGTAAAATTTCTATATTTTCTCTTATTTCCATATTAGTCATAGGGACAACACATCTATAGGTCTAATGTACTAAAGGATTAGGCCAAGATTTATATTTATTAGGTTACAAGATAGGTCACTATTGTACTTTCTTATCACATATTGCATGATTCACACACAAGACAACACGTAAGGAATAACTAAATCAATCTGAGGCCCTCTTCAAAGTATTGGATATGTAGAAAACACTCATTGATATAGGGATCTTTGGGGTTAGTTAGACATTATGTGCCCACTAGCCCATTTCCCTCCAAGGTCACTATGAAGATGAATAACTAGGGTTTTTTAATTTCATGAGTGATAGTCTATTACCCAGATCTGAATGCACTAGAGTGAAGGTGAAGACAAACCTAGATGCATCTAGGTGGTCACATCTTTTCCCAGTATGTATTACATACAGGACACCTATGTTAGGTTCAAATAGTATAAAAAATGCAACCATCCTAGGATAATTCTAGTATCCATGGCACCATAAAAACTCATATAATTTTTTTTAATTTTTTTGAGAATACTCTTTCAGTCTACTTCTTGCCCTTTCTAGATCCAAAACTGTGTCAGCATCAAAACTAGCCAAGTATATTACTTCTTTGTCATTTTCATATCTAGCATAGTTTTACTTACTATTTGTATCCTATCTCAATTTAATGATTTCAACATATATTATATCTGAGTTTAGCATCTAATTGGACTACTATAGAGATAGTTTATAACCCATATAACTTATGCTATCTCTATCTCCTTTAACCCTAGATAATCCCAATCTATAAATTTTTAGGATTAAACAACAAGACAACAAATACAAAAGGAAACATAATGGTATGCCCAAAAAAATTAACAACCAATAAATAAATAATAAATCCATAATACCAAAATAGTGAACCAAACAAGTAATAACCAGCTAAATGACATAACAATTAATTTGTTAGCCCATTGAGGGCCGCATCCCAAGTGTCCACCATATTCTTCAATATTATTTCCATATGTTCCATCTCTTGAATTTTTGGATCCCCATATTTACCCTTCAACACTTTGTTATCTTTCTTACCCAGTCTACTCGGACCACCTGTCCTTTTGCCTCCTCTTAAGAAACTATCTGAGCCCATTCATGTTTGCAAAAACAATTTTACACAATTGTTTTACTTTAAAAAACCAACATACCAATATTTTTATTGCTTATCTCATTTTCCTTCTCCATAATGATAAATTTATCCTCCACCCTCTTCACCTCTAGCATCACCTCCTTCATTTCCTATTTACTACAAAAATCACCTTAGTCCACATTGTGATTCCTAATGGATTATTTCATTAATTTATGGTCCTTCATGAACCACCTTAGAAAACCTTTATGTAGATCAAACTCTTCAACAATCTTATTCATCTTACTCTACCTATTGAACTCCTCTATAATTACATCTGATTCATAAACTGCCTTTGTTTTCCCTTTAGCAATCTCCTCTACCTTGTCTTTCTTAAAATCCTCAGCACTTTGACCTTTCAGTAGTTTTACCTCTGTAACCACTTCCTCAAAATTTTACACTTGAATATCCCATCTTATTATTACTATTATCCAGTACTTTACTTCTCCCAACTTTGGATTTCCTCTTTTTCACCTCAGAACCCTTAATTGCAACAATACTAGGTTCTTTCCCCTTACATTACTTTTGAGAGTTTTCTTAAATGCTATGTTTTCCTTCCTCTGAGTTATCACTAAATTAGCCTCTCAAACTGGGCCAACCTTCAAAGACTTAGAAATCTTGTATATCAAGAATATGCTAACTTGATTCAGAAGACATGTATTTTTCACCATATTAACATTCTCCATAGAGCTTTCTAAATACTTTAAAATGTAAAATGAAAAACTAACAAAAACATGGTACCCAAAATAGTTAAGAAACACAAAATGAACTGTGTGAACAAATTTTTCCTTACCCTTAATATTTATAAAATTCATAATTTAGTTAACCACTTTATCATAAGGATGTGGGAGTGAATCCCATAGGTAGCCTCCTTAAAAATTAATGAGCTGCTTGTAACCCATTAGGAACATATCCTTCTCCTCCTTATTATCTTTATTGGATTTAAAATAGTTGAGTTCCTCAATTTTCATGCCCATAAATTAATCAATGAGTTCCTCCATCACTTCTATGCTATCCTATTTCATCTCAACCATTCTATCATTCTAGCTCTTTGAAAATTCTTTCAAACTATGTAGATCATACCCATGAATTCTTTGAGTGAAATTGGATAGATCTCCTTCCTAAAAAAAACCCCACAACTATGTGTTCTTTTTAAAAACATCGGTTGAGGAAGGATTCACCCTACACAATACCAAAATAGTGAACCAAACAAGCAATAACCAACTAAATGACATATCAATTAATTTGCTATCCCATTGAAGGCCTCATCCCAAGTGTCCACCATATTCTTCAATATTATTTCCATGTGTTACATCTCTTAAATTTTTTGATCCCCATATTTACCCTTCAACACTTTGTTAGCTTTCTTACCCAGTCTACTCAAACAACCTGTCCTTTTACCTCCTCTTAAGAAACTATCTGTGCTCATCGATGTTTGTAAAAACAATTTTACACAACTATTTTGCTTTAACAAACCAACATACCAATATTTTTCTTTCTTATCTCATTTTCATTCTCCATAATTATAAATTTATCCTCCACCCTCTTCACCTCTAGCATCACCTCCTTCAAGTCCTATTTACTACAAAAATCACCTCAGTCCACATTGTGATTCCTAATGGATTATTTCAATAATTTATAGTCCTTCATTAAACACCTTAGAAAACCTTTATGCGGATCAAACTCTTCAACAATCATATTCATCTTACTCTACCTATTGAGCTCCTCTAAAATTACATTTGATTCATAAACCACCTTCATTTTCCCTTTATCAATCTCCTCTACCTTGTCTTTCTTAAAATCCTCAGCACTTTGACCTTTCAGTAGTTTTAGCAATATAACCACTTTCTCAAAATTTTACACCCAAAGATCCCATCTTATTCTTACTATTATCTAGTACTTTACTACTCCCAACTTTGGACTTCCTCTTTTTTTGCCTTAGAACCCTTAATTACAATAATATTAGGTTGTTTCCCTTACAACACTTTTGAGAGTTTTCTTAAATGCTAAGTTTTCCCTATTCTAAGTTATCACTAAATTAGCCTCTCAAACTGGGCCAACCTTCAAAGACTTAGAATCTTGTATATCAAGAATATGCTAACTTGATGCAAAAGACATGTATTTTGCCCCATCTTAACATTTACCACAGAGATTTCCAAATATATTAAAATGTAAAATGAAAAACTAATAAAAACATGATGCCTAAAATAGTTAAAAAACACAAAATAAAAAGTGTGAACAACCTTATCCTTACCCTTAAGAGTTATAAAATTCATAATTTATTTAACCACTTTATCATAAGGATGTGGGAGTGAATCCCATAGGTAGCCTCCTTGAAAATCAATGAGCTACTTGTAACCCATTAAGAACATCTCCTTCTCCTCCTTATTATCTTTGTTGGATTTGAAATAGTTGAGTTCCTCCATTTTCATGCCCATAAATTAATCAATGAGTTCGTCCATCACTTATGTGCGAACCCATTTCATCTCGACCATTATGTCATTCTAGGTCTTTGAAAATTATTTTGAAATATGTAGATCATACCCATGAATTCTCTAAGTGAAATTGGATAGATCTCCTTCCTACAAAATCACCCACAACTATGTGTTCTTTTTAAAAACATATGTAGAGGAAGGCTTCACCGTACACAAATTACCACCCATATTCACACAAATATTTTCCCTGTCACCCAAATTTCCTCTAAAAAAATATGGTTTATAACTAAAAATAGAGAAATAATAGCTCTTCAAAGCCTCCCCACACTACCTTTTCCAATGATCATTCCACACCATAAAATCATGACAAGGTTATGTTCACCATCCCTCATCCCACAAGTAAAGCTATGGCCAACCCAATTCTCATTATTATTCATTAAAGTCCTTAACTTCCCCTTCTTAAACATGATGTTATCCCACATAAAATTTACCATATGACTCACTTTAGGATATAAGTAACTATAGACACTCCATTTTCACCACTTTTATGTCTAAAACAATAATCAGAACAAAATTTATACAATTTAAAGTGATTTTATACAACATTACGAATTAAGCCTATAAATCACTAAACATCCCAATTCCATTTGCATATTGGATGTAAATATCTTGAAACACATAGGTGCATGCTTGATTGGGTAAATGCATCATATACTATTATCACCTTCTTTTAATTCATCCTCAGGCAAATAGCTACTTTGCAAGTGATGATTTGACCCAATTAAATAGGGAAATTATTCAACTCTCAAAATGACATAAAAGCTAATCAAGATTATTTAGCTAATCAAATCAAATAAAAAATATAATTTCTCCCTCAGTGAAAAGTCCATGAAATTGACTAATATTGGAATTATGCAAATCCAAATGTTCAACAAAAATCTAAAAAATGACATCATCATGACATCACAACAAATATCACGAATAATGACATCATTTTGAATGTTGTTAAGCACTAATAAAATATCAAGCAAATATCTAATTTTGTAACCTATGCATATTTAATGCCAAATATTAATTACACTCTTGCCTACCAAATTTGATTAAATAGAAAGGTTCACCCTCCTATTTCACATGACTAATTATGCAAGCTCTACCCAATTTTAAGGCCATCACATTCTATTCTCATCCATTATTTATTCAAATTATTTAAATCATCCATAATGCAAGGGGAGATGTTGCCTGTGTGACCCATCGTGACAATGATGAAGACTCTAATCTCTACATTTGAGCACAAACATGTATGTGTGTTGAATTCAATTGGAACATCCAAATAGAAGGTAGAACATATTGTTTAGCTTTCTATTTTTAAGTTTGTTGCTTTAAGTCTTGCTCAATCTGAGAATCATGCTTAAGAAGCTAGATTTATTATTTTTTTATGCTTATTTTACATACTAACAAGAATTAACCTCTTATGGATTCACATTTGGCATGCCTGGAGGGATTGACACACCCCAAAATATTCTTGGGAACACTCATGGACCCCTTAAAAAAAATTTAAAAAATCATTTTTGACATTTTTTTCATTTCATTTCTTCTAATTTTTACGTGTTCTTCCTCACTATAAAATAATGAATTCATTATTTGAAACAATGAATTCATGTTGTAAAACTATGAAATTATCTCAGAGAATGATGACTTCATCTAAAATTTTAGTGAGATTTCAAACATTAATGAATTTAGCGTACAAAATAGCAAAATCATCCCAAAAAATGGTGAAATCATATCTAGTTATGTCTGTAGACTTGCAGAATAGCAAAAATATCTTAAAAATTGGTGAAATCCTCTTAAAAATTAATGAAATAATTTTCTATTTTTTTGACTTTCCTACATGTATTTCTAAAAATAAATAAATTATCCATCAGATCAATAAAATAATTTTGTGTTTTTATTGTAGGTCTCAAAATAACTAATTCATTTAATGGAATAGAAAAGTCATTTGACAAAATAGTGAATTCATCTAAATAAAATTGTATGTTTTTGTCTATTTTTATGTAGGTCTGCCTAACTAGTGAATTTGAAGGACAAAACAGTGAAATCATCTTTAAAAATAGCAAAAAAAATTATGTATTTATGTTTTTCTTGTATGTGCAACAATGAATTCATCTTGAAATTCAGTGAAATCATTAGTCAGAATAGCGAATTCATCCCAAACTTCAATGAATTGATCCCAAACATCAATGAATTTATATTAAACTTTAATGAATTCGTCCTATGCTAAAAATTTGAGACCTTTAAAAACTTACTTTTTTCATTTCATCTGCAATTCTAAAACACCATTGTAAACTATTGATGATTTTACTACAGGAACTTGGTCAATGTAGTGATTTTGTAACTCAAAACAAAAGTATTTCTTTTTACTAATCTTTCATTTTGGGATTTAAAACAAACCAATCTTTCAATTTGGGATTAAAACTATTTTATTTTCTAAATCATTTTCATTCTTGTCTACTTTTTGAGTTATTGTTTCTTTTATTCACATGTATGCTCTCCCCTTCATTCTTAGGAATGTGGGTGATCCAAAAACATGAGTGAGGTTGCTTATATTTTTATCCCAAAAAATTCACCATGTATGCTCTCCCTTTGTTCTTAGGAACTTCGGTGACTCAGAAATGGTGTATTTTTCCTTTTTATTTTTTTCTATATGTGGTGGAGTTCATCTCCTTATTGTGAGTCCTTATGATGCACTGATTGGGGGTTGATATCCCAGCATTTGTACCAACCCCATACATCTGACAGGGGATATAAAATTATTGGCAGGTATCGTTAAGGCCTATCAGAATTCCCTATAAAGGATTTTGTGAAAATAATAGGTGAAATCCAAATGTTAAGCCATTAGACATCACCATTGAGGAATCTAAAGTCTCTTTGAAAGGGGATGTATCCACCTATGAATAGCCCGATGCATATATCTCTTCTTGATTGTATTTGAGCCCTTCAAGGACCATTTAATAATCTAAGTAAAACTTTAAGTAATCTAATGAATTCATTACCACTTCAATTAAATTTAATAAATGAAGTGGTCGTGAAGGGGCTAGACCCTTTTGTGAATAGCCCAATTTTGACTTGCTTCATAAGAGACTATTTTGTTGTGGAAAATTCACTAATGTAGGGGTGTAAAAGCAACAACCCCCAAATATTGCCTCACATGTACATACCTTTAAGATAAATGTGAGATTAAAAAACCACCATAATTGCATTTAATTACTTAATGAATTATTAAATTTTTAAATCCTCTCAAAAGCTAAGTATATTAGAGGTTCAATGGATATGATGTAAAACTGTGTTAGTTATTTAAAAATATCCTTGTGGTACTTGTGTGTCGATGGTCAATTGTTATGTCAAAAGCCCATTTATATTTAAAACCAAATCCAATAACAAGTCAAGTCTAAAACATAGTCCCTACCATACCTATGATATGAGGCATTATCTTGCCTAATTTTTGGGTTATCTTTACCCATATTAGCATTGTATTGACCAATTATACCATTAGGTTGTTCTCATGGTATCATTATACTATATAATTAAAATAATTTAAATCATGTCCATTTGGACCTAAATCTAGTTTGGAATCAATTTTTCACATTGGGTACTTTTGACCCCATTCCTATACCAAGATAGTCAAAACCAAATCTGGTTCATTTTAAACCATGTACCATGCCAATCAAATAAAAAAAAGATTCATTTTGAACCATGTAACAAGCCAATCAAAGCCAATGCCAGATCATTTTTAACCATGTGCCAAGCCAATCAAAACCAAATCTAGTTCATCTTGAATCGTGTGCTAAAGCATTTTAATTATGATCATGTTCATCTTGAACCATAGTCCAATCTAATTAGGTTCATCTTGAATCACATTCCTACATCTAAATTGGTTAAACTTTGATTAAATTTAGATTCAAGGCCAAACAGTTAGAATAATGTCAAATCAAGTATATTTTAACAAACCCAACTATTACGAGTTAATCATATCAGGTCATTCTACCCTTTTTGGGGCTAAGCCAAGCCAAGCCAACCCAATTACATTGGATTAAGACCACCCTCTTTGGGCTCACTTCTGCCAAGTCAATTTTGTCCTCTTTGGGCCAATCCCATTCAAGACCAATGCCATTGCATGTATCCTTTATTGGGGGCATCCTTCCTTCCATCTTGATCCATGGTGTTCGAAATAGATTTGGATGAAACCCTATTCAAAAAATACACTTCTAAAAACAATATCACCATCATCTTTCAACTCATAGGAGAGGGAGCCAAACTCCCATCTAACTTCCATATAGAACAATGCATACCTTTTTTCAAAAAGAGGAAATACCTATGTTGAATAAGAAAATTGTAGACCCACACACCCATAGTGACACCATCACTTCTCAAGTGCAACAAGATGGTCAACTCTTCAATAATCAGTTCATGGTTATTTTAAAGACCTCTCTAGTTGTTAATTTTTTTAAAAATTCCTTGTCTATTTATCCAAAATCCAATCTAGTCTTAGAGACACAATAAATCCAATCATTTGACCTCCAATGGCCATCACCTATTAAAGAACCAAGTATGTCCAAGTATAATAATTACTCTATCGGGACATGTCATGATCTCCTTCCCAAGCACAATTAGATTTTTCCACTTCCAAAACAAGGTCAAGATAGTCCACCCATTGTCAAGATTTTTGTTGAGTCATCCATATTTGACCAAACCAATACCATTGGTGTAACATCCCATTTTTCTATTCTACAATTTACAATACTTGGTGAATAGGTGCTCATTTTTGGACATGAGCTAGATAACTCTATCAACATTGATACAGGTAATCTTTATGACAAAATATATTTTATCTTCTATAAGGAATCCAACGTAAGTGGGGTGTGATGATAACCCTTGTATTTAATTAGTTGTATTTATATGTTTTTCCCTTGGCCTTGTTAACAAACATTTGTTAGTTGAAGAAAACTAATGGTGTTTTATTCATATAATTCCATAGTCAATACTAACCAACTTGTAGATCTGAGGTCATTTGTAATAAATTCTTTGAATTATTATGTTTATATGTTATCTTAGAGTATTCCATAAGTTCTTGCCCCCATTATTATTATAAAAGTTTCAAATGATACAAGAAGTCAAAGGAGGTATGGGGCATAGTGGTGTGAACATAAGAAATAGATAGTGTCAGACAAATTAAATGACCCTACCATATACCTACTGCACCACCCAAATAATTATGATTTTTAATTTTAAAGGGGGTAATGATTGATCCATAAAAGGGGAGATTGACATGGATTTTGGGAGATAAGCAATAGTTATGGCTTGGAGGTTTGAGCCATAACCAGGAGAGATATTGTGGGGGGGGGGGGGGGGGGGGGGGGGGGGGTGCGGGGCAGAGGAGGGGGTTGGTTCTCGTTTGGGAGTAGATTTTTTGTTGAAGGGTGATCATCATGGTGGAGAAGAGCTTGGAAGGAACTCGAGGAAAATTTGAGGAAGATATTCATGGGAGAGAAGACATTTTCTAGGACATGGATTGGAGAAGAACTGAGGAGGGGGTTGGTTCTCTTTTGGGAGTAGATTTTTTGTTGAAGGGTGATCATCGTGGTGGAGAAGAGCATGGAAGGAACTCGAGGAAAATTTGAGGAAGATATTCATGGGAGAGAAGACATTTTCTAGGACATGGATTGGAGAAGAACTTGCATAAGCACAAAGGAGGAGGTTTGAAGGAAGCACTAATTGTCTTTCCCTTACATTTAGCATCAAAACCAGATTCCTTTATATGGAAACCAATTTAATACGAAGTTAAATTGTAATCTTGTATTTGATCATGTTCATAAAGTAAATTGATGTGTTCATTATTGGTTGCACCAATACTCAAATAAAGTTTTGGTATACTCTGAGTAATTTTTGTAGTCCTTCTAACATAGAACAATCAACTATAGGAAGTAATTAACTAATATACTTGCTTTCATCAATGGAAATACTCATTAACAAAACCAGTATTGTAAAACCCTATAGAGGAACTTAAGATACCTATTATGTTATATATTAATGTATTAAATCATGTTATGTATAAATCATCATATCTTATTTATGGCAATGAAGGTGTCACCAGAGGGTAACTTAATTTGATTTTCTTCCACTACATTGAGGTTCATTCTGTTTAGCGTAGAAGGTAATGAAAGGTTCAACATTTTTGATAGTGGTATAAACTAATATTAAGGCTTATATCTGAAGGTTCGATGCAACTGACAAAGATATAATTTGATGTTAAAAGTGTCTATAATTGTTTTTTTTGTCAATGACATTTACCTAAGGTTTTAGTTTGGTCGAGCTGATTATAACACGGTTAAGTTTCTCTCTCCTCAAGTTTGTAGACAATAATATCCTAGTGAAAAATAACTCCTCTAATATCCTCTTTGAGCTTACATTAAGGTGAGATATCCTTAAATTTTTATTGATAGCTATGGAAATTCCTCATCATCATATGAGTCATCCTATTTTAAGTACTCTTCTTTTCAAATAATGAAAAGATTGAACCTCTCCTCTCAATTTGGTGATCATTGATACCCATATCCTCTCCTCTCAATTTGGTGATCACATGGAGACTTTTGTCATTAGAACAAAATAAGATGCTACTCAAGTCAAAAAAAAAATTGGGCAATAAACAAATCAATAAAAACTTATTATCCATCCATGCCTTTTATAGACATAAATTATTTTGTCTGAATAAAAATTTTCCATCCCTGCCTTTTATAGACATAAATTATTTTGTCTGAACAATGTAATTTTTTCCAACATGGAGTGCTAAAGAGAAGGTGAACGGCAATAAAAATATTATTAACCAATTTTATCCCTCTTATCGGCTTCTACATGGATTAAGTGGCAAATGGTTCCTTTAATGTTTGGCATTTAGAATGACGGGTTGCGTTTGCTCATTTTTTATTGATTGGGTTTAGAGGGAATATTACCTTAGCATAGATTCGAAATGGATTTGATACATTGTCTTAGAAACTAAGACGTTGAGTTACAAACTTTGACATGTTGGCCAAAGAGAATATCTTTTAGGAGGACAAGAAAAAGAAATACATGTAAATATAATGGTATTAGAAATAAATGTTAATAAATTGTTACACTATTATAAAACAAGAATATGATCAATCATATTATTACGGTTAGAATGTTAATCTTGTTTTGCTTTGTTAAAGTTACGAAGGGATTGATAAGGCTGGAACATCAAAACAAATACTAAATGAATGAATGAAATATTTTTGATAACGTCTACAAGACCAAACGATCATATATTTTTATATATTTAAAATAATAACTTCATTTGGAAACAAGCCTGAATAATAATCTAATTAATGAACATCCTTGTTAAAGTATATAATGACAACGTGAATATCAAAGAATTTAAAATAGTACATTGTATAATGCTTGGTTAAATTTAAGTTAATTATATGAAGTTCTCAGGATCACTAAATTAAAAGGAGCTAATTGGAGAAGGAACAAATTTCACAATGATCTTTTACTAGAAGTTTAAAATATTTATGTGAAATATTATATAACAAGACAACTAGTACTTATGTTGAAATAATAGGCTAGTACTCATGCTTTATGAATGGATATTTAATATTATAATAATTTGAGAAGAAAACATTACTAATGGAGTCAATAGAACAATATTGACAACTTGGATATAGGAAAATACATGAGATTATTTGTATTTAGAATAAACTTAGATGATTGTGAATGAAGTAGATTGATGAATGATTATCGAGGGAAAAAGAAAGTATTGACTGAATACACAGATTACCCTTATAAACACCCTGATTTGTCAAAATGGTCATTTACTATTGTGTGGACAAGACAATGATTACATGGGTGGTATGGGACACCTATGTAAAACATGTGTTGAAATCACATACCAATGATCTTAAATAATTGAAATATGTTCACACTTAACTTATCTTCAATAAAGTATATCAATGGGTTAATATTGAGATGAGAAGGATGGTAATGGTAGTATTATATATAGTAAAATTAAGTGCTAAGGATCATGTTCCTCGTTTAGGTTAAATTTATTATTGTTTGTATCTCTCAGAATCATAATTACATAAATTAAAATTATGTTAAACAATGCTTGCATTGTTACATGAGACACGATTATGAGAAACTTTGTTTGAGTTTTGCTTTGTTTAGTGTTTATACTAAAGATAGAAGCATAATGCATGATGATTTATTTAAACTCATTAGTATGCAAAATATCCATATGCTTGGAAATGGATAAATACCCCAGTATGATGATGGTCATCACTAGTCTTAGCCTATACACGTGGATTGTGAGTGATGTTGTTGTAAAGACAATTGAGTCTTATCATTGTGGTTATCCTTACTTTTTTTATGTGATTTTACATAATAATACTTTTGAGTAAGCACGTATGCCTTTATTATTTTTGGATAACTAGTTGTCTGGGACACTTTTATGTGTGCATTACAAATCCCATGTTAAACATTGGGAATTATGAGATAATTAGTTGTGCGCTTTTGATATTTTGAACTAGTGTTACTCTCATGTGTGTTTGCATAAAGTCATACGATAAAAGCATAGGCAATTTTGGCCATGGGTTTCAATAAGAACCATTGCTTGCATAGTTTTATGAAATTGACTTTCACATTATTCAAACCCTACAATTGGTATCAGATCTATTAAGGGTGATGTTAAAACAAAAACAACCTATGGTAGAATTAACACACCAGCCTTGGCAAGGGATGTATAGATGTGGTTGCTTGAGGTATTGAGCTAGGTGACCTACACTAATGCATAAGGAACAATGATGACTTACCATTATTCTAGAATGTGAAATGTTTTGAGATAATAAGCATTGTTGGGTCAGGTACAGTTAAATGCATAGGGATGATGGACTGGAATCAACATAGATTTTGAGGGTAATCAAAATGATAACCATCATGTGTCGAGGCCTATACCATCGTGACCATGAGGTAATTAGATGCAGAATCAAATAATGGTTTAATAACCTACATCATATATTATTTTATTGTTGTTATGGTAATTCCTTATGTATTACTGAGGATTTTGATCTATGTTATTGTATTGGTGGTTCGATAAAAAGGAAATGTGAATAAATGTAAGGTGATATTAATTTTTATTTCATTATATCAATGAACCCTTTTTTGATATTATGTTACCTTGTCCCTCTAATGGAGTGAGTCTGATATGTCTTGTGGTTCCATCACTCTATTCAATAAAAGTATAATCGATGGGAATGTGTTATGGAAGCCATTCCCTTATTCCATACATGTTGACTCTTTTTATGTGAGTAGTCCCAATAAGAGTTCATGGATAGTTGTTTTTACCTTGGCTCAAGCCTTGTCTACATGGAGATTGGAAGGTTTCATACATTTTGCTCCATATTGGAATCAAGGATCCATGATATTGTACATGGGTTTCCATTATATTTATTCACTTATATGTGAGTGTGTGAGGTGACCTTCAGCTAGAGTGATAAATTAGTGATATCAAATGGATTGCTTTGATAGGGAACCTCATATGATTTCCTTTTTATGTTTTGTCTCCTAGTGGTAGATGACCTCATCTACTCTGATCATGAGATATGTTGGTCAGCTACACACTCAAGAGTTTATCTTGTGGAGTTGGATATTAGGTTTCATTAAGATATGTTCTTGTTGGCTATTGAGATATTTTCTCACCAATTAGGTGTACACATAGACATTTTTATAAATATGATCATGTTATATTATGACTCTAACATATTGAGGTCATTTACTACTTTTTTGGAAAAAGGTGATCCAGATGTCATGTTTTATATTATCTTACATAGGATAAGTGATCTTTTATGGTCAAATGTTACCTTTCCACTCTAACATAATGAGTTGGGAAACCTATGGTGTTTTCTCTCACCTAGAGGGATGAGAGTGGAATAAATTTGGGTTTTAGTGTGACCTTGTTAAGTTATTTTACCCCTCATTATTACTAAGTGTAGAAGATACCCTTGCTATGAACACTTATTTTGGTGGCTTAGAGCTTTGTTTAGCATTATTAGTGCTATCTGTAATATTGTAATGTTGATAGTGGAGGTGATCCACTTGTACTTACATGTCACAAACATGGTTTTTCTTGATTTAAACATAATATTCCCATGCATGATAGATTATTTAGCATGTGGTTTATCCTGGATTTTGAGATATGAATCTTTATGGGTGTAAACCTTTTGAATTTACTTTTCACTTTTTGTATTTACTATTGCATCATTTTGATAGTACATGTTGTACAACTTGTTGAGTAATCTGATGGAATGTAGTACCATACTTGATAATTGAGTTTAATCTTTGGCTTGTATTGCCACTTGTGTGAAACCATGCCATACCCATGATTGGAGTTGTGAGTCTTAGGATATTCTTGTGGATAGCTTGATGAGTTGATTAGGTGTTGTGCATCCATGATTCTTAGGATTTTGTTTACTTATGAAGATAAATTTTACAAATGAAATAATTTATGAATCAATTAAGGAGTGTCATTTATATTTTGACTCCTTATATGATGTTTTTTATCCTTTTTCAAGGTTGTGCTTGATTATTATAGAAGTTGCACTAGAAATCAACTAGCCTCTAGTAACTATCTTAGGTCTGGTTTTACATAATCTCATGATGTGTGGAACATCATGATAAAGGAGGGGGAATATGGAAATGTTAAGGCATAATTTAAACAGAATTAGTTTATTTTAATCACATGTAGTGATGAGGATTGAGAGTTGAGTTTTAAGATGTTATCAGTGAATTTTAAATCTAAAAGGAATATTGCAAAGGTTTGTGATATATTCTTATCAATATAATTAAAATATCATCTTGCATAAGTAATATGAAATATTGTGTGAAACATTGAGCCATGTGAACTTTTTTTAGATCATAGGTTAGGTAGACCTAAGGAATGAGTGATGAATAAGGAATGTGAGTACTAAGAGATGGGAGGGAATCCTAGTTAATGTCACATTGACTTGGTAGTTATCAAGTTTGGATCTAACAAGGGGATCTTGTTAAATCCAAAATTTGGAAAGGAGGACTTGTCAAATTTAGTCATATGTCCATACACATGTATACTAAGGAATTTTTATTCCTCACTATTTTATTTTTGTATACATTGGATATTTATTATTTCTAGTTCCTATTCATCGTCATACATGTCAGGAGGTACTTGGAGTAGTGAAAATATTGACTTGGAGGCTTTGTGTAACTCTCCCTAGCCATTTGTTTTTGGCTTTGTGTAGATCTCATGTGAGCATGGTTAATTAAAAATATTTATGTGATTTGTGATAACATTTCACATATGTGGTATGAGACACATACGGGACATGTTATTACGCTTCACTCTAATTGAAATAGGTAATAAATTTAAATAAAGTTTGTGGAAACAATTGTTAAGCATGTGCATTTTTTGTGAACAAATATAAAACAAAATCAAACCAAATCATGTTGAGGAAGTAAACTTGTGGGTTTCCATTGAGGGAAGTCAAATAAAAGTAATGTAATTTTTTAAAACAACTCATGTTTTCCAAAGGTAATGTTTGATCAACAATATAGTTGGACAATTATGAGACTTTTCATTTGTGTTTGTACTCAATCCTAAGTTGAGTAAGCCATCGGGATGATGTATTTTTCAAGGGGGAAGGATGTAGAATCCTATTTTTCTATGCTAGGATTTATGTCACTCCGTGACTAGGTGCTATTTTTTGAAATGAGATAGATAACTCTATCGATGTTGATGCAAGTAATCTTTATGACAAAATATATTTTATCTTTGATAAAGAGTCCAACATAAGTTGGGTGTGCTGATAACCCTTCTATTTAACTATCTATAGTTATATGTTTTTCCCTTGGCCTTGTTAAAATAAATTTGTTAGTTGAAAAAAACTAATGGTGTTTTATTCATATAATTCCATAGTCAATACTAGCCAACTTGTAGGTCTGATGCCATTTGTAATAAATTATTTGAATTATTATGTTTATCTTCTATCTTAGAGTAATCTAAAAATCCCTGGCCCCATCGTAATTATACAAGTTTGAAATGATACAAGAATTCAAAGGAGGTATGGGGTGTAGTGGTGTGAACATAAGAAATAGATAGTGGCAGACAAATTAAATGACCCTGACACTTAACTACTATGCCACCAAAATAATTATGATTTTTAATTTTAAAGGGGGTAGTGTTTGATCCATAAAAGGGGAGATGGGTAAAAATTTTCGTAGATAAGTAATAGTTGTGGCTTGGAGGTTTTAGTTGTAAGCAAGAGAGATATTGGGGGGGGGGGGGGGTGGTGGTTCTCTCTTGGGAGCAATTTTTTTTTAGGGGTGATCATCATGGTGGAGAAGAGCATGGAAGGAGCTCAAGGAAAGTTTGAGGAAAAAATTCAAGGGAGAGAAGATATTTTTTGGGGCATGGATTGGAGAAAAAATTATAGAAGGGTAGAGAAGGCAGAGGTTTGAATAAAGGATGAATTGTCTTTCCCTTGCACTTAACATCAAAAATAAGCACCTATGTATAGAAACCAGTTTAATACGAATTTAAGTTGTAATGTTGTATTTGATCATGTTCATAAATTAAATTGATCTTTGGATTATTGGTTGCACCAATACTCAAATAAAATTTTAGTATACTCTAAGTAATTTTTATATTCCTTATAACATAGAATAATCAACTATAGGAATTAATTGACTAATATACTTGATTTCATCAATGGAACTAGGAGTAATAGACTCATTAAGAAAACCCGTGTTGTAAAACCCTATAGAGAAACTTAAGATATCTATTATGTTATATATCAATATATTAAATCAAGTTGTGTATAAATACTCATATACCTATTTATGACAATGATAGGTGTCGCTAGAGGGTAAATAAATTTAGGAATAACTAGGATATCTAATTTTCTTCTAGCAGTTTTCCCCTCCTCTGTTAGGACTACATTGAGGTTCATTTTGTTTAGCGTAGAAGCTAAGGAAAGGCTTGACATTTTTGATAGTGGTAAAAATTCATATTAAGTCTTCTATATAATATAGAAGGTTCTGTGCAACTAACAAAGATATAATTTGATATTAAAAGCCTTTATAAAAAAATTTGGGGTTAATGACATTTACCTAAGGTTTCTAGTTTATCTGAGCTGATTCTAACATAGGGTTAAGTTTCTCTCTCCTCAAGTTTGTAGACAATAATATCCTAGTGAAAAATAACTCCTCTAATATCCTCTTTAATCTTACATTAAAGTGAGATATCCTTAAGTTTTTATGGATGGCCATGGAAATTCCTCATCATCATATGCATCATCCTTTTTTAAGGACTCTCTTTTTTGGACAATGAGAAGACTGAAACATATCCCCTCCTTTCAATTTGGTGATCCTTGATAACCATGATGTCTTTGATTAAAGTTACAAGATCACATGAAGACTTTTGTTATTATAACAAAATAAGATGCTACTCAAGTCAAATAAAACCTAGGTAATAAACAAATAAATAAAAAATTATTAAAAAAATACCCAATCCAATAACATAAGTAATGAAACTTGTCCATACAAATCTCATTGTTTGGATATATAATAGTACATCCAAATGAATAGCTACATGGGTGAAAATCTTCCCATAGAACTAGGCATAACCTGGGTCAATAGTACCTCTTAAAATTAACAACAATTTATTTTATGAGCTAAATATGAATAAAAATTCTTTGTCCCTACCTTTTATAGACATAAATTGCTTAATATCAATAGTATAAATTTTTCTAACATGGAGTGCTAATGAGAAGGTGAATGGAAATAAAAATATTATAAGACAATTTTATCAGTGTCGTCTTATCGATTGGTGTAACCTAGTGTATGCAAGTGTCTGAATGTATGTAGGGACACCACACAAAGTGGCAAGTGTCTCCTTGAAGGTTTAGAGTTTAGAATGATAGGTTACATTTGATCATTTTTCAATGATTGAATAGTCAAAACATAATACTCCATGCTAATCATATGATAAAATAAGAATATGATCAATCATATTATCAGGGTCAAAATGTTAATCTTTTTTCGCTTTTTAATAAGTTACGAAGGTATCGATAATGCTAGAACATCAAAGTAAATATGAAATGAATGAATGAAAGATTTTTAATAATATCCACAAGACCAAATGAGCATATATTGTTATATATTTAAAATAATAAGAACTTCATTTAGGAACAAGCTTGAATAATAATCTAATTAGTGAACATCCTTGTTAAAGTATATAATGACAATGTGAATATCAAAGGATCTAAAATAGTAAATTATATAAGGCTTGGTTAAATTTTAGGTAATTATATGAAGTTCTTAAGGATCACTAAATTAAAAGGAGTTAATTGGAGAAGGAACAAATATCATAATGATCCTTTACTAAAAGTTGAAAATATTTATGAAAAATATTATATAACAAGATGATTAGTACTTATGTTGAAATCATAGGCTATTACTCATGCTTTATGAGTGGATATTTAATATTATAGAAATATGAGAATAAAAAATTACTAATGGAGTTAATATAAAAATATTTATAACTTAGATATAGTAAAATACATCAGATTATTTGTATTCAGATTAAACCTAAATGATCGTCAATGAAATAGATTGATGAATGATTATTGAGGGAAAAAGGAAGTATTGACTAAATACACATATTACCCTTATAAACAACCTAATTTGTCAAAATGGTCATTTATTATTGTGTGGACAAGGAAATGATTACATGGGTGGTATGGGACACCTACGTAAAGCATGCCTTGAAAGCACATACCAATGATCTTAAATAATTGAAATATGCTCACACTTAACTTATCTTCAATAAAGTATATCAATGGGTTAATATTGAGATGATAAGGATGGTAATTTAGTATGACATATGGTAAAATTAAGTGTTCAAGATCATTTTCCTCATTCAAGGTAAATTTATTATTGTTCATATCTCTGAGAATCACAATAACATAAATTAAAATTATGTTAAACTATGATTGGAATTGTTATACGAGACACCTATGGTTATGAGAATCTTGATTTGAGTTTGATTTGTTTAGTTTTTATACTAAATATAAAAGAATAATTCATGATGATTTATTTAACCTCATTACTATGCAAAAATAGCCATATGATTGACAATGGATAAGTACATGAGCATGATGATGGCTATCACCAATCCTAGCCAATGCACGTGGATTGTGAGTGATGTTGTTGTAAAGATCATTGAGTCTTATCATTGTGGCTATCTTTAATTATTTTATGTGATTTTACATGATAATACCTTTGAGTAAGCACGTATGCCTTTAGTAGTTTTGTAAAACTACATCTGGCCCTAATTTTGTGCATGTAGGTGACATTAAAGATATGTATGGCAGCTCAAAGAATGAGCACGTGCCTAGGAAACTAACCCTAATATGTTTTCCTTCATGTGACATTTATGATTATCTAAGAAAATTATTGGATCATGTGTATAATCATTTCAATCTTATACAACTTAACCATAGTGTGAATGTTTATCATTTTATCCATGTATTGATAATTGTGAAAAATTGTTGAGGCGATTCTTTGTGGATCAAAGAATGTAGATTCCTTTATCATTACTAGTATCTAGGTTTTTATGTGAGAGTGCTTGGGTAAGCACATAAACCTAGATTATTAGGTTATTATGCTATAATAAATTTGAGTGTGTCATTTAGCCATGGGATTGACGATCAGAGCTTTAGAAGCTTGTCTTTGTCATGAGTAGTTTGTTCCCTATTTGTCTTAGAGTGCTAACCTCTTCAGTGATGAATCTTGTGGAGGATACCATCAAAATTGAAAGGAGAACTACATCATACCCTAATTTTGAGGAGCAGATATGTAGGCTTCCCAAGTTGTGGTGGGGCATCAGGTCTGGGTCCTTAGGCTAGGTTAGGGTTGGCTTGATTGCATAGAAATATTTATGGCCATTTGAATTGATTATAGTGCTTGAAATGTGAAATGTGTGTTGTGATAATGTCACTAGTTAGATAGTGAACTTTCAATATCTCACATTATTCCAAGGTTTATTATCATGTTCTATGTAAACACTGACTTAGTGAATCGTGATGATTCACACTTTGTTGAATTAAGTAAGGATAAGTAACAATACCTTTTTTGGGTATATATATATATATATATATATATATATATATATATATATATATATATATATATATATATATATATATATATATATATATATAAAATAAAAAAATATGGTACATTTTTTGGGTTCCTGATTTGAAGGATTCTTACAATTGGTGTTCCACCTCTATTTGATGAAGGATTTATGCTTGACGAAGGACCTATCTTCGATGAACCTAAATTTGATGAGCCCATTATTATTGAGCAATAACTCATTATTATTCCATTGTCAAACCTTCCCTATTTTAGAAAAATACTTCTTCCCAAAGTCTTCATTTCCCATCAAAAGGTTAAAAAGGTACTTATGGACATCATAGTTCAATAGGCCCTCTTTGTGGCTACCTTAACATTAGAAACATGTTCTATTTTAGAACCAACATTATTGTCAACATCAACATCAAAATTAGGGTGTATGTCAAAACCAATATCAAAATTAGGTTCTCTTTTAGAACCAATATAAAAATTGGGTTACATTCTAGAACCAATATTAAATTTAGCATAAAAAAATAGAATCAACATCAGCCTCAACATCAAATTTAGATCCTCTTGAGCCAGAATCAACTTCAGAAATAGAATACATTAATAAATATTATAACATTGTCTATACACTTTTACTAGATCTATTTGAGTTTGAATCAGTTGTAGAATCAACATAAATTAATAGCTATTCTAACATTGGTTACATACTCCTTTCAGATCAGATTAAATATATTTGTGATCCTTCTAGGTTATCGAGGATAATTCCTTTGACATCAATGCAAGTCCTCCTAGTAGCCTATATGAAGACTTGTAACCTTTTACCCTTACATTAACATTATTAATACCTTTAACATTAACCATCCTATCATTATATTGACATCCATTCACCCATAAAAAATGATTGGAACTAATATAATCACATATTGTTGAACTCCTTCCATGGTGACATCCCAGTTGTAAAATTTTTGGGGATCTAGGACAACATTTATGTAGAGAAACAATCTCTTAGTGAAAATTTGTTTGAAATTCTAAGGGATAATCTAATTTTAGACTCAACATCTTCTAGTGAAACCTTGTTTAAGTCATTAGATGATAATCAAAATGAAAAATCACAATCCTTTAGTGGAACCTTGCTTACGGTGTTAAGGGATAATCAAAATGAATTATCAACATTCTTTAGTGAAACCTTATTCAATGCACTATTGAAAAATATAAATCATAATAATCAAAAAGAATTTATTGGTGAAAACCTCTTAAAGGCACCAATAGTTGAGCCAATTCGTTCCTCATTACTTGATGAAAATATTATTGAAGTCAATATCAACCCCACCACAACCAAAATAAAGTTGAATCCATAATCAACAAAAATGTGTGTGACTAAAAATCCCAATCTTCATTCATCCCCCAACTATTATACATTCCATTATGATCCTATCATTCATTCAAATCCTATATTACATTACCAAATTAGATCATTTATCCAATGCCCATCCTTACTTACCCTTCCTAGAAACACTCTTTTTCAAATAAACTACAAAGACATCTTATCTATAAGTTTTAAGGAAGCAAAATCAATGTCTAATGAAGATCACAACAACATTGGTATAATCTAAATCAACAATAGGCTCTTGACAGAGAAACTATTCAAAGTGGGTATTGGCTAGATGGTAGAGGGTCAACATTATGTATCTCATAATCTTCCATTAAGTTTAGATGGTACTACATCAAAATCAATATCATAAGAGAAAGATAAATAATTAATCCAATAGTGAAAATGATGATCATGTAACATTGGGTAAGTACCATAATAAAACTTAGGTTTCTGGCATCATGCATTGACTTTTTTTTTGAAAGTATCTTGACACTTGGGTGCAACCTATTTACATTGAAGACCATTCCATTCCATGCTATCCATTTTGGCCATTCAATCCTTTTCATCCAATCCCACCTTATCATCTTATCATTTATTTTTCCCATCTCAACCCTAGTATGGAAGTAGAAGGTATAATGAGACATGTTTTGGGAAACCTTTTGGCATATTACCTGCACAACACTTTGACAACTAGACACATTTGATTCTCACATGACATGGTCTTTGGAGACTCCTATTCATTTCCCTTATTATCATCTATTATTATCCAACCTTATCTATTTGTCCTTCACTATTTCTCATCTTGGGAGAAATTATAGCATCTTGAAGTCTATTTTGGACTATGTAGGCAACACTTAATTTCTGAGGTTAGCTTAGCCCCCCCTATTCCATGCTTATTATTTATTGACCATTCTAAGCCACACTCTCACCCTTTTGTGAGCATACTATTCTGTGTTCTCATTATTTTATGAGTCAATCATGCATCTCTTAATCATCCATTGAGTTGAGATGCCTAAAACCCCAAAACATTTTTAAAATCATTAAAAAAAAAAAAAGGGGGATTACAATCTCCATGAGAAATATAAAACCATAAAATATTAAACATTTGAAAATGTTTAAAATATCCAAAAGAGATTATAAATCACATAAATTCAAAATCATTTGTCTTATCCTAATTTCAATTATTATCCTTGATTTTTATTGAGCCACTCATTTTAGCAACCATTGAGATGTGTCATTCCCAAATCCACCCTAATGGTATAAATTCATTATCCTTAATCCAAGCAATTTAGACATCAAACATTGTTGGGATATGTTCTTCCCACAATCCACCCTATTTGGGGAAAATCCAATCGTTTCATCCACCTTTGGATGTATTCTTCCTTTGCATGTACCCTTTCTTGGAGCCACCACCTGTTTATCATTTCATTTGAGCCTTCACACATGGATTTTGACTTGGTTAATGCCAAGATGCTTTTTTTTACTTTTATTTTTGGTGTGTGTTTACTTGCTTATTTAATTACCTATGTATTTACTTTTATTATTGTTTCCTTAACTCAATCCATCACATGAACAAGGTCATCATCACAGTGCTTCTTGTCTCACACTTTTACTTGATTCCATCCATTGACATACATAAACATTATCATCATGGTTTTCATCATTGGTGTATTGTTTCCATTTGTCTATAAGATTGGGAGTTAGTCTTTATGCATATTACAACCATGCCATCATGGTTTTTTTATATCATGATGCATACTATCATGTGTTATATTAAAACTTAAGTGCTTGATGTTTATATATGATGTCATGCAATGTTGGCATTATCTCCCCTTGTAAGGTCATTCATTATTTAATCCTATCTTCTTTACCATATTTGACCACATCACATCATCACATTTTCCATGATCAAATAAAAAATCCAATCCTCATGGATACATATGCTAATCAGGGCATATATCTCTAACTAATCATATATAAATAGACATACACATTCATCCATTATTATTATTCATTATATTCTTAAATTGGGTCTTCTATTCCATCCTTCATTCCTCATTCTATTTTCTCCCATATTCTAGATAATTACATCGACCTGAGGTGCCTATAAACTATGTAGGTAGTGCTTAGTATGAAGTAATTTTTGAGGATAACTCGGCCACCATTACCTCATCATTATTCAACCATATTATGTTATTCCAATCATCTCTTTTATTAACTTTGAGCATTCTCATATGCATGGGATTTTTGTGGCTGCTTCATTATTTAAAAAGTAATTTTACCATCATACCTATATTTGCATCATTTATCTTATCTTTAATTTGTATACTAGGTTAACTCCTTGAGATATGCTTTGAAATCAATCAATGAAATCAATTAGACCAATCAATAATCAAATATGTCCTACTAGGGTAATATCATCATTTAGTCTTTCTTCTAATTCTAAGCCCACAACTTTCACCCTATTTGGGACAATTCAAAGTGTGTCACTTATTTTGGGATGCATCCTTCCCACTTCCCCTTGCCTTGGGCCAATTCAATTTTATTATTCTCAACCATAAAAAATCAAAGTGTGCAAGCATTAGCTCAGTAGGCTTCATTTTATCCATGGGTTAATATCCTCTTCTATTTTAGCTTCTTCCTCTCTTTTTTGAGAGACCATCCATGTCTTGCATGCCCTCTCGAGGGGGCATCACATGGGTCACTAATTATTTATTCATCTAATTTTTCTTCTTATTTGTTTCAACTTTTTCATTCTTTGAAAATCCATTGCTTCGTCTAGTGTATCACAACACCTTTTCAAATAGACAAAATGTAGACACTCAATTTTCACCACTTCTGTGTTTAAAATGATAATTAGAACAATTTTTATGAAAATTAGAGTGATTTTTTACAACATTATGAATTAAGTTTAGAAATCACTAAATATCTCAATTTCTTCCACACATTAGATGTAAACATCCTAAAAAACATAGGTGCATCTCTGATTGGGGAAATACATCATATTGTATTATCAACTTCTTTTAATTCATCCTTAGGCAAGTGTCTACTTTGCAAGCGATGATTTCAACCAATTAAATAGGGTAATTATTTAAATTTCAAAATGACATAAAAGCTAATCAAGATTATTTAGCTTATCAAATCAAATTAAAAAGCTAACTTTTCCTTAAATGAAAAATCCATGAAATTGGCTAATAAACTAGAACTATACAAATTCAAATATTCAACAAATATCTAAAATGATGACATCACAATAACTATCAAAAATGATGATATCATCATGACATCATTTTGAAAGTTGTCAAACACTAACAAAATATCAAGTAAATATATAAATTTATAACACATGCCTATTTAATGCCAAATGCTAATTACATTCTTGCCTACCAAATTTGACAAAATTTCAGCCACTCATCTAGATTAAAATTTAGTGGTTGGTATCAATTCATAAATTCTATACACAAAAGGGTTCACCCTCTTATTTCACATGACCAATTATGCAAAAAAGCTTTGGCCATTCTTAAGGCCATCACATTCTATTCTCATCCATTATTTCTTCTAATCATTAAAATAATCTATAGTGTAAGGGGAGATGTTGTCCATGTGACCATGTCGTGACATTGATGAAGAATCCAAGCTCTACATCTAGGCACAAACATGTGTGTGTCCCTATGTAAGCTTTGAAATAAACGTCTAAACAAAAGATAAAAATTTGTGTTTAGCTTTCTATTGTTAATTTTGTGCTTTAAGTTTTGCTCGATGTAAAAACCATGCTTAAGAATTTAGATTTGATATTATTTTATGTTTATTTTACATACTAACAAGAACTAACCTTTTCTAGATTTATGGTAACCTTCCTCCCTTCTATAATCATTAACAAGATGTCCAAAGGTTTTAATTGAAAACCTCCTTATAAATCTTTTGAAGGATAACATCCAACAAATCTTCCTTTTTAACCCATTTCTTGAAACCCCCAAATTTACAAACCAATCTGCACTTTAATTCCCTTCCTTGTAAACTAAAATATATAACTAATTATTTATATAATTCATAATGTAACCAAAATATAGAATAACAAGTAACATGTGCATATAATAAAGAAGTCAAACAAAAGCATAGTATATAGAATGTTTTTTTATCACATTTAATTAAAATATTTTTTTCCAAACCATTTACTTAAGGAATTCGCAAACTAAGGTTAGGTGGTTACTTTTTATTGGCATACATGTACTCCCACTAAAAAGAAAGAAAATATTAAATAATAAATGCATTAATATGTGTTTTATATAAACGACTCTCACCAATTTTAATACGAAGATTAAGTCATTAATTCTTTATTTTCACTTGTATGAAATTGGACACTTTCACGATGTATTGCAATACTTACCAAATTCATATTTATATGTTTAATTTTAACCCTTTATAATTTTCATGCTAACTCATTTGGAGTAGAAGCATGAGCGCACTGAACACCATAAAAGGCAATGCCAAATATCAAAACAAGTCTTAATCTTTCCATTTCATATTCCATAGATGGTGTAATAGAAATAATGTTATTAAGAGCATTCAAATTTTATAGTAGGTTAGATAATAATTATTTCATTTCTCAATTTTTTTGTCAAACCTATAAATACTAAAACCAGTTTTTGGTAGTTAATGAATTATACAAATATCTCTAAATCATATTGTTAAATAACATTGAATGAAAAACTCAAAACACTTATTGATCCTTATAGTAACTTTCTTTCATACTTCTCTCGGAAATGCATATATGTATAAAGAAGTACTAAGAGTATTATGAATTTAAGTTCATTATCTAAAACATTTTCATAATTTATCGACTAAAATATTAAATTATAATTGAATAAAATTAATATAATGTTTGAGTGATCCTTCATTAATGTGAATGAATATCATCTTGTGTGGGTGGTAGGAAACACCCATGCAAAACATTATCCTAGACATGCTTTTCAAAGATCATAGTTGTTTGTTTTCTTGGAGATCATTTGATGCTAAGATACTATTGGGATTGGTAGGTTAGGGAAACCTAGGGATTGAGTTGTTAGCTTTGGGACATGAGTAGTAAGTGATTGGATAAATCCTAGTTAGTCTCAGTATGATTCGATATATTTAAAAGTTTGGATGCAGCAAGGGGGACTTATTAAATCATGTCTTATGGCCAAAAGCAATGTTTACAAGAAGTTTATACTTTATTTTTATACATTATGAATGTATCAATTTATGTTCCAATTCACTATCATACTTGCATTGTGTTGTGTAGAGTAGTTATAGTATTGACCTACATACACATTGACCTCTTTATTTTCATCACATTCATTTCTATCCTTCTCATGAAGAGTAGTTCCATTTTTAGTGGATGAGAGGTGAGCAGTAGATCTGAACAACTTTGTGGTTGGAGGTAAAACTCCATATGATACTCTCACTTTTTGCATTTTATATAGTTTTTGATGCCTTCCATGATGATCTATTACTTTATCATTATTTGTATTAATGAAACAACTTATTGATTATATATAACCAAATTATATTTTATATATTTTTAAAATATGTATTCACAAGATGTATTATTTTAAATTATGTAATTATGAGATTAAAAATCTTGTAACTAGAACTAAGTAATTGTATTATATTTTTACTTTTGAAATATCTTTAAAAGGAGATATTTATGAATGTTTAATTTATTTATTGTACATTTTTTGTAATCAAAGAAATAATAAATGTTATATAAATACGTACTTGAGATAATAATGAATTGCAATACATGTCATTAAATTTAATCAAATTTGATGTTAGTAGAATTAATTTGTACTTTTGCAATTGCTTCTTATTAATTGTAATAGGTATTAATAATCATGAAAAAATATAGAATACTTAAGAAAACTTTGAGAGAATTAAAAAAAATTAAAAACATGTCATTTTTTGTGTGTACCCAAAAAGGGTTCTTATAATATTAGAGATTAGGTTTAACATTTGGACCTAATGCAGACATTCACATTTTTGAATTGCATATAAAAATATGGTTTGCACAGGGGTTAATGGGGAGAGTAGTCAACAAGTTGAGGAAATTATGAATAAGATCCATTAAATATTGGCCATAGTAATCAATACCTATGATATGGTACGTAATATAGAGAAATGGATTCATGAATTAAATCTAGGTGATATGGGAAAAAAATAGAACAAGATGAGCAAGAAAACCCATATAACAACAAAAAACTCAGTAACGAGGAAGGTTAGAAACACCAAGATTGGCATCATAAATGTTGGAATCCTTAGGACCAATAAGGTTTCTGAAGAAGAGCTTATTTTAAAATTCATTAGATGGGATGTATTTGCATCATGTTTCACAAAGAGATGGCTTCAAAAACATTACTTTGATGGAAAAATGATCGAATTTCAAAATTGAAGTAAAATGCTATGTCTATTACAGAGTGTGGGGAGATGTTCACCAAACTCTTAAGATGTGTCCTTCAATACTAGAAGGATGAAAGATTAAAATTCAAAAATTTCATATTACATTTAAATATTTAGATTAGTAAATATTTTTAACTTCATGGACTTTTGACTATGGAACAAGTTTTTGAAATAGTAGTAAAACATGAACAAAAACTCAAGACCCTTGAAATGGTTAGGAAGGAATTTAATGATAAATGGAAGGGTCCTCAACAACATAATCCAAATACATTTTGAAAGAATACCTAGAGGATTAAAAATAACATAAGTAATGAAAATTCAAGCCTCAATAGGAATTTTAGGAGTGATTTTTTTTCTAAGATGGACAATTGAAATAGAGGTTGGAACAATAGTAAAAATCACAAAAATGATATATATGATAAGGGAGGACAAGATAAATAAGGGATAAGTCATGTAAGAATAAGTTTCATTTGAGAGGGTAGCCATTATGCCATTCAGTGCCCTAATAATATATGTGGAGTAAATTTAAAAATAATTCCATTGCCAAATCACTAACTTTTTAGCCCAAAGGATTCATGTAATAGTGAACAACTGTCAAGCCAAATTCCAAGAAACCCTAGTTAAATCTTTAAGTAAAAAATTTCATTCTCTTATTACTATGCTCATAGATACCAGAGTAACATAATATTTTGTAAGACCTAAAATTTTGGATAAATTATCTATAAAAACTAGTTTTATGTAAAATAGTTCGATAGTTCAATATGGAAGGCAAGCAAAATAGAGGGTAGATCAATGTCTATTTGAAGTTAAATTAGAGATTATTCTATTTTAAAAAATGATGAATTTAAATGTTATCCTATTAGGTTTGTATGATGTGATTTTAGGAGTCAATTGGTTATGGAAACATTGAGCTCAAGTTGATTGTTATGCCATGATAGTCACATGTCTCAATGATAATGGTCACTCTATGACAATTCAAGGAGCAAATGTGAGATCAATGTGAGAATTGTTTTTTTTAGTTATGAGGGCTATTATATAAAAAGAGGTGGACTTCTATGATTCAAAGGAAAAATATATGCACTAGACCTTAGTGATTTGTTTATCACATTTTTGGAGGAGGCTCATATAGATACTCAATAAGGTCACATTAGTGTAAATAAAATGATGGTAGACCTCAAATGACTTAATTTTTAATTAGAACTCAAAAGAGATGTTACCAATTTTTTGACATAATGTTTAGAGTGCCAATGGGTCAAAAATGAGCATGTACATCTAGTAGGTTCTTTGTATCCTCATGAAGCTATGGAAGGTAAGTGGCAAGTTATTAATATGGACTTTGTTCAAAGACTTGCTATGTCCAAGAATAATCATGGCATGATCTTGGTTACAAGGAACACATTCACCAATTTCACATATTTGATGCCTAAAAATTTGATAAATGATTCACCACTTTTGGCAAAAACATTTGTTCAGGAAGTGTTTAAATTACATGAAATACCATAAAAGGTCATTTCTGACCATGATGCTAGGATGACATATTGATTCCTTCAAACATTGCATGTAACTTTGGGAACAAAGTTAAATTTCATAAAAACTATCACCCAAATATATATAAAACTGAGAGACTAAATCATGTTTTGGAAGAGGGTAAGTGCACAAATTTGGGGGATAAAAAGTGGCCTACCCATGGATATGACTTTCCTAAAATTTCAGAAATCTGAACTTTTGTAGTTAATTTGAGATATCTACACTCCAAATTTGAATATGGTATAAGAACATGAAATGTATCATTTAGAGTCTAGTTTCTAAAACACCATTTTTTTTAAAAAAATGGATAATTATAACTAGGTCAAACATCTAAAATTTGAAGAGGAAATATTATTTTTTTAAGAAAATAGAGTAGATAGATGGCTATGTGGTGCACCATTTTTTGAGCAGCATTTAATATTATTTTAAAATATTTGGAGAAAATTTAGATAAGATATTCTTGTTTGTGACCTATAAGTTTTGATGTTTTTTTAATTAATTTTTTAATTGTGAATTAAGTAAGTAAATAGATCCTGAAAACTTACAAAAAAATGGATAGTCGTCCATGTGATGCACCTAACTACCTCAAGAAAAATTGTTTTTTTTTTAATGCATGTAGAATTAGGCCTAGTTTGTGACCACATAACTTGTTTTTCACTTGAATAAACTAAATAAAAATTACATGAACATGTATATGCATGTATGTTTGTGGCATGTAGTGGCCTAAAAAAATTATATTTAGAAATCAACATAGTTTGAAACCTTAAATTAGTCCAAAAATTATAAAAATCATATTTATTGAAATATGATTTTTTTCAAAATATGAGAATGTGATCATAATTATAGTATTAATTTTTTGAATTTTTATGTTTAAATTCTTAGTGTATTTGGCAATCATAGTTGAATTTTGTTGTTTTTTTATCATAAATCTCAAAACTTAGTTGTAGATTGACAAATCCAAGCCTTTGGCTTAGGAATCCAAGACATTATCAAGATAAAAGGCATGGGAATTGAATTCAAACTCAAATATAAGGATCATATTAATGTATAACGTGATCGTGTTAATATGTAACGGGATCACATTAATAGATAACTTGATCGCATTAATATATAACGTTATCTTGTTAATATATAACGTGATCATGTTAGTGTAAAAATAATAACATGATCATGTTACTATTGTTTTACACATTAAAACAATAAACATGTATATGGAGTGAATGTTGGTTAATAGGTAACCTGATTGCATTATTGATAATGTGATCGTGAATGTTGGTATAGGAGTTATACATAAATTTTGTACTTAATATCCATTTTTGGTATACATATAGTCATTTTTAAGGTTTTTGTGCCTTCTAAATTGATTCTTAGAATTTATAGGAGTACTAGGTTTTTCAAAATTGAAAGTTTGAAAACTACTCACTTTGAACTCTATCCAGAGTGGTATGATTAGGGTAGTGTAGGTCATATCGATGACCTACACACATCAAATAACCATTTTCTATTAATTTCACTTGTTCATCATCCTTCCCTCATCCTTAATCACTTATTACTCATCCCTCATTACCCCTAATCACTTTTTCATCATTTCTCATTGTCCCTAATCATTCATTCATTAACCCTCACTATCCCTAGTCATCTCTAATCACTCCCTTATCATTTATAATCACTCCTCTATTAACCCTCAATATCCCTCATCTTCCCTAATCACTCCCTCCCTATCCTTCATCATCCCTAATCCTCTTTTCTCATCCCTCATCATCCCCAATCACTCCCTCATCCCTATTCACTCCTTCTTCATTCCTAATCACTCCTTCATTGACCTTTATTGTCTCTCATTATCTCTAATCACTTGGGATTATCATCCCTAATCACTCCTTCATTGACTATCACCATCCCTTATCATCCATAATCACTCCCTCCTCATCCCTCATAATCCCTAATCAATATTTCTTCATCCCTCATCATTGATAATCACTCCCTCATTGACCCTCACCATCCCTCAATGTCCCTAATCATTTCCTCATCATTTGAAATAAGTATATACTCTAAATATATCTTTGATTCCAATTATATGTTGTTTAATCCATTATAATATAAATTAACTATTTTTTAGGAATTATTGTGTTGTTAATACCCATTTTTGCTAATCAATTTTATTACTGAATAAATTGGATGATCTTCTAAATTTATATTCAATTAACATAAGTACTAACACAAAATAGAGTCTAAATTTTAGTTCATCAAATTATCTTTGTTGTGGAGTTGACTAGATGAAACTTTATTCGATTCCAACTTTGGTACTTTGGTTCAAAAGATAAAAATTAAACACAAATCTCCTATATAATTTTCTAATTCTGAGAAGATTTGAATCAGATGTAAAGTTATTTAGTGTTCCCCATTCCTATGTGACTTGAATCTTGGTCAAGTTCACACATGTACTCCTTATGTGTGTAGCATGTCCCAAATATTTTATCTCTTACATGAAAAATTAACATTTATTCATGTTATCATAAGAATATGTTTCTACAAAATATGAAACACTAGTTAAGCATGGTGTAAATGTTCATCCCATGTTTTCTAAAGATTAAGATGTCATCAAGGTAGATTAAAAAAATGGCATAGTTAAATGGCCTAAGGATGTTGTTCAAGATATTTAAATGAATGAATTCATTATATGAGTTAACCTAAAAGGCATAACTAAATAGTCAATAAATCCTTCATTTATTTTTAAGACTATATTCCAAATGTCTAGAGGTTTAACATGAATATGATGATACCCAAACTTAAGATCAATTGGAAAATATTTTTACACCATGGATATGGTATAAAAATGCCTTAATATTTAGATGAGGATAATATTTCTTCACTTTAATCTTGTTTATATATTTTTAATTGATTCACAACTTTGGCACAAACACAGTTGGGCTTCTACAAGGCAATGATTTGGGCATGATATGTCCATTATCCATGATTTCACGGACCTAACACTTGACCTATTCATTATCTAAAAATGATATGTTGTATAAATAGGTTTAAGGTAGAGGTATTTAAGGGATCAAATAAATAGTATTGTTTAGTGTACATTATGTAAGAACTTATTTAGGTGACTAAAAGATATCCTTGTATTCATCTAATTTATGGTTCAATTATTTTGTCTTTGTTATTGTTGGATAAACCACAATATGATATGGAAACATAAGGATGTTATTGCATTTACTTATTTCCATCAAGAGTATACTTCTTCCTATAACTAAAAATATTCTTGCACTTCCTAACACTAATGACTAAAAGATTATGAACAAACTATGATATATGATATTTCAGATCATGATAATATATCATAATATTTTAAGGATTTACTTCATAAACTACATGTTAATGGTAAATATATGGTTGACCACATGTAAAACATCACACACCTCTAATGGTGAGATGTCACAAAGGATTGCATCTTTAAAAAGTTTGATTTTGTACACTGAATGACACTACTAGGCGATCCATTTCTCAAGGCCTACACTAGACCATACACTAGTGTATGGTTATGGATGATGTATAAACTTCAAGTTCAATTTTTAAAAATATTCTTTAGTAGAATTTTTTTTTTTTGAATTCTATTGGAAATGATGAAGTGTATTGGCTCACCATTAATATACATTTGTTAATTAAATAATATTTTTAATTCATATAATTTTTTGTTGGGGAGGTAGAGATATTTTTAGTACTGACCATATCATTAGGTTCAAAATCTATTATCTACTTGTCTTTTTATAGTGATAGATAACTTGTACCCACTTCTCGAGATGTGAAAGTAGATAGATCATAGTGTGACACTCTTCATTAGATTAAATATTGAAGTTATGAATTAAGAACCACTTTTCAATCTTGGACTACTTGTTCTAATCATTTGAAAACTATTTTCCACTCTCTTGTATGATATCTCAATCAATAGACATAAAAATATAAGGCCTTCAATGTAATTATTTTGATCATAAAATGTCCTCATATGAAAAATAATTGATTATTTTTAGGAAATCACATAGCTTGGTGATCCTCATGTATTTACTAGCCATTTTTGGTGCTATGGTGGTTTTACTTGCTTATTTTTTTCTAGTGTATTTTCAATTGTGAATTACATCATTTATAATAGGCCCATATTTTTTCATGTGTTAAATATTTATGTTTAAAATTGGCCTCCACATCATTTTGATCACTATGTCTTATATTTTATGCTGGCACACAACTCTCCACTTGTATCTCCTAGAATTATTAAACCCAAACAAAAAAAAAACACCATCAATGTATTAGATGGAATGATTAAGGATGAGGAGGGATGAGGAGGAATTGAGTAGAGATGATGAGGGAGTCAATAGGGATGATGAGGGATGGTGAGGGTCAATGAGGGAGTGACTAGGGAGGATGAAGGAGTGATTAGGGATGATGAGGGATTGTGAGGATTAATGAGGGAGTGATTAGGTGCAATGAAGGATGAGGAATGAGTGATTAGCGATGTTGAGGTATGATGAATTAGTGATTAGGGATGATGAGGGATGGTAAAGGTCAATGAGGGAGTGATTATAAATGATGAAGAATGGTGAGGGTCAATAAGGAAGTGATTAGGGATGATGAGGGATGAGAAATAAATGATTAGGGATGGTGAGATCTAATGAGAGAGTGATTAGAGATGATGAGGGATGATGAGAGCCAATGAAGGATTGATTAGGGATGGTGAGATCCAATGAGGGAGTGATTAGGGATGATGAGGGGGTGATTAAATATGATGAGGGATGATAAGGGTCAATGAAGGAGTGATGAGGGATGATTAGGGATGAGGAGTGAGTAATTAGGGATGATGAGGGATAGTGAGGGTTAATGAGGGAGTAATTAGGGATGATGAAAGAGTGATTAAATATGAATAGGGATAGTGAGGGTCAATGAGGGATAATGAATAATGATGAAAGAGTGATTAGGAGTAATGAGATATGAGTAGGAAGTGATCAAGGATGAGTGAGGGATGGTGAACAAATGAAACTAATAAAAAGTGGTTGTTTGATTTGTGAAGGTCATTAGTGTGAAATATTCTACCCTAATCACACCACTTTGCATCAATTTAAAAGTGAGTGTCTTTCAAACTTCAATTTTGACAAACATAAGACTCATAAAATTTTCAAGAATCAATTTGAAAGGTACAAAAACCTAAAAAAATGACTATATATTTACCAAAAATGAATATCAATTGCAAAAATTATGTCCTAAAATCCTTAGGTTTAATACTTAGACTCTGAAAATGCCTAAGTACTAACCGATTGGATTTTGAAAAGCTATATTCCACATCATAAGGCATGTAATTGTGAGATCAACTCTATCAGATCCAGAGTGACCCTATTTTCTTATATCTACTAAAATAAATTTAGAGTAGTAAATATAATATTTTGGCCAAAGTTGCCTTCATGTGCAACTCCCACATGATTTTATGTGCAAAATAAAAATAATGTGAATGTATTATTAATAACATGATTGTGTTATCAATAATGTGATCGTATTATTAATAACATGATCATGTTACCTGTTAACCAACATTCACTCCATCTACATGTTCATTAATTTAATGTTCAAAACAATAGTTATGTGATCATGTTATTATTTTTATAATAACATGATCACAATATTTATGAATGCAACCATGTTATACATTAATGTGATCATGTTAACTATTAACATGATCATGTTATACATTAATGTGATCGCATTATGGCTTGGTAATTGTTGAGACATAATTTAAATAACACGATCGGATTATGTCAATAATGTGATCACATTATTTAATAACATAATCGCATTATGTAAAATGTCCACAAAATTATCCCCCAACTCTATGCACTTACCCTAGATTTAATTTGCATGTATTATATGGATCAAAAGTACAAGTGGGATGAATATTTGTCTTTAGTTGAATTTGCCTATAACAACTCTTATGATTTTTCACTTAACATGGAACCATTTTAAGCCTTGTATGGAATAAGTTTTGTACCCCTCTTAGTTGGAATAATCCAAGTGATAAATTTATAACTAGACCCAAATTGCTTCAAGATATGGAAGAATAAGTCAATCAAGTGAGAAAAAATCATAAAATATGCTAGCTGATAAAAGAGTTATGCAAATAAAAAGAGAACTAGTTTTTTTTGCATTTGGATATTTTTTTCTCATGATGAAGTTAAATAAAATCTCCATTAAGTTTGAAAATCCATCCAAATTAGTTTCAGATATGCAGGACCATTCAGATATGTCACATGTCATTAATTAGAAATCTTTGCAGGTTTAGGATCTAGGAGTGATACTAGTAGAGTGTTATGCCCTTAACCTAAAGTGTGTTTAGGGATATGTGTAGCTAACTTGTTGCTTATATACATTTCATATTATATTATTGTTTTTATATACGTTCTTAGTATGGTCAACCTATGGATTAATCATGGATAAGTAGCATAAATATAAGAGGTAATGGTTAGTATTTTATCATCATATTATGAATTCTAGTCTTAATGCATTGTTATGAAGGTTTTCCCCTCGAGATGGATCAGTTATAATTATCAAGTATTTTTCTCTTTTGTCAATTTTTATTGTGGATCTAATTAATCTAATCTTAATTACATGAAATATCATTCCATTATTATGAAACTTATAATTAATTTCATTACAATTGGTATCAAAGCATTGAGTTGGACAAGTTTATATGGTGTTATTTTTTAGATCTAGTGTTGCAGTAATCAAGAGAGTTTAAGGATAAAAAATACATAACTTGTGATTCAGGAAGATTTTATATTTTTTGCCACTAAAGTATTGTTTGAAGTATTTTTTTGAAAAAAGGTCCATTTTTTTCACATCCTTATGAAAATTAATAGTCATTAGATTCATCTCAACGAGATGATCATAATTAATCTACTGGTACACCTTTTTTTATATCTAAACCTTCCATCCTAAGGTTATTGCATGGCTCATCCTAACACTCATGGATGTGGGAAAGGTCAATAACTCTAAAAAATCCTCATAAGGATGATATGGAGTCCAAAACTTTAGATCCACTAGTTTTTGAGACGGTTCAACAAATTCAAATAGATATAAAAATCATGGTGAGGAAGGATTATTTCAATTCAGTAAAAGGGGACATGGATTATATAAATAATAAATTGTCAAATATGACTGCTCAGTTGACTACTATTACAGATCAACTTTCATAAAATAGTCATCCACCACTCCAATTGGGTTCTCCCAGCCTAAAAATCACAACTCCAATAATGGTTCAAATCACATGCTATCAAAAGTGGAAGTACACAAGTTTGATGGTAAAGATCCACTAACTTGGATTAATCAAACATAAAATTGATTTGATCTACATCAGACCTAATGTGCAAAAAATGTGATTACAACATTTCTATATTTGGAAATTGAGTAGTTCATTTGGTATAGGTGGTTGTGTGCTTAAAATAAAAATAAGGGTACTCTTGTTACTTGGTCAGAGTTTAGTGAGGAGTTATAGGTACACTATCACAACAACATCTAAGAAAACTACTTTAGTTAGAAAAATTGAGACAAATAACTAATGTTAAGGATTGTATTCAATAATTATAGAATCTATCCTTACATATAGATGACATCATTGAGAAAAACATGACTAACCTGTTATTTAGGGGGATCAAGGATGACATCTAAATTGAGGTTTTTATGTTTAATTAAGTGTCTTATTTTTAATCCATACCATTCACACATGAGGCAAAGGAAAAATAATTGGTTAAAATTAGGGATTTTACTCATTGTTGTGAACATAATTTCATATCACCATCATTTATACTATAGGCACTAAATATGAATTATATAACACTTCAATCTTGTATACTTGGCAAGTAATTTTCATAGTTGTACCATTTAACTCCTAGACCTTCCTACTATTGAAAGTGTTGCATCTGCTATATATTGTGCCTGTTACTTATCTCCTAGTTTGATCCTATGTTATTTTGGTGACCAAGCCTTTTATACTACTCAAAATTATATAAGCTTACTTATTATCATCCTTTGCAATTTTTGGCCTTTTACCTATTTTCCATCTTCCTAGACACTTGTGTCCTAGTCAGACACCTAAGCTGATGCTAATGTCTTATGCCAAACTACGTGTCCAATTCCCTAAAGTCATAAAATTTGCAATTATAATGTATCCTTATGGTCAGCCTAAGTTATTTAATGTGATATTTTTTCAAAAGGGATTGGTATATACATAAGATAACCCTCATTCATATCTCATATAGAATATACCTAGTAACTCACAAGGCAACTTACCAAAAGCATTAAATTGATCAAAATTTTCTCATTTTTTCTTATTTAAATGTTAGTCATATGAATAACCCATCTACAATTTTGAAGTACTAAAGGAACATTCCATGAGCTATATTTGCCAAGTTACAAGTTAGGTCACTTTATGTATTTGATTATCACACATTGCATCCTTATTCACATGCAAGATAAGACATAAGCGATAACTACATAATTCTTAGGCCATTTTTAGAATATCAGATATGTAGGCATTGCCCATTGAGAGAAGGGCCATTGGGGCAGATCAACACCATGTGACCACTAACCCATTTATCCCACAATCACTCTAAGGGTGAAGAAGCTAAGGTTTGATCATTTAAAATAGAGTGATGTGTGTGTGAGATATAAACATACTATAGTAAAGGTGATGAAAATATCAGAAGGATCCAAGTGGTTGTATCCATATCTAGTTGATATTGCGTACTAGGAACCTACATCCTAGTCAAATAGTAACATCGACATAACCATTATGATACAACACAAGTTTTTGAGGCCATAGAGTGAAAAAATCCAAAGTTTGATGATTGTTACAAAGTCTAAATCTACCTTATGTTAAGCCTATTTCATATCATATCTACATGCACACAATAAACTAGTTAAGTACTCTTGTTTCTAATTCATTGTAATATCAATTGACAGATATACTTTTTATTTTAAGTATATCTCAAAATTTTAATACAAAATATTGTTTATTTAAATTTATAATTAATTGGACTACTATAGATATGTTTATCACCCTTGTGCTAACTCATTTATATATTCTTAACCCTATATTATATTGACCCATCACAATTTAGGGTTAAATATTTGGTGAACCCATCTCTTTAAGTAAACCTTAGCTTATCATAGTTTTTTTAGCCTTTTAAGGTTTTTCACTGTTATATTTTTATAGATTTACTCCATTATTTTTATGCAACCTAAGCATAGCCCTAGATTAGTTTGTGTTTATATCAAACACTAGAGCTTCTTCCTTATCCACATAAAATGGCTCAAAATAATGAAGTAACAAATCACATATCTAATCAAGATACCAATAAGGGAATTGAACCACATACTCAAAAGTTATCATAGAAACTAATTCTAAGCATGTAAATGATGAATATAATAAAAATGACAAACATGAATAAATAGACCAAAATAAAGTAGAATATCTGTTTATGTTTTAACACCACATTAGACAACACCCATATGACCTCGATTAGATCCTATGAACCATATTAGAAACTAAAAAATAAAAAACCATAGATGAGTAACTAGGTCCATTTACTGATCATGCTATTTATTGGGTGAATATTTTATCAATCAACTAACTGATGAGCAAAATAGGTCTGATCAACCACATCAAGGGAGATTGGTCATCCAAAGTTGTAGGTTTACCATATCCAAAGGGGGAAAATCTCTCCTCTCATCAAGGGGAGGTTCCCTATTAAATATGAAGAGCTATAAACTATAGATATAAGCAGAAAATAACACTCAAGGGTAGGGAAACACCATCCATCTCTCTTCTTTCAGAGATGATGCTCACAAATAAAGGAGAAATCCTAGTGAAGACACTGAAGGCACTTCTCTTCTTTTAGGAGTGGTCTTGCAGCAAACAACAGTTCTTTCAGGTAGTGACAATAAATTGGTAACAAAGGGTAGTAACCAACAGGATGAAATGGAACACAAAGTTTCCACCTCAACTTCCTAAAGAGTGAAATACAAAGGATAATGGGGGCACAAAGTCATCTCAGAATCCTTGACATAGAAAGAAACTAAAAATACACACTGAAGACAACTATAACAACGCAAAATATGAAAATAACTGACTTCAGGACATCTTCCTTATCACTTCCACTAATTCTACTTTTTAGATTAAATAAACAAGAATACATCCAAAAGATAGACATAAGAACAATCTCCTAAAATGGCACAAGCTATAATAGCACAAAGTCTACAAGTAACTTGCTTTCTCATTAAGATAAAATAATATGAACAACAATCTGAGCTCAAAGTCTTAGTATTTGCCTTTCAATTTGGGTAGAGTCTTGCTTTTATGATTAAAAAGATCTCCTTTAAAATGACACAAGAGAATACAATATATAGTAGCCAAGAAATGCTTGGCACTTTGTTCCATGGAATGGCCCACGCTACACTCAATGAATTTTTAGTTTTATCAAAGAGGGCCATGCTGAAATAAGTTAATTGCCTTAATTATGGCATGTTGATTCATCTCAAATGTCCTCACTTGGGCTTGAGTCATCTAATTTGTCACCTAATGTCTGTGTAGCTGTCCACCTCACCTTTACCCCAAAGGAGACAAATAGGTTGCACCTTCAATGTTTGTAGGCTCAACTATATACTCGGTGGATTGTTCCACCTACTAGAATAACTATTGCATAGATATTTCTGGTCTTCCCTCTTTCCTGCTACAATTTGAGCCCTCAAGCTATCTTTCCCCCTTTTTGATTCTTTTGGTTCCTCCTCTCAGTGGTTCTTCATTTTTGTCTAAAGGTCTTTGAATGCCTTTGGGTCTATGTTTCAAGCTTGCAAAGATCAATGGATACTTTATTGCCATAAATTTGATGTCTTCAGCTCCATCATCATTTGAAAGCCAACAGCTAGTTGGTTTCCCTAAATTTGATGATTGCGGGCCTATCATCCTCCTTAGCAATTATTTCAAGTCTTTCTTGCTTGCTTTGGTTGCTTTCCATGTATCTTAACAAGTGACATGTGGCATTTTCCACTATGAAATAGGTGAGGACACTTGGCATCATCCACTTAACTTATAGAAGCTTTAGATACCTTTTGAGAGTTCTACAAAAGATGACACATGGTGGCTTCTGCTGAGCTTTAGAAACACTATAAAAACATTCAGGACTCATTTTGATTCACGTAGATGCAGACACTTGTCACGTTCTACTGAGTTATAATGGGACACGTGGCACATTCCACTACTTTTTAGAAACAAGTTGTAATGTGTCCTATTAGATGACACTTGGTAGCTTCTACTCATTTTAGCAACTTACCCAGGGCCCACCATAGTCTTTACTCAATATCAAAACAAAAGGAAGCAACTGTGGATGTTGACACTTGGCGACTTCCACTAAACTTTACAAGGGACACATGGTGACTTCTGATGCATTTAGAATAAACATATTAAAACCTTCCACCATTTCCACTTGGTTCCCTTCATGAAACTCTAAGAGAAACTTTTTGAAAGAAGCTTTGGAACTTGTAAGAAATTCAAAACATGGATCCAGACACTTATCATGCTCCGTTGAGTTTATCAACTCACTCGGGGCCCACCACAGTCCTTACTTAATAACGAAACAAAAAAGAAGAAATTGTACATGTTGACACTCGGTGGCTTCCACCGAGTTATAACGAGACACGTGGCATGTTCCACTGCTTTTTAGAAACAAATTATAATGTGTCCCAGTAGATGACACTTGGTAGCTTCTACATGACTTTTGAGATTTAGATAAAACTTTAGGCAAAATGAAAAACTTGTGGCCTGTGAAAAACCCACAGCTTGTGTCATAACCCTTACTACTTCAAAACTGAAATAGACAGGGATAAAACTTGGAGCACATGACTGAAACTCAAAATAAAATGTAGAGTATTTTACTCTAAAAAAGGAAGAGTGAAATTTTGGCTCATACGACTAAAAAATAGTTCACATGTTGTTCCAAAATAAGTGACAAATTTTGGGAACAACAGCTAGCTCCAGTTGGGGAACTTCTTTTAGTTGAAGACTTGGAATAGCTGAGGGGAGTAGAAACCAGAATCTCCAGTGCCTTGAAGTATGTCATTGGGCTATGGAGTCATGCTACCCAGAAAGAAAGGCTCCAAAAAATGAAAATGAACAACATAAAATAGAAACAAAGACTATACAAATATACATATGTACAGGTGAACTTATCTGATACTTCAAGAATTAAAGTGCTTCAAATGTTACCCATTGTGAGGCAGAGAAAAGAGTGTGCCATCTTGATACTTCAACAAGAAACTATTTTCACTGTTGAGCTCATGGATAGTGAGTAGGCCCTTCCATAGGGGATCAAACTTCCCATGCATCCCCTTTGGTTCTCTTCTCTTGTCCCACATTAGGACTTGATCTCCAATCTAGAAATTGTAGTTCTTTGCTTTTTGGTCGAAGAGCTTCCTCGATAGACTTTGATGGGTGGCAATTCGGTCCACCACCATAGTTCACTACTCATCCAGTTCAATCAAGCACATGATCCTCTTATCAATGGAGCTTTCATATATATGATCTTCAATTGCCTTAGCCAATTTCAATGCTGCTAATTCTAGGGTGATTGGTATCTCAGCATTGAGCCCATAAAGAAGTTGTAAAGGAGACATACCAATTACCTTTTTTGGTGTAATTTTGTCTACCCATAAAGCATCAACCAATGTTTTATTCCATGTCCTTTGATTGTCATCCACCAGCTTCTTAATGATAGTCACCATGTTCTTGTTACTTGATTCAGCTTGCCCATTCCCTTGTGGAAAGTAATCAAAAGAATGGGAGAGGTTAATCTCATAGTAAAAATAGAATTGAGTGATCTCCTAGGAAGTGAAACAAGTTGCATTGTTAGTGACAATCTTAGTTGGGACCCCAAACCTGGAAATGATGTTCTCCTTGAGAAAATTGCACATTACTTCTGAAGTAGCATGCTTGGTTAGGATAGCTTCCACCCACTTAATGAAGTAATTTGTGGCTATGAGGACATAATCATGTCCAGCACTTGAAGATGCTTTACAATACCAATGAAATCAATTCCCCATTGCTGTAATGGTTCTTCTATCACCACTAGCTTGAGAGGCAAAGCAACTAACTTGGATCTTCCAACAAACTGATGGCATAATTCACATTTACTTACATATTTATACGCATCTTAAAAAAGAGTAGGCCAGTAATACCTGGATCTAAGAATCTTGTGGGCAATCATAGGAGCATAAAAATATCCTCCATAGGCCAGATTGTGGAAGGACCTCAAAAGTTGGTTCTACTACTCTTTATCCACACAACGAAGGAACACTCCATCAAGGCTCCTCTTGTACAAGCTGTTGTCCTGGAGGATGAAATTGGCAGCTTTCAGTTTGGCAGCCCTCCTTTCTTTACAAGATAGGTGAGCAGAACACTCACCATAAGTAAGGAAATAAGCAATACTTGAATACCACTATTCATGGTGGAGACAAATGGGACTATTGGCATGTCTTCTTCTTTTGATTCTTCATGCTCTATTTGTTCTGGCTTGTTATCGGCAATCAATTGGCATAGGCCTTTTCCCCGCACTAGCTTCATTGGTTTGATGACTAGATCAAACTCTTGGATTTTTGCAATCCAATTGCCTCTTTTCATCCCAAACTCCTGTTGAGTTAATATGGATTTAACTGTGGTGTCAAGAACCAAGGTAGTAGTGTGTGAATTTAGGATGTAGAATCAAAAATTCTTCACTACTTTTACCACTGCATAGGCATGCTTCTCCATGTTTGAGTATTTTATCTCATGAGCTTTAAGAGGACAACTCATGAAAGAAATGAGAGATTCCACACCTTCTTGGTTCTACTAAACTAGAATTGTTGAAAGTGTGTGTTTAGAAGCATAGCTATATATGGTGAATTCCTTGTTGTAGTCTGGACAAACTAGAATTGGGGCATGGGCAATAGCTATCTTGAAATCCTGAAATGCCAATTTACCTTATTCAATCCAACTAAAGATGGCCTTTCCCTTCATCACATTTACAATATGATGAGTCTTCTCAGTAAACTCGCGGATGAACCTTCTTAATAAATTCACCTTTCCAAATAAAGAGTGGACTGCAATGTTACTTGTGGGAAGGGTAAGCTCCTGGATGGACTTGACTATGTCTGAGTCAATCTTTATGCCTTCTTTGGACATAATGTGTCTAAGAAATTTACCTTCTGTCACTCCAAAAATAGACTTCTTGGGGTTTAAGGAAATGTCATTCTAGTGGCAACATTCTAGCACTTGTTTCAAATGGTGCACATGATTTGGGCGATGCTTAGAAAAGATGATCAAGTCATCAAGATAAACTACAATGAACTTACCCATTTCATCCTTGAATGCAAGGTCCATTGCTCTTTGAAAAGTGGCACTAACATTAATCAAGCCAAAAAACATCCTTTTATACGCAAACATGCCCCAAGGTGTGGTGAAAGCAGTTTTATGTTGGTCTGCTTCACCAACTTCAACTTGATTATATCTTGAGAAGCCATCTAGCATTGATAATATTTCCGAACTAGTCACTGTCTAAAGCACTTGATCCATGATAGGCAAAGGATAGTTATCCTTTAAGGATGACTGATTCAAGTTCCTAAAATCCAAACAAAGGCAAATTTCACCATTATTCTTCCTTAGAGGCACTATATTTGCAATCCATGTCGATTGATGAATTGGGAAGATTATCCTAGAATTTAACATTTTCTATATCTCAAACAGAATAATACCTGATATCTTCATATTGTACTACCTAGATTTTTACTCATAAGGTGCTGAATCACTTTTGAGAGGAATGTCATGGTGAATTTCATTAGGCCTGAGTGACTTCAAATCATCATAGGAGTATGTGAATATGTCCATGTATTGGCTAAGCAAAGTAGTGAACTTGAACCTCTCCTTAGGAGTGTAGTATTTCCCAATGTTCACCATCTTAAGGTCATCCTTGGTACCTAGATTCATCTAATCAAACTCCTGGGAAGAACTTGAATCTGTTTGCTACTTTTTGATGAATCTGTCATGCTTGTTAAACAACTTCTCAAGGGAAACCAAGCTTTTGGAAAATTTTTCCCTTTAAGTTGCAGGAACTCCTCACCTATATCTGCATTTGATCCAGGGGCTGGTTCAAGCTGTTGAGGCTCATTACCTTCAAAGTGAAGCTATTGAAAGCTATCCTTTTATTTTAAGAAGGCAATTATTTGATTGTCATTGTTAAACACCTACCAATGATTGGCATTTTTAGGTACACTTGGTCAAAAGACCAACTCAATAGTGTACCTATCTCCTTTGAAGTCAGGATGAGGAACCAAAAGAGTGGCTGAAACGGCCAAAGCATCAGCTTGATCATTGAATTTCTTGAGAACTATAGAGATGTTGAAATCATTAAAGATTTCAATTTGATCCCATACTAGATTGAGGTAATGGCGCAATCTCTCATTTTTGGTTTGGTACAGGTTTCTCACCTGACAAACCACCAGTTCAGCATCCCCCTTGGCATGAAGGAGTTTGATGCCTTTGTCCCTAGAAGCCTTCAATCCAAGCAATAGAGATTCATACTCAATTGTATTGTTGGTGTTACTAAACTAAAACTTGTATGATGAAGGAAAAATATCTCCTTAAGGAGATATCAACACAATCCCAGCTCCTAAACCAGTAGAGGAGTAGCTACCATCAAATTCTATAATCCATATCTCATTTAATATTGATTCTTCTTTGGATTCTTCTTCATTTGGAGGGGGAGATTCCTCAGCACTTGCATTATACTCTACCAATTCTTCTATTGTTCTAGTTGAACGTATTTCTAGGTTGACACCTTCAAGAGATTCAAAAGGCACTTCATGGACTTCCTCTGTGGTTAAAATATAATTACCCATGCCTGAAGACTCAAACAAAATTTGAGCTTCAGGTGCTGATGTTTGAGCAACCACATATTTTGCTTCCTTCTCAATGAGCAATATCCTCATAACACCTTTGACTAGGATCCTTGCTTTAGATATGTTCATGATTAATTCACCTCCAACATCTTTGAAAAAATTCCATCTAAGAAGGATGCCATATGATGCTGGGACATTGGCCACCTGGACAGTCATCTTAATTCTCTTGTCTCGAAATGTTGCAAATGCAAATTGGGCATCCTTGATTTGTCCTAGTAGAGGTACTTGCTTATTTTCTATGGAGAAACATCTCCCAAATGTCTTGGTCAATATGAGGCCAAGAGATTCAGCCACCAAGGTAAGAATGACATTGTTTGAAGCTCTAGAATCAATGATATAATTGCTCAGCTTGTGATCGTTTATCAACAGGAAAACATAGAAAGGCTCTATTTTCCTAGGGGAAACAGGAGGGGTAATGACAAGGTTGTTTGGGATAGACATGTTCCTTGAGGGATCATGAGTTTCCTTCTTATTTTCTTATCTTTCAGGGATGGTTTAGTTTTTCACACATTGAACTAACTTGTCTAATTGCTCAGGATTAGACTGCAGAAATTTAAATTCAGACATTTAAATTTTGATTTTATTTATATGGTCAATTATGTCAAATATCTAAAAATATCTAGGAGTAGGGGATGGGAGTTCATTATTTTGGTTTTTAGAAGGGGAAGGATTGGTCTACAAATTTGAAAATAGAGGTGAAGGCGTAATTGAGGTACTCACCTTTTTTATAGTCATCGAGTCCTTTAGCTAGAAAGGCAGAGTGGTTCCTCGCTTGGCAATCAAAATTGTTGGTTGAGGTCACTACTTTATCTTCTCTTTATCAGCTTGTTAGGTTGATTGATTCTTGGACAGTGTGAAAATAGAGTATGATCCTTCAGTTACTTTACCTTCACTTTTGGGTTCATCCTGATAATTCAGGAAACTAATGTTGGAGTCACCAGCTAATTCTTCTTCTTCCTCAGTGAAGAGATTAATGTCATTTTCAAGATTTAACTCAGGTTGAAATGAGAAATCTAATTCAGCTTCAAGATATCTAATCATTGAGTTGGTTGGAGGTGCTTCAATGGCAAGATTATTCCTTTGAGGGGGAAGGAGATGATTTGCTTGCCCTTGGTTCCTGGCAGCATTGCCTTGGTATGACTGATTAGGGAATGTCCTCCTTGGTGCATCTCTATATGAAATATTAGATGACATTCCTTATGACATTTTCTTTGTGAGATCCATCAACTCATTTTCTAGCTTCTACACCGTTGGATCAGTGGTGGTTGTCAATGAGTATTCAGAAGATGAAGAAGATTTACCTTTATTAGGGTCTCTCCTTATCTTCTTTTACAAAGATAAGGTCATCTTCTACTTCAGTAGCCAAATCTTGAGTAGCATCAAGGTCTATGTGTCTAGCCCATCTTAGCAAGAAGCTCACTTCAGGCAACTATGAGTTGATGAATAAGCATTTGAGGTTTTCAGTTGTTGGCTAGGAAATTGCAAGATTCCTATTCCTTAGCTTGTCAAACTTTGCTATGAAATCCCTCATAGGTTTATGAGGTTCCTTCTTCATCTGTGTGAGCTGGGCCAGGAAGGCATGCACATCTTCTTCAGGCTTGAACCTGTCTTCAAATTTAACTTTGAGTGTGTCCCAGTTAGTCACTAATCTAGCTTGCAGATGGTAGAACCAGTCTACATCAGCACCTTGTAGTGTCTCCACAAATAGCTTGACTACTATGTATTCATACTCTACACCTATCACACCAAAAGCTATGCTAAAGGTTACAATGTGTTCATCAGGGTGAACTTTTCCATCACCAAAGAATTTGGAAAAATTCTTTCTCGAACTACATGGAAGGTCATGTAGAGGTGGAGTAAGATTTAGTGGACCAAAGGAGTTACCCCAGTGGCCTTGAGATGCCATGATTGGATTATGGAAAAGGGGGATAACAGATCTAGGTGGAGTATGTATAGGCAAAGCTTTGCTAATAGCAAAAAAAGCATCTCTACCTTGTGTTGGTGACCTGGTAAGGGTAGGAGGAACACTCCTGGATCATTCAACTTGAAGTTGGGGAGGGAATAAGTCAAAATTTCCTTATTGTACCAACTCAAAGAAAAGGTCAAAAACACCTTTAACTCTCTATCTTTTGGTATAGTGTGGAGTTGCTAGATTGTGAAACAAAAATGGAAAAGAACTGGCCTTGCTTCAGCTTGAAGCTTGAGGCTTCAAACTGCTTGTCCTTCCCCAACATAGTCGCCAAAAAGACTGTTGGGTGAATATTTTGTCAGTCAGCTAACTGATGAGCAAAATAGGTCTAATCAACCACATCAAGGGAGATTAGTCATCCAAAGTTTTAGGTTTACCACATCTAAAGGGGGAAAATCTCTCCTCTCATGAAGGGGAGGTTCCCTGTTAAATATGAGGAGCTATAAACTATAGATATAAATAGAAAATAACACTCAGGGGTAGGGCAACACCATCCATCTCTCTTCTTTCAGAGATGATGCTCAAAAATAAATGAAAAATCTTGGTGAAGACACTAAAGGCACTTCTCTTCTTTTAGGAGTGATCTTGCAGCAAACATCAGGTGTTCTTTTAGGTAGTGACAAGAAACTAGTAACAAAGGGTAGTAACCAGCAGGATGAAATAGAACACAACGTTTCCACCTCAAGTGCCCAAAGAGTGAAATATAAAGGATAATGGGGGCACAAATTCATCCCAGAATCCTTGACATAGAAAGAAACTAAAAACACACACTGAATACAACTATAACATCACAAAGTCTAAAAGTAACTGACTTCAGGACATCTTCCTTATCACTTCCACTAGTTCTACTTGTTAGATTAAATAAACAAGAAGACAGACATAAGAATAATCTCCTTAAATGGCACAAGCTATAACAGCACAAAGTCTACAAGTAACTTGCTTTCTCATTAAGATAAAATAATATGAACAACAATCTGAGCTCAAAGTCTCAGTATTTGCCTTTCAATTTGGGCAAAGTTTTGCTTATGTGATCAAAAATTACTCCTTTAAAATAACACAAGAGAATATAATATATAGTATCCAAGAAATGCTTGGTGCTTTGTTCCATGGAATGGCCCATGCTACACTCAATGCATTGAATGCATTTTCAATTTTGTCAAAGAGGGCCATGCTGAAATAGGGCAGCTACCTTAACTGTGGCGTGTTGATTCATATCAAATGTCCTATCCTAGGCTTGAGTCATCTGCTCTATCACCTGATGTCTACATAGCTATCCACCTTGCCTTTACCCCAAAAGAGATAAACAAGCCGTGCCTTCAATGTTTGCAATATCAACTATCTACTTGGTGGACTGTTCCACCTAATGGAATAACTAATGCGTAGATGTTTTCGATCTTCCCTCTTTCCTGTTACAATTTGAGCCCTCGAGCTACCTTTTCCCCTTTTTGGTTCTTTTGGTTCCTCCTCTTAGCAATTCTTCCTTTTCATCTGAAGGTCTTTGAATGCCTTCAAATCCGCATTTCAAGCCTGCAAAGATCAATGGATAATTTATTGCCACAAATTTGACGTCTTCGGGTCCATCATCATTTGAAAGCCAACAGCTAGTTGGTTGCCCTGAATTTGATGGCTACAGGCCTATCATCCTCCTTATCAATTCCTTTAGGTCTTTCTCACTTGTTTTGGCTACTTTTTGCTAATCTTAACAAGTGACACGTGGCATTTTTTGTTGTGAAATAGGTGAGGACACTTGGCAGCATCCGCTTAACTTACAGAAGCTTTAGATACCTTTTGAGAGTCCTACAAAATATGACACATGGCAACTTATGTTGAGCTTTAGAAACACTATAGAAATATTCAGGACTCATTTAGATTCACATGGATGCAGACACTTGTCGTGCTATGTTGAGTTATAACAGGAAATGTGGCACATTTTGCTACTTTTTAGAAACAAGTTGTAATGTGTCCCGGCAGATGACACTTAGCAGCTTCCACTCATTTTAGCAACTCACCTAGGGCCCACAACAGTCTTTACTCAATATCAAAATAAAAGGAAGAAATTGTGGATGTTGACACTTGGCGGCTTCTATCGAGCTGTACAAGGGACACATGGTGACTTCTATTTTATTTAGAATAAACATATTAAAACCTTCCATCATTGCCACTTGGTGCCCTCCATAGAACTTTGAGAGAAGATTTTTGAAAGAAGCTTTGGAACTTATAATAAAATCAAAATGTGGATGCAGACACTTGTCGTGCTCTGCTGAGTTTATCAACTCACTTGGGGCCCACCACAGTCCTTACTTAATAATGAAACAAAAAAGAAGAAACTATGAATGTTGACATTTGGCAGCTTTTGCTAAGTTATAATGAGACATGTGGCACATTTTGCTACTTTTTAGAAACAAATTATAATGTGTCTTGGTAGATGACACTTGGCAGCTTCCGTACGACTTTTGAGATTTAGACAAAACTTTAGGCAAAATGAAAAACCTGCAACTTGTGAAAAACTTGCAGCCTATGTCATAACCCTTACTACCTCGAAATTGAAATACATAGGGACAAAACTTGGAGTGCACGACTGAAACTCAAAATATAATGTAGATTATTTTACTCTACAAAAGGAAGAGCGAAATTTTTGGCTTGTAGGACCAAAAATTAGTTCACATGTTGTTCCAAAATAAGTGACAAATTTTGGGAACAACACTATTAGAGATATGGGCCATCCCCATATATCAAAAACTCTCCTCATGAGCACATCACCCCTTCATACTTCTAATGGGGGTAGGGGATATGTGTTTACACCTTTGTTCCTTGAACCTATTATTTCTTCATTTCACATGGGAAACATTAATACTTTAACCCAATTACCAGTTTGAATCCTTATATCCACTCAAACTATGGGTACACCTACTTTGGTGAATTCTCAAAATCAAAACCTAAATGACCAAGAGGTGAAATATCTTGTCCAAAATATAATTTTTTTGCAATATAAGGTTACAAATATTGAACAAAATTATATGAAATCACTTCATGCTATTGATTTACAATAGGTGTTGCATAACCCTCTTACATCTGAGATATCTTTGCACCCCTTGTGAATTGGTTTTGTTTCACCTAATTTCACATTTTATAATGACAAGGGTGATCTCGAATAACATCTCCAATATTTATATGCAACATGCCTTGATTATGCTTCCAATGATAAAATTTTGACTAAACTATTTCAAAGGAACCTCAAGGACTATAATCTAAGGTGGTTCTATGACTTACCAATCCAATTAGTAAAAGAATTTAAACTTATTGTAGGTAATTTTTTGGAACAATTCTCTATCAATATTACTAAAAAGGTTTCCTATGCCGAAATTGCAAAGATAAAATAATGAACTAATGAACCTATCAATAAATATGTCTTAAGGTATAAGACAATGCTAGCTAAAATGACCAATCTAATGGTAGATAAAGAGATTCAAGACATATTCAAGTAAATTTTCTTTTCCAATTACACAAGTTTGTTATTTTCAAAAGGAACAAATTTTTTGATGAATTATGCCATATTGTTTGTGATCATAAAATGAAACTCATCTCATTGAATAAATTTGAGTATGTAGAAAACACACTGACTACATCAAATACCAAGTTTACTATTAAACCAAGTTATAAGGTAAAACCCATTGAACCTAGAAATGAAATAAATACCATGGTTAATGTGGTGTTACAATAACCTAATCAAATTGTCTTATCCAATGCACCAAGTAGACATTTGTATACTTATATGAATCTCCAAATTCATTACTTTTAAAGTTTATGAAGTGTCACCTCATATCTCTATGTCATCTTATAGAGATTGATATGAGTTGACCTCTACCCAAAGGATATGATTCAAATGCTTATTGTGACTATCTCCAAGGCCCTTAGAATTCTACCAACTGATGTTTTACCTTGAAGAATAATATCCAAGACCTTATCAATGACCAATAAATTATATTTTATGATTTTTTAAAAGAATTAGGTTCATAACCTGGTGATCACCACAAACATAAGATATTTAACAATCCTTTTCAAGACCATTCTAATAAGGATCCTAAAGTTCAAATGGAATATAATTCAAATCCTCCTCCATCACATTATGAGAACCTATTATATGGTGTTATTGTTAATTATACATGGCATACACCTCCTATAGTTTAAAGACCTTCTATTACTTTTAATGATAGTGAGATTATGGATGATGAATCAAATCTTCATTCCTTATTCATTCAAATGCACCTTGATCACTAGCCTATACATAGTTTTATGATTGATAATAGTTCAAGCAATTAAATTTGCACCATGATATTACGTACACATTTAGGTTATACATGTGATTATTTACATTCTTCAACTAAATTAGTTAGAGCATTCGATTGGACCTCATAAAAGGTTCTTGGTGAGATTGATTTACCTTTACAGGTGGGTTGAACACATGTGGTTACTACCTTTTCCATTATACCTTACACGAGTGTCTTTGATATATTATTGGTATGGCCTTGGATATATACACTTCACATAATACCTTCTATAGTTCATGAGTGTGTTAAATACATTCATGACAATGGCGTAATTACAATTTTTGAAATTCCATATGAGCATCTACTAGAACAAGAGAAATTTATACCTAAATAGTTCATTATCAATCCTAATAAGGTTAATATTCCACACAATGGTAATAAAAAAATGATCCCCTTTCCTAGATAGCCACTACTTGAGAGACAAACATAGTGGATTCCATGGAATCCTTATCTAATATGCACCATATTCAAATATCTAGAGCACCTAAAATGTTCATATTAATATTATGTCAAAGAAACCATAGAGTGTTCAATGATGGGTTCCAAGAACCCCTACTCTTTATATTATCTCTTCATGACCATAGAGTCCTATTATACATACACTAAGCATTATAAATCCTACAATGCCTAATGTTACACCTATACATGCTCCTTGATAATATCACTAGTTTATTATGTTAGAACATTTAATGTCTAATCGGTGATTATTTAACCCTTAGCTTATACTAGTAATTTATTAAATAATAATATATTATTTATTAACATGAGGTGTAAACTTCGTATAAATAAATAACAATATTATATTAAGTTAATAAATTACTAATGGTTTATTAAATGTCTTTTTAGAATGGTTGGATCTGTTATTCACAATGGTCACCTCCCTTCAAATTTTACTATAAAGTAGGGTTTACCCCTATTAACTATTCATTTGAACGAACTTCAGTGAATTGTGAAAACATTAATATTTGTGTGTGGTAAATATTTACAAAGGTTTTGTGAATAAATTATTTTGTAGAGGAGAAGTGAGAAGAGAAGGATTGTATTGGGATTCTATGTTTCTCAATTATATAAATATCAAATATTGTGTGTTTTTTTACATTTTGAGGTTTTTACACCTAAATCTTTGTGTCAACATTGATCTATTGATTTGCTCATTATTTACACTTCTAGATTTTTTGTGTATATTAATTAAATATTATAGATTTATTTAATTTCTTTCATGAAATTAGAGCCTGAGGGAGTTTGAATGATTGGCAAGCCTATTCATATATTGGAGATCACTTGAAAATTTCTTAAGTAAATTTTTGATTTTTTTCCCTCAACCTAAGTGTTGGTGTACAACATGGGCACCTGGAAAAATTAGAATTGTTGATTTTTGGCATGAAACTTCTCCTAGAAAGTTTTAATAGCATAGTTTTGCAATATTAAGACCTTGTGTAAAATCTCAAGGCTTGAGGATCTCTAGTTCTCCACTTTTAATTTTTTTCTCTCACATGGGTCCCATGTACAAGAAGACAAATTTTGAGCCAAACATGATATTTTGAAGGTTGATTTGGCTTCATCTAGCAAAATTACAAGGCCTGGTAAAATTTCAAGGTAAACTGAGGGTTATGGAAGGAGATATAAGCTATTGAAATTTTACATGAGCACCATTATCAACCACATGCATGCTACATATAACTAAAAGTTTTATATGGTTTGATAAAAATTATTTTTAAAATATTTTATTTTTTCCACATAATCAAAAACCCGGTCCCAACTTTGTATGACCAAGTTTTAATCCTAAAGTGAATAATCAAGTTAACCAATTCACTCTGTGAAATCACATGCCGTACATATTCATTTATTTAATTTTTTTTAATTCATTTTCAAATTAAAAACATTTAATTATGTATTCATACATGTAATTTGTTAAAATAATTTTAAATAAGGGTTGTTGAGAGTATATTTTGCTTAAAACTTGTGAAGAAGAGGTCTTGAGTGTAAATCTCATCTATTTTTTTTTTAAAATTTCATTTCATTTCACTTGAATTTCATTTGGTGTGTGTGTTAAGTCTCACGCATTTAAAAACGCGTGTTAACCTATCAACTTTGCTTCAATTTTTGACCAAACCTAAATCTAGGCAAGTATAACCATGTGATCAGTCAATCTTTAGGTTTTGATACATTCTGGACACATTAGAATGTTTTAATTTTTGTTTTAAATTCTCTTATTATTTTTTCACATATTTTTTAATAATAGTGTTTGAGTGGTTATTTTGAGTGCAACTCTTTTGACACCTATATTAGTGTAATTTTAATTTAATTTTTTTCATTGTTTGATATCTAAATTAAGTAATTAAGTATAGTTGTATGTGAAATTAATTTTATTTTGAAAATATTTCAAAAAATTCATTTAAATTAGTTTCTTTTTAAGCATTTGTTTACTATCCTATTTAAAGGGAAGCTATGGTTTCATCTCATTTTTTTTTTAAATAAATATCAAATACTTAATGGAACTAACTATCATATATATATAATTCATATTAAAGTTGAATTTATGACCCGTAAATTATGAAATATTGCCATGGAGACTGAAAAATCTCCTTCTGGATGACATGTAACCCGTGAGCTTACCAATGCATTTTAATAGAAATCATATGAAACTATGTCCATTATCTTGTAGAGTGTTAAGGATGAATTCCTTATCCACATTGGTAATCAAGAGTCTTTTAGTGATGCTTGGAAACTCCTTGAGTCTATATATGAAGACACTCCCTTTTTAAATATCATTAAATTAATCCTTAAGTTGCTAACTACACCTATGAAGGGTGATGAAAACGTTTTTAATTTCCTTGCTAAAATTAAAAGCATTAAACTTCAGCTAAATGGATGTAATTATAATTTAATTCAAGATCAGTTGATTTATTTTATCATTCAGTTAAATATTCATAAAAAATTTCATTTCAATTTTGAATTCTAAGTATCAAACTGATTAAGATATCCCTGATCTTACCACTTTATTTGCTCTCCTAATTCAAGAAAAACAAGTTATGACCAATTTTAATTATAAAGAGATTTCCACTCAGGCACTTCTCACTTTAAATAATATTTTTGATAAAACTAAAAATCAAAAATCTAACCCTAATTATGCTAAAGGCATATATAGGAATAAGAGATTTGGTAATAAGAATATACACCTAAGTTTAATAGAAATTGCAATTTCTGTGGTAAATTTGGTCATAGAAGGGAAACATGTTATAAAAATAAAGATATAAATAACATTAAAACTTCTAAAAATAATAAAAATAAATAAATCTAATCAAAAAAAGCAAAAGAATCAAAACCCTAATCAGAATAACAACCAAGATTCAAATGCTATTGCTTTACATGTTGATTTATATGCTTCAAATGAAAATTAATGGCTTTTAGATAACGGTGCATCACACCATATGACATGCTTATCTAATATTTTATGTGATTCTAGAGATAAATATGAAATAATTTATTTTTAGATATAACTCTTTTTTATAAATAACTAAACAGGGAAAAGCAAAATTTTCAAATTTTATTATTAATGATGTTTTCTATGTACATAAGCTTAAAATTAATTTGCTATCTTGTTATCAACTTACAAATAAAAAATTTAGTGTAACATTGAATAAATATAATTGTTATATTAGAAATCAATCTGGATCCTTGATTTTTGATGGTGTTCAAAAGATTAGTTTATATATCTTTTTTCCTTCTTCTGCATGTTTACCTTTATCTTATAGTAAGAATTAATCTCAATTATGGCATGAAATATTAGGACATGTTAATTTCAGAAGTTTAAATGACATGTTTCTAAATACTCTTGTTGTTGTAATTTTTTTCTATCCCTTCTCATCATGAAACTTGTGAGGATAGCTTACATGGTAAGCAACATACTAACCCCTTTCACAAGAATCATGATGAAAATTTCTCACATCCTTTAGAATTGATTCATTTTGATGTTTTAGGACCTATTAAAGTTGTATCTCTTAATATTTATTTGTATTTTTTTACTTTTATTTATGATTACACTAGAATGATCTGGTCTTTTTTATTAAAAAAAAATCTAACATGTTATTTAAATTTAAATAATTTAAAGCTAGTGCTGAAAATGCATCTATTTTTCTATTAAGAGATTAAGAAATAATAATGATGGTGAATATGTTAGTAAAGAGTTTGATTTTTTTTGTATTAGTTATGATATTTAAAGGGAACTAACATCTCCCTATTCCCCTCAACAAAATAGTATTGCTGAAAGGAAAAATTGCATTGTCATAAAAATGACTAAAACAATGTTGTAATCTATAAATGTTCCTAAGTTCTTATGGGCTGAAGCCATGAAAATTATTTTTAATATTTTGATTAGAGTCCCTAACAATTCCTTTCATCTTTCTACCCCTTTATAAATGTGGACCAAAAATAAATCTAGTGTGACTCATCTCAGGATCTTTGGTAGTCTTGCTTCTATCTTTATTCTTAAAGTTAAAATAAAGAAGCTTGATCCCTCTTCCTATTCTTGCATTTTTGAATGTTATGGACGTAAGATTAAAGGTTTAAAAGTGAATGATCCCTTTAACTGTCAGATTATTGAGAGTAGGAATGTTCTTATTCTTGAAATAAATTGTGAGCCCTTTATGGATCCTCTTCATTATTCTTTTGTTGATGAACCTAAATCTCATTTTTTTCATTTTGATGAAATAGATGCCCTTAAAGATGTTGATTCAGTTATGGATAAATTAAAGTCTGAGGAACCCTCTAAGTTTCATGTTTAATCTAAAATACCTAAATGGGCATAATCCCTAATTGAATCTTCTAGTGTTAATAATCTTAATAAATTAACTAGAAGTCAACATTCTTATCATGTATTAATGACTATTTATGAATGTAAACATCAATCATTTGATGAAGCCACTCAATATGATAGATGTAATTTTATTATGCAATTTGAATATAATGCCTTAATTAAAAATTAGACTTGGGTTCTTTTCATTCCTCTACCTAAAAGGTATATTGTCACTTGTAGGTGGCTTTATAAGATCAAATATAATTCAATTGGTAAAATTGACAAGTTTAAAGGTAGATTAGTAGCTCGTGGGTTTACTCAAAAATTTGGTATTGACTATGTTGAAACCTTTGATACTGTAGCAAAAATGAGTACTATTAGATTTCTTATTATTCTTGCAAGCCAAAATTATTGGGTTATCCACCAAATGGATGTCAAGAATGCATTTATAAATGGTGATTTAGAAGGAAAAATCTATATGACTCAGCCTAAAGGTTTCATTGATCCTAATAAAAAATATTATGTATGCAAGTTAAAAATCTTTGTATATTTTAAAGTAGGCTCCTTGAGCTTGGAACTCTTAAATTACCTTTTTTTCAAAGAATTGGGTTTTTATAATTGTTATTCATATAATGACATCTTTGTTAAAGTTGAAAATAGTCATTTGATTTTAATTGTATTATATGTTGATTGCTGGTGATCTAACTAGTTTAATTCATAAATATAAGGATAAATTAAGTTAGATATTTGAAATAATTGATTTAGGTATTCTACATCATTATTTAGGAATGACTATATTTTAGAATAAAAATTCAATTGTTGTATCACAATTTCAGTATGCATATAATCTTCTTGTTAATTTTAACATGCTTGATTGTAAATCTACCACTAATCCTACTAAAGTACATGTTAAACTTGATCCTAAACCTGCATGTGAAAAATCTAACCCTACTTTGTACAGATAGCTTATTGGAAGTTTGATTTATCTAACCATTACTATGCCATATATTTTATATGTTAGTGTTTCTTCTAGATTTATGTAGGATCCTTATTTAGATCATTGAAAATTAGTTACATGTATTCTTCATTATCTCAAAGGAACTATAAACTATGGTTTATTTTATTCGACCATTGATAATGTTAATTCATATGGTTATTATGATACTAGTGATACTTTAGATTGTAAATCTACTTATGGATATGTGTTTAAGTTTGGTGCAGGTTATATCACTTGGAACAGTAAGAAGCAACCTACTATATCTCTCTCTTCTATAGAATATGAGTATAGAAGTGTTATGGGAGCTACTAAAAAAGTCATGTGGCTACACAGGCTATTGGATGAACTTTATTTGTATGTTTCTCATAATACCATTATTCATTGTGATAATTAATGTTGTATATCTCTGACAAAAAATCTAGTAAAACACCAAATAGCTAAACATATTGATGTTCATGTACATTTCATTTGAGATAAAGTCCTCAATGGTGACATTAATCTGTAGTTTTATCTTACAGATGAACAAGTGATAAATATATTCAAAAAATCACTTAGTGCTACTAAATTTTTTAGTTTCGTGCAATGTTGGGCCTCTTGAAATTGCCATTGAAGGGAATTTTGCATGATAATGCGACTTCCCTAATGGCCATGTGTTCTTTCTTTTTTCTATACTTATTCTTAATTGTAAAGCATTATAAAATATATGTGGAAGTTATGTAACTTAAGTAAACTTCATGTGGATGTTTTACTTTTGTACCCCGATACATTAAAAACATACTTTGTAATGGAGGTCTTTATGTTATAAAAGGCTCCAAATATGCTTAGTTAATTATTCATGAGAAAATTTGAGATATAGTCTCATGATCATGCTAGCCTAAACTTAATTTCAAGTAGTTTATGGATTATATTTCTTTTAGTTTTTAAATCTTTTAATTTTTGCACATAGTATAATTCTTTTATGATAACTATGGTTTTCATCCCCACTTAATATTAAAGGGAAGTGTTAGAGCATTTACTGTCTAAGTGATGATTATTTAACCCTTAGCTTATATTAGTAATTTATTAAATAATAATATATTATTTATTAACATGAACTAGAAACCTCATGTAAATAAATAAAAAAACTATATTTAATTAATAAATTACCGATGGTTTATTAAATGTCTTTTCAATAGATGGTTGGATCCGTTATTCACAATAGTCATCACCCTTTAAATTTTATTATAAAACAGGGTTTACCTCTTTTGGTTATTCATTTGAATGAACTTCGGTGAATTATGAAAACATTAATATTTGTGTGTGGTAATTATTTACAAAGGTTCTTTGAAGAAATTTTCCTGTAGAGGAGAAGTGAGAAGAGAAGGATTGTATTGGTGTCCTCTATTTAACAATTATATAAATATCAACTACTATTGGTTTTTTTACCTTTCGAGGTTTTCCCACCTAAATCTTTATGTCAACATTGATATGTGGCTTTGCTCATTATTTACACTTCTAGATATTTTGTGTATGTTAATTAAATATTATAGATTTATTCAATTTCTTTCATATTGCATTGGGTTCTCAATGTGGATATAATTATGAGCATTAAGTGGATGAGATCATAGGATAGTATTTTCTTTTTGAATATTCTAAAAATACCTAAATTTTTTAAAAATCTTAAAATATTTTCAACATTTACATGTTTTATTAGCTCCTTAACATTGATGTTGTTAGTTCCTTATTGGTATATAACATATTATCTATTTTTAAATACATGTGTTTCATGCATCTTTTGAGTGTGATACATACATACCCAAGAATGTGATATATACACTTTTGAATGTTGGACCTTCCCTCTACTCATGTCATTTAGACATTGGGGTCATATACTTATTTGATCATGATACACCCAAGTCATATCATTCTATGATCATTTTCTATTATCATGTTTGAGATTATACACTTACACATGTCTTTATCCATGCTTATATCTTTTACAATGTACTTGATATGATATATACTTTATATTTTTTACTAACATATATATCTAGGAACTAGTATGATATGTTTATGTCAATTGCTTATGTTCCATGCTTTTGATTTATGCACTTACATGAGTTTCTAGTCTTTCTTCCTATTGTCTTATTTGTTTGAGAATTTAAATACGTTCCATTATTTTCAACCTCTATGCATTTATTTGCTTACTTTAAAATTTGAACATGTCATTGATAATTGTATTGACATTTGAATATGTCATTACTTGATTTGTAGAAATTTAATAATTTTATGTCCTTTGGATTGTACATCATTTTAACCTACCCCTTATATGAGGTCTCTTTGGACCATTGTCTTTTTATTTTTATTTTGAGTGCTCTTGTGTGTATGTTTGATTACTTTTTTAGCATACACTGTTACTATCTATATGTTTTCATGAATCACATCATGCATATTAGGACTTGATATAATCACATAATATGTACCTCATTTTTGTATCTACCTAAACATGCTACTCCTATATGCTACATGATCATATAAAATGTTATAAAGGCATGGATGTCACACCATTGATAGTGTCATATTTTAGTAGGGGTAAGCCAAAAAGACATGACTTCCACACTTATTTAGTACTCAATATTTTCAAAATTAGTGGGGGTATTTTATAGAAACATGTTCTCCACACTTACATAGTTCTCATATTCTCTAGATTCAATGGGGGCATATCATAGAAACATGTTATCTACACTCACACAATTTAAAAACTAGCCAAATTTCATAGTTATATGATTCAAATACACATTTGTGTCATCATTATATACATTGGTACCATTGTTATACATAGGCTTCAGCTTGAGACATACATGAGGTGCATATGCCATGAAAAAGAGCACCTAATTTACAAAATCAAATCAACTTTCAGATTTCAAATAGTTCTATGGATTTTAGCATACACCGGGATGGACTTCTATAGACTATTAATGATTCAATCTACTATAGTAGTTGATTCACATTTGGAAAGGTTGAAGTTATTGAATCATTTAATACTACCAAGTTTATGTGATAGATTGATTAAATCATACACACTAGATTTATGGTATGAGTTGACTTAGATCCCTCATGCTCATTAGGTTACAAGTATGATTGAATTGAATAGTTGAGCTAATATTAGGGTGGAAACTCACAATTTTCTCCAAAGTTATGGCAAGTAATCCTAAAAAAAATTATATATGCACTTTGAGGTTTTGGATTTGTCCTAATATCAATTTTAAAGCTTCATAATGAAACATCTTTTCAAATCAAATTATCAAAATGAAATATGGTTTCATCAATATATGTGTACTCTTAAACTATCTCTCTTTACTTTTAAACATTTAAAATTATTTCATTCACATATTATATTCACTAATTATATACTATAACACGCTCTTGATTGGAGGTTATTCACTAAAAAATCACTCAAGTGGGACTCACACAAAGATAAGGTGTGTTATACACACCCAGATACACATATATTTTCCTTTGAAGTAACAATTTAATCACTAGATTAAATGAGGGGGGAATATAGACACTAAATATGAATTATTTAGCACCTCATTGTTATATACTTGGCAAGTACTTATCATGGCTATACCCTTTAGTTCTTAGACCTTCCTACTGTTGAAAGGCTCACATCCACTATATCTTCTGTCTATTTCTTATCTCTTGGTATGATCATATGTTATCATGATGACTAGGCCTTATATACTACTAGAAATGTTATAAACCTACTTATTATCATCCTCTACAAGTTTTGGACCTTTACTTATTTTCCATATTCTTGGACACTTACATCCCAACTAGATTTCTACATTGATGCTAGTGTCTTGTGCCAAACAAAGGGTCCAGTTTCCTAATGTGATCAAGTTTACAATTCTAATGTATCATTATGATTGACCTAAGTGCTTTAACACTACATATTTTTAAAATGGTTTAGTATATATACATGATCAACTCTTATTTATACCTCACCTACCATAGACCTAGTAAATCACAAGGTAACTTATCAAAATCATTCAATCAAGCATTCAAGTGAGAAAAGCTTTCCTATTATTTCTTATTTAAATATTAGTCATAGGTAAAACCTATGTAAAAGTTTAAAGTACTAAAATAACATTCCATGATCCATATTTTACAAGCTATAAGATAGGTCATTATATGTACTTTTCACACATTGCATCCTTATGCACACATAATCCAACACATAGGGAACAAATACATAAGTATGAGGCCCTATTTAGAGTATTAGTTATGTAGGTGGTTCTCATTGATAAAGGGGCCCTTAGAGAATCTTGACACCATGTGCCTACTAACCCATTTTCTCCATAATCACTCAAAGTGTGAAGAAGCTAGGGTTTGATCATTTGACAAATAGGGATAGTATGTGTGTGAATTATGAGCACACCAAACCAAAGTAAATAAAATAAAGATCATAATAAGATCCAGGTGGTTGTATCTAGATATGGTTCACTTGCATTCTAGTTAGACATTAGCAATGATGTAACCATCTATATCTAACACAAGCATCATAAGCCACATAGTGAAAATTAATAAAATATGACAACTTTTGTGTAATCTAGATCTAGTTTAATTTTACCCTATTCCATATCAGAGCTACATGTACAAAATAAACCAAATAAGTAGTCTTATTTATAATTCATTAATATATCAATAAATAGTTATAATTTTTATTTTTAACATATATAAACATTTAAATTTAGAATATTGTTTATATGTGTTTGCAATTAATTAGTCTACTATAGTTATATTTATCACCTTATACTTATTCATTTATATATTCTTAACCCTATATATTGACCAATCTAAATTTAGGGTTAAACAAATATAACATGCAAGATCGATCCCTCATCAAATTGAAAAGAAGCATGCAAAAGGGTTATGCTTTGGTTTTGATATCAAGTAGATAAAAGAACATAAATGTGCCTAAAATGAGTTGTTCTATATTGAAGGAGACAATGAATATGAATAATATGATGATACCACATGTGAGGGTATGGAAAAACTAAAAGAGGAATCTAAATATTCTCACCTTACTATCTCATGGCATGCCCTTTTAAGTATTATTACCCCTCAAACTCTTAAGGTGGTGGGCTTGCTCCAGAAACATAAGGTGATAGTGTTGAATGACTCAAAAGTACACATAATTTAATCAAAAATAAGTTAGATACTCATTTGAACTATTTTATTTATCTAGCTCCATAATTTCAAGTTAGATAGTAGATGGTGGCATAGTTAACTATTCTAGAAAATGGCATAGTATTAATTTTTACATGGGGGAAAACCTATTTAATTCTCTAATGTTTTCTATTTCCATGGGTGTGGATAACACTATTTTAGGTGTACAATTGCTCAAAAATATGGGAAAAATAGAGCTAAATCTATAGGAATTGTTCCTACACTTTCATTTTGAAGATAGAAAATTTGGATTATGAAAAAAGTCTCCTCGATTGGTTAGTTCACATTAGATGGTGAAGATTGTTAAAAAAGGGCTAAAGTATTTATAGCATGATTGTTTTCCAGTTAATTTTATCCAAAAAATGTATCTACACATCTTTATTTAAAAATTATTATTGATGGCCACCCAACAATTTTTAGGACAATGCCAAAAGAATTAACATTAAGCAGAGAATATGATCATGCCATATGATTGATTCTAGTTATTATACCATCTAACATCAAACCATATGGGTATATGTATTCCAAAAAAATAAAATTGAAAATATGATACAGGAGATGCTAGAGGTAGGTATTATCCAACATAGCCCAAGTGAATATTCATCCCTAGTGGTTATGGTGTAGAGGAAGGATGACACTTGGAGGATGTGCCCTCACTAAAAAGAAGTCAACAAATACACCATTAAAAATAAGTTTCCTATTCCAATAATCGATGATTTTTTAGATGAATTTCATGGTGTTGTTTATTTTACCAAACTAGATCTTTGTTTTGGGTATCATCAAATTTGAATCAGAGATGAGGATATCCCTAAAATAACTTTTGAAACTTATGAAGGCCATTATGATTTTATGGTCATTTATTTTGGTATTAAAAATTCAAATTTTACATTTAATACTTTGATGAATACTATTTTTAGGCCTTTTTAAAGCAATTTTGTGTTGGTGTTTTTTTATGACACCCTAATCTACATCAAAACTTGGAAAAAAAAGTTAAAGCATGTGAAACAGGTATTATTAGTTCTAGAACAACATAAAATTTGTTCCAAACCTTATAAATATGATTTTTGAGTCCATGATGTGGAGTAACTAGGTCATATTATTTCACAATAAGGACTCAAATTCAACCCTAATAATATCAAAGATATGATGGAGTGGCAAGTACCAAAGGCTCTTGTGAACCTGTGTTGATCTTTGGGGTTAAAAAGTTACTATCATAGATTTGTAAAAAAAATGGTAGAATATTATCTCCATTCACAACCTTGTTGAATAAATATTCCTTTCATTTGAATAAACTAGTTATAAAGGAATTTGAGAATCTAAAAGAGGCTATGTGCACTAGTCCAATTTTAGTGAACCTTGATTTTTTCAAAATGTTTGTTGTTGAATGTGACACATCAATATATGACATGAGGATAGTATTCATGCAATAAGGAAGACCCATTACATTTGATATTTTTAAACTCAAGGTAAAAAATAAGCTCAATCCAATCTATGAAAAAGAGATGATAGTTATTATTCATGTAGTAAAGCAATGGATAACTTATCTAATGGGTAGACACTTTTAGTTAAACACTGATCATGATAGTCTAAAATAATTTTTGGAAAAATGATTGTCATTAGAAGGAAAAAAAATGGGTGACTTGGGATATGACTTTAAAATAGTTTATAATGAAGTAAAAGATAATGTGGTAGCGAATGCACTTTCCAAGAGGGATGGATCAGTTGAGGCATTGTTATGTGCAATGATCATTTAGAAATCAAATTAGTTAAAAGAAGCAAGATCAAAATGGGATAATTAAAAAGATACATAGATCCTTATTTAGAATCTTCAACATGGTTTGGGTGTTTCTAAAAAATTAGTGGAAATGGAACACATTATGGTATAAAGATAGATATACCTATGTAAGGATTTTGTCGTCAAACACAAGCTCATTTAGGAGCTTCATGCATCTCCAATAGGGGGAACTAAAATTTTTGAATACATATTATCAAATTAAACAAGATTTATTTTTGGAAGGAATCAAGAGGGATATACAGTTTTTTTGGTAGAATACATGGTTTATCATTAGGACAAAGGAAAAACAATCAATACACTAGTTCTTTTGCAGCCATTATCCATATATAACTAGAAGTGGGAGGAGGTTTTCATGGATTTCATTACAATATTATTGAGGTTTGAAGGTAAAAAATTCATCATATTAGTTTTGGATAGGCTCACAAAATATGATCATTTTTGTTCATTATCACAATTATTTATAGCTAGTACAGTAGTTGTTGCTTTTCTCAATATAGTTCAAAATCTACATGGTACTCCCAAAATTATTATAAGTGATCATTATCCTATCTTCACTAGTAAATTTTAGACTGAGTTATTTGCATGTTTGGAGACTCATTTGGGTCTCATAGATCATCATATCATCCTCAATCTAATGGGAAAATAGAGGTTTTCAACAAATGCCTAGAAGGGTATATCCATTGTTTTATATTAGATAAATAGGAATGGTGGGTCCATTGGATGCCACTAGTATAATGGTGGTACAACACTTACTTCCATACCACTTATAAATTTTATCCCTTTGTATAAATTTATTAATATCATCCCCCATCCATCACTTCATATTTTAAGGTGCAAACCAAGGTTCAAGTTATTTAGGAACACATTCAACAAAAACATGAGGTACTAACTAGTTTAAGAGATAATTTAACAATGACACAAAATAAAATGAAGTAGCAAGCTAATCAACACCATAGTTAGACACATTTTGATATTTATGATTGGGTATTTGTGTGATTACATCTATATAATCAATTGTATTTAAAGTAACAAAAAAAAAGACAATAAACTTTCTCTTAAGTATTATTTCCCTTATCATATCCTACAACAAATTAGTAGCGTCAAATACATGCCAGAGCTACCCAAATCCACTCTTATGCATCCTATATTTAATATATATTATCTGAATTCCATTGGATAGAGAGTTTCTACCAAGATATAGTTACCGAAACTAGATGAAGAATGTAAATTTATTCTGGAACTTGAGGAGATCCTTGACATATGCATAAAAATTCTATGAACAAGATAACTTAAGAAGTATTTGATCAAGTGGAAGAGTTTGAATCATAAAGATGCAATATGGGAGGATGAATATTTCCTAAAACAACATCCAAAGTTGATTCAACATTAAGGGAAATGTTTTTCTGAAGGGGAGGGGCATGATACACCCTTAACTTATAATGCATATATAAATATGTGTGGTTGACTTGTGGATTACATACCTTTCATATTATATTATTGAATTTCTTTATGTTCTTAGTATGGTTATCCTATGGAATAACTATGCCTAATTAGATTATATTAGGAGGTATTGTTTAGTCTTTTATCATCATATTGTGAACTTTTCTCTTACTGCATTATTATGGAGGTTGCCCCCTCAAAGTGGCTCAGTCAAAATTATCAAGTATATTCTGCTCTTTTATCAAAATTTTGTTGTGGATCTAATTATTTTGAACTTAATTATGTATATATTATTCTGTTATTGTGAAACATACAAGTAATTTAATTACATAGATTCCCTGAGAATCATTGATACTCACAAACTTAGTTTGCAAAGAAGAGAAGTCTCTTAGTGTAAGGTTCAATGTGATCAATACTCTTAAGAGAATGCTATTAGGAATATTTTGAAGAAATATCTAACACTTTTACTTATCTATTTAAATTAATTTTATATTTTATTATAGCCATTATGATGATGTCTTTTCCTAGAGGGGGAGGATGTCACACCCTGATTTTGCTAATAAACTACTTATTTATTTTGTGTTGATGTGGTGTACCGCATCAACTTATTTAGTTAGAACCTTAAATGATTTAATAAAATCCCCATATGACTATTTTTCTATTTTGAATAAAATTAATGTTTAGTTATATGTATTTTATTATTTTAGACTAACATCAAATATAAATGTTTTTTAAATTGATGCATTTTAATGTCAATTTTTATATTGATTGAGTGTTAGATGGTGCGCTTATGAAAATTAATTGCATAGCTTCATTAATATGTATAAATAAATGTAACACTCATGACAAGTGGATTTTAAAATACTATTTTGATTTTGATTATATCAAATAGTAATGACATGATAGTATAATATGTTAGATTATTTTTATAGTTTACAAACGTATTTGATGTATATATTGGAATGATTTAATTATAATCCATTTAACCATTTAACAAGATTTTATATGTGTGTGGTTACAACACAAGTTTATTTCCCTACAAAAAGGGAGGGTACCATCGACGAGAGATGGATAGATGTGATATTAAAAGACAAGAAAGTGAATGTGTAATATGCATGTTTAAAAATTATTGAAAATGAACTATGTGTACCCTTAGGATGGGTAGACAATTTAATTGGGTTTTTACCTTTTTTAGTCACGTTTTATATACATTAGTGTTTTTAAATTACAAGGATAAAGTGTCACACACTATTAACCTTCTCGTTCTCTCCCTATCAACCCTATCAAGAAAGTGATATGAAATATGGATAAACATTTTTGTGATGCAACATACAATGACTTTTCTTTTACAACAAAATACAACTTGAGGGTTTTTCACCTACATAGGTTAAACACTCTTAACCTTACATATATGTTTTTTCCACAACATTAATTTAAAATATTTAAGTTTTTACCAACCATAATAGGCATTTGTTCTCCTTGTAGATTTTAAACTCTATTAATAGAAAATGGTCACATTTACTATATAACTTCGGTATTAAAATTAAATATTTATTTTACTCCTCATTTTTTTGTATCTCATGATTATTTGGCATCAATGTTTGATGAATATTACTTAACTATACTCAAAATAATTTATATATTTCATAAATAAATAAATTAAATTTTATTATAAGAAAAAACACATTGTATATTATGACTATAATAATAAATTTAGTGGATACAAAATAAAAAATCCAACCAACTAACATTAATGAAGGAGGTTGGAATTTTGTTTAGTTTTCTCTCATAGGGTTGGTTCCCTAATTGATTTGAGAAATTTACATATAAATTATCCTTTCCCTAGCCATGAATCCTTCAACCAATAGACACAAATACTAACAGTTGCACCATTCCTCCAAATATTAGAATGGGTGGATATATTTAGTGAAATCGGCTAAAACTTTAGCTATAATAAGGAGGAAGCCTTCCTCACACAACATGGGGTAATCAGGGGAAGGACACTATGACTGAAAGGAGGACACCTTGCTACAAAGTGACAAAGGAAAGAGACACCAAGGGAAGAACATAGAGTGGAAGAAATATTATTTTGGTGCAAGGAGGAGGACACCCTGTGGGAAAAGGAAAGAGACAACAAGGGAAGAACATGGAGTGGAAGAAATATTATTTTGGTGCGAGGATGAGGACACACTATGGAAAAAATAACAATTGCATTGAGGTTAGGCTATGCCATTGGTAAATTATTTTGTTTGTGATTTTTTAGTTTGAAGTTTGTAAATTTTTTAGATAGAGTTTTATTCTATTTTAGGTCTTAAATCTCCTTATGTTTTGGAATTGTTATTTTTAATCATAGTTTTCAAGGTGTAGGAATGCACTTATAGATATTAGTAATCATCAATTAATAGCCTAGGAAAATTAGATAATATTTGAGAATAAAAACTTCCATTCAAAGAGAGTACACTTCTAGTTTGAAATTTATCATAAAAATGTGTATTCAGTGTTAGATAGGCATTGAGTTTTCTAAGATTGATGTTGTAAGTATGGCATCCCACATATTTCCACCCATGTTCCTATCTAAACTAATAAATTAAAGTGGGTTGTGCATATATATACATATTACAACATCCTGAAAGCTTGATTTAGATAGGGATGCTTCCCATCATAATGGGAGTAAACCCACATATTTTTTTTGGTTAATTATCTTATTTTGACTTATATTAATATTGTTATAATTTGGTTGAGAAAATATAAACTTATTTGTCTCGCTACATCGTTTAAATAAATGTTAAATTCCTGTGTGTGTGTGTGTGTGTGTGTGTGTGTGTGTGTATATACATATACATACATACATACATACATATATATATATATATATATATATATATATATATATATATGTATGTATGTATGTATATATGTATATACATATACATATACATACACACACACACACACACACACACACATATATATATGTATGTATGTATGTATGTATATACATATACATATATATATATATATATATATATATATATATATATATATATATATATATATATATATATATATATATATATATATATATATATATATATATATATATATACATATATATACATATATGTATATATATATATACATATATATATATAGATATGTATATGTATATACATATATACATATGTATATGTATGTAGATATATACATATGTATATGTATGTATGTATATATATATATGTATATGTATATATATATATATATGTATATATATATATATATGTATATATATATATATATATATGTATATATATATATATATATATATATATATATATGTATATATATGTATGTATGTATATATATATGTATGTATATATATATGTATGTATGTATACGTATGTATATATATGTATGTATATATATGTATGTATATATATATATATATATATATATATATATATATATATATATATATATATATATATATATATATATATGTATGTATGTATGTATGTATGTATGTATGTATGTATGTATGTACTATAACTAGAATATAGACTATCAAGTAGCCTACATATACAATAAAGCAACCAATAAAAGTATAATATACATAATATTTTATATAAAATTTAATTTAAACATTTTTTCCAAACCATTTACTTAAAGAATTCAAAAACTAAGGTTAGGTGGTTACTTGTGATTATAGCTTAAAAACCAATAAATAAATAAATTATCACATAATTCATAAGCTTAATTTTTTTAACCTTTATTGGCATAATGTAATCATGTTTTAAAGAAATAAAATATTAAATAATAAAGGCATTAGTATGTGGGTTAAATGTATAAATTTGGAAGACAAAAAGGAGCCTACCCGTAGACATGTTTTCCCTGAAAATTAAAAAATCTCAACTTTTGTAGATAATTTTAGATGGCTACACTCAAAATTTGAGGATGGTGTAAGAATATGAATTGTATAATTTTGAGTTTAGTTTCCAAAAAAATATTTAAAAAAAAGGTTAAGTATAACTAGGTGAAACATAGAAAATTTGAATAGGAACTCATTTTTTTATTCTAGAAAAACATAGTAGATAATTAGTTGTGGCTCCTCATTTTTTTGAGCATAGTCAAATATTATTTAAAAATAACTATTGAAACTTTAGATAAGATCATATAGTTTGTAACCTATATTTGTTAATAAATTTTCAGTGAATATATTTTTTTAAAAAATTTACAAGTAAATAGATCTTGAAAACTGAAAAAAAAGATAACCAGCCATGTGGTCCATCCAAACTACCTTAAAACATAAACTAGTTCTTTTTTATTAATGCATGTAGAATTAGGCCTAGTTTATAACCATATAATTTTTTTCTCATTTGGATCAATGGAAAAAAAGATACATAAAAATATATAAGCATGTATATTTGCGGTATGTAATGGCCTAAAAAAGCTATTGTTATAAATCAACATAGATTGAAACTTTAAAATAGTCCAAAAATTATAAAAATCATATATTTAGAAAGAGGAGAGTGTGCCCGTCATCGTGGTAATACTTTTATGAATTTTATCATTGAAATTTTTAGTGTGTTTGGTATCAATATAAGTTTAATTTTATTTTTTTTCAATCAAAATTCTCAGATTCAGCCATGTGTTGATAGGTCCAAGCCTTTGGCTTAGGAAACCAAGCCTTTGGCTTAGGAATCCAAGCCGTTTATGAGCTAAAAGGCTTGGTTTTTGAATTCAAACAAAGTGTAGCAAGTACACATTATAATGTGTATATGTTATGTTAAAATAGCATCGAAAAACAAATTTAGTCTACTCATGTGTGTTTATACTTATTTATATATCATGATATACACTTATTTATACTTATTCAGTTCACATTTATACATTTTTATGCTTATTTAGTTCACATTTATATTTTTTTATATATTTTTTAAAAATTGGAGTGTGTCATGATATACTACCAAAAAAGGACACCATGGATAAAGTGATGTAATTTTGGTGAGTTTGTGACTATAATCATAATTTCAACTATATAGAACATGAATTAGGGTTCAACCAGGCCCTATTTCGTTACAAAATGAATGAACGAGTCAATTATTTTAATGGTGGGGGAATTAATTTGAACCCATTGAACATAATTGTGTGTATATGATCTGATTTAAGGCTAAATTAGCTTAGATTGAGTGAATTGGTGTAATCAATGATACAATTTGAGTGAAATTCAGCCTTATTAACCTAGTTTTAACTATAAAGGATTTAATTTGGTCCCATCAGCCCTAATTTCATAATTAAATAAGCCAAATAGTCTTTAATGGTTGAATATAAAGGCAATTGGAGATAATTTGACCTAAGATCATGACTCTAAAATGTGATATGGGGCTTGATAGGAATCAATTACATCAGATAATAAATCAAATAATTATTTGGTTCAGTGACATATGCAAGTTTGACTTATATATGATTTGGTTTTGGGCTCAGTAAACTCGAGCGCCATCATATAATGAATGAAATAGTTGATTGGTTCAATTATGGAGGCAATTAGGGCGATTATGAGGCCCTTGAACTAATTATTATTATAAAACATGATTTGAGGCTAAATTTGCTTTGATTTCATCATAGGTTGAGTAAATTATTCAAATGTTGCAAACAATTACATGATTTTTAAAAAATTGAGCTATATGAACCTATTTTCAATTGTATAAGATGTGATCTAGAGTGAAATTTACCCTAATGTCATCATATATGAACCAAATAGTTGATTCATTCAATCAAAGAGAAATTTAAGGCCAATTTGAGCCTCTTTAGCATAACTTCAATAGCATGATGTGATTTGGGGCTTAAATAGCTCTAGTTCCATCATGAATTGATCTGATTAGTCAATTGATGAAATTATAGACATGATGTAGGCTAAATTTAGCTTGGTGGTCTTAATTTATGGCTCAATCAACTCTAATTTTATCACAAATACAAACATGAAGGTAATTAGGGCCAATAAGAACATGTTGAACCTAGCTATAAGTCATGATATGATTCAAGGGGATAAATTAGCTCATGTTTCCTAACATGTTGACCCTAAACCATAAACCCTAATTTTATCATAAATGCAAACCCTAAACCCTAATTTTATGATAAATGCATTTACATGAAGGTAATTAGGGCCGATGTGAACCTGTTGAACCTAAGTTCATGTCTAAGATATGAGATGGGTTTAAATTAGTTCATATTTCCTGACATATTGAGCTAATTAGTTGATTGTTACAACCCTAAACCTTAAGTTAATCACAAATGTAAACATGAAGGTAATTGGGGCCAATATAAACCCATTTAACCTAACTTTGAGTCTAAGATGTAATTTAGGGCTAAATTAACCTATATTTTCCTTCATATAGCCATTAGTTGATTGTTAGAATTAGTGGTGCAAGTTGGATGGAATTGAACCTCGTGAACTAGATTTTGCATATACAAGATGTAATTTGGGAGGTCAATCAACCCTAATATCATAATAATACAAATCAAATAGTCCACTAATTCAATCATTAAGGAAATTGAGGCTAATATTATCCCCTTCAGCCTAAATACAAGAACAAGACATGATTTGGGGCTAAATTAGGTTTGATTTTGTCATGAATTGATCCAATTAGTTAATTGATGTAATTAAGGATTTGATTTGGGTAAAAATAAGCTTTGTGAGCCTAATTTATGGGTCAATTGATTATATAGGATGAAACATATGGCTTAATCAATCCTAATTTTATTACAAATGCAAACATGAAGGTAATTCAGGCGAATATGAACCCCTTAAACCTAAATGTGAGTTTATGATGTGATTTAAAGGGATAAATTAACTCATGTTCCCTGACGTATTTGACCAGTTAGTCCATTGTTACAATGATTGATTCAATTTAGATGAAATTGGAACATGTGAACCTAATTTTGACTATATAGAAGTACTTGGGGATCAATTACCAATATCATAACAAAATAAAGTAGAAAGTCCACCAATTCAATCAAGAAGGAAATTGGGGCCAATTCGAGCCCCTTAAACCTAATTAGAGAAGAACATAATGTAATTTAGGGACAATTTAGTCTTGAATGGACCAATTAGTCTATTGGTGTAATTAGAGACATGATCTAAGCCTAAGTTAGTCACAAATTAATCCAATTAATCAATTAGTGCATTTAAACATGTGATTTGGGATAAATTGAGCCTCGTGAACCTAATTATGGCCCAATAAATTATATAAGATGCAGCATATGGTAAATCAACCATAGAATTGTATCACAAATGAAAATATGGAGGCAATTTTATAGGATTAATTGACATCATAATATTTCATAGTTTAGATTGCATCACATAATCATATAACATAATAATATAACATAGTTTGCATCACATAATATAATCATATATCATAAAATATGATATATGATCACATAGACATAATATATATCATGCATACACATTATTATCTCAATAGACAATAAGTCTTTGTCCAACATTTATTTTTAGGGTATTTTGAGAATTTTGACCCCACACATTCTCTACATCATTCTATATTTTCCATAGTGTAGACAAGAGGAATCAAATTATTATTTAGGTCCCCACCATCAAAAGGAATTCAAATTTTATAGAGGTCCCCACCATAAAAAGGAATCAAATCTTTCTTATAATGATGAATATTTACCTAGAAGTCCAAATTATGTTGTAAGTCCACATTCAAAGTAATATATTTTTAATTTGTTGATGATGGATCTATGCATGATAATTGTCCAAATTATGTTGTAAGTCCACATTCAAAGTATTTATTTTTTTATTTTTTTGATGATGAATCTATGCATTATGATTTATTCCCTATAAATGAAGATAATTTTGTGGAAACACATAATAATGAAAGTAACAATGAAGAAAATTATGTCCTAAAACTAAACAATGAAACTAATAATGAAGAAACTAGTAGTGAACATAACGACTTTGAAACACCCTCTCAACCAATACCACCATTAATAAACCTCCAAGGATTATGTGTATAAAAGGCAAGTACTTAATTGAAGTTTGTGAAAACATTTTGAAATTAATGCATAACAAAATGTGTAATCACCATTAAAGAAGACTAGTTAATTGTTTTTGGGATAATTTCTTTGATAAATTAGATTTTGATAGTAAAAAATGTCAATTATTTATTTTGTTGACAAAATTGATTAAGATGAGACCTACAATGTAAACCATACAACTAATAACATCTAACATGGATGATGAAAACAAAAAAATTGTTGAAAATATACATGATGCATATCATATTGTAGACCCTAAATTACTTAACAAAGATTGTAATGTTTCTTGACATATAATTACAACTTGTGCAGTAAGTGGTCAAATAGGGAAAAAATAATTGATTTCAAAAATTATCCAAGTGTTGGACATAAATATAAAGCATTATTGAAAGTAATTGGAAGATGCCAAAGATTCAATGATGCTAATGTTGACCAAGTTTGACTTTTTAGTCAAGTTGGGGCACCTATAGGTAAAAACTTGATTTTTTGGGTCTATAAGGGGTTTAAATAGATGTTATAAGATTTATAAAGGGTCAATTAATGTCATTTAATGTTATGATACCTTTAGTTATTAGTTCCCTAGGTTTGTTTATCATTTTTGGATATTTTAGAGGTCATTTTAAGTGTATTTAATGCTTTCTACAAATTTTTGGGAAGTGTGAAAGTGTCAAAATGTCACATCACGTGAAATGTGTCTAAATTATTTTGTATTATATATCCCTAACTGAAATTTTGTAGGTTGATCAAGAAGGAGAAGCTTTCCATAAAAAATATGAGCTGTTGAGCACTTGTACGGACTTCCCAAGTCCATCATCAGCCAAAAACATGGGAAGAGTAACTCTTCAACTTCCCACACTCATTTTCATGTTTTTACATGAGGTATAATTCAAAAAATGTCTTTTATAACTCATTCTCTAATTTTATCAATTGGCATACAAGGAAGGCTCAGCTTTAGATGCTTACTACAAGTCGTAAAGTTGGAGTTGGAGGAAATACTTTTGGGGTTCAATATGGATCTGAGTCTACTCCACTTCTACAATAATAAGTTTTATTTTATTGCAACCTCCTTTATGAACAATCATCAATAACTTAGGTAGCTTTTTGAGAGTTTGTATTAAAGAGGGGATCTCTTTTTGAATCTATTTCAATGTATCTTACTTTGGATTGATGTATTAAGATGTTTCAGGAGTTTCCCCATACTTTCCAAGACATTTTCATGGTATTTATAGCTTTGGAGAGTTCAAATTTCCAAGAAATCTTCTTTTGGTCTTGTGAATGCTCCTAAACTGGTCTCTCTACTCTTGCAATTATCTTAGTCTTGATAAAATGGATTTTACACATTGAATATAGGCATGAGTTTTGGATTAAAGAGTTTAGATCCATGGATATGTGTTTATGGGTGTTTGAACAAGTTTCCAACTCATAAAATGAACAAATAATGCTCTAAAACCATGCCTTCCATGACTGCCAAATCCCACAAAGTAGCTTGATGATGTCATCATACCTAGACAGTAGCCTTTGATAATTGTTTCAAGACTTTTAAATGTATAGAATGGATTTAGTGAAGTTTGGATTGATCCACACTTTATGGGGAGGAGTCAAAAGAGCATTTCAAGCTTCAAGAGGATGATGACTAAGTTTTGTCCTTCAGTTCCCAAATGTGGAAAATAAAGTTCCTGAAGGTGTTTTCAGTTAACATATGTCATGATAGAATACCTTCACCACTTCTCCTACTCTGGTTGTGTATCCCTATCCTCCAAGAAAAACTATGACAAATTTCAAGACAATATGGAGTAAAGCATTGGCTTCAAGACCTAAAATGGCAAAAAATCACTAAATTACATCAGTGATATCTACAGGTTTCAAATTGGGAATGCCAACTTTCACTATGTATAAAATTCCTAGGCCTTGTCCAAAGATTGGAAACATTCCAAAATTATTCAATGAACATTCTTGAGAATTTAGATAGTGAATGGGGTGATGACGGCATAAATTGACCTTTTGGAGGTCTTACCCCGTCTGTACAACAGGGGAGAGAAGGTAGAGAGATAAAGGTTTGTGAAACAAGAAAATAATGAATGAGGTGAAGGAAAGATCCATGGTTTATAGGAAAATAAACACCTTCATATCATCAATTCCACAATTTAAAAGCCCATATGTATCTAGCAATCATCTACAAGCTAGAATGAGGAGAAAATAACCGCCTACAGCCAAGCAAACAATGGAATGAGGATCAAGGTACTTGAAGAGGTTTTAAAGAATTGTTAGGGATATATGAGAGATAAATTTAAAACTAAATGAATTGGATAACATAAATAAGTCTCTAAATCATCAATAAAACACTAAATTCATGACTTTCTCATCCTAATTTACTTACAAGTAGAGTATGAAGACTGTCTCAGTCTGAGAAAATAGTGATTTATTAAAAGGTCTAAAAGTATCAAAAAGACTAGGTTTGAAAGATGATTCATATTTTTAGATAAAGGAGATTCAAAGATAATATGTAATGCATTTAAACCTAGTAAAATCTCCAATGGAATGTACCTAGAACAATGGAAGAATCCTCTGCTCACTGTCTCAGTCAAGTAGGGTCATAAGCAAGGGCATGTGAGAATTTGATGCCCAAGAGGGAAGGATAAGATATAAACAATGAGATATGCACTCCTCATGATAAAATTAAATGTTTTATATTAGAAACACATTCCTAAATCCAACCAAGACACCTCTCCACATAGGCCTACTTGTCTCAGTCTGTACAGTTAGCATGCCAAGGCCTTGTTTCAAGAGGCTAAAGGAGGTTTCCAAATGTAAGAAAGTTTTCCAATGATTTATAAATATCCATAAGATCATAATAAAGATTATGAACATTTTTTATTTATATTTTGGCATATTAATTTCATAAGAAGAGTAGCCACATCGATATTTACACAAGAACATGTAAAAATAGGGTTTTTGTGGCCTTTTTTGGGAAGATTGAGTTAGTTTGGTCACCTAGACTTATAATTAAATCAAAACCTTTGATAAAAATTACTATCATGAGATCATAAATATACTTAAATATTCAATTTTCATGAAATAATAGGCCTGATACTCACTATTTTGTCTTAGACCTACCTTAGTCCATGCATGCAAGAAAGGGACTAGTTTTGAGAAATCTTGCAAATGAGGGATTTGCACTAAGTTTGACCACTAAAGGAGATGTATTAACTTGGGAGACAGCTAGGGATACCTAAAAAACTAAGATATAAGGTATTTATATCAAGTTTTTGGTTCACACAAAGAGATTTGCATGAAATTCTAGTGGGAAAATGTGCTTTCCCAACCCCAAACAAGGTGTCAACTCAAACTCCATATTCCTCCAGAAATTCTAATTCTTTATTTTATGCTTACAAGGTTAAATAAGATGTTTTAATGCTCTAGGATTCCATTTAAATATAAGGACATCATCCATTGGTTCACAAAGGGCAAGCAAGCTGCTTGGCAAGGCATGATCCCTCTTCCAAAATAGGGGTCATCTTCAATTATAGATATTGTTAAGACATCCCAATGATGGGAGCATGTTTTTTGGATAGTTATATAGGTTTTTTAACTCTCAATTGGCAAATAAACTCATAAAAAAGACATTTTTGGCTAGAAGTGAACTAGAACCCTCACACAATGCATGAATCCTATTTGAGGGCCATTTCCTTTTGCTTTTATCTCCTATAAACTTTTGCATGGGACCTTAAGGATTTTAGGACTATTTAAAGAGGTATTTGAGGTGTCAAAAGTGTAATTTTAAATATTATTTAATGTCACAATTTTATGAACAATCTTGAGGACCTAAAAAACCTCATAAACCCTCCTAAAACCCTTAGGCAGACTTGATGGTGGAAATCAAGCAAAAGGTGCACTAAAATGAATGAATTATATCACAATTTAAAAATCAAAGTTGTAGAGGACATTATCAGGGTTCTAAACATGTGTATTATTTGTATAGATCCATAGAGAATAGGGTAGAAAAGAGCTTATTTTCACCATTTTTTTGGTGTACAAATTATAGGAGTTAGAAGGTGAAATTTTTTTTGAAGGGAATCTATACACTTGATATAACTCAAAAAATTCACTTCATCTCCTAAAAATTATTCTCAGTGTCCTAAATAGGCCTTCACTTTTGGCCACTCTAGTGAGCCAAACAATGAGCTTTAGGGCAAAGTGGTGAAAAGTGATTAAGGGATATTTTTAAAGGCTTTTATTACAACTATTGATTAAAAAGTCCTTGAAATTTTTTATTCCCCCTTTTTTATGAATTAGTTTGCATATTTGGAAGGTTTGGAGTGCCAAGTGATAAGGGAGCATGGGAATGAGCTCTTTTAAAACTCCCTGAGATGATTGTCCATGTCCACAACAATAGGAATCATAAAAGACTGTAAAAATATATGGATGATGTTTATTGTAACCACTCCTATCCTGGATAAGCATCAAACTTCAATTTTTATAGGGGAAAGAGGAGTTTTGGAAGGCAACTAAAGTAGGTAGTTTTGTGCCACTTTTCACCTTCCTTGTGAGCTATTTTTACAAGTGTACCTCCTAAATTGGCATGGTTCACCTCATTCCTATTTCACATGAAAATATAACTAATTTATACTTGGTGACACATGTCTAATTGACCCTTGGACTTCTTTCTCTCTCTCCTTCTCTCAAACTATATAAAAATTAGCCATTTTGACATTGTATTCATGCTCCACCTAAGTATGGTGAAGCCCTGCTTAATTTTACACCTTATGATCAATAAAATACCTAATTTTTTACATCTATCATGAATTTTCATAGTGTTTTCTACTTGAATTTTCAATTTTCTTAGTGAATACTATGGATTCGTTAGCATTGTGCTTCATTCTCTCACCTATTTACAACCTCTTCTTGTAGGGCATGTGAAGTGTTCAAAATATGTTCATGGTTGAAGTGAGTATTCTTTTCTTTAGAGTCATACAAGACCTCTTGTCTAGTTATCCTATCCTTACACATCATCTAGGACCCAAAAATGTAATATTGATGCAAGAAGACATAGACTTGGCAAAGAGTATGTTTTAATTGGTTCTTTGGTCTCAAGTGTGGAATGAAAGTGGTTGGAAGTAATAAAACTTATTTGGTGTATCACCTTCATATTTTAGGTTTTATTTATGTTATAATCAACCCTTTTCAATCCCCCAAGTTGATATTAGTAAAAGCATGATCTTAAATGGTGCATCAAGGCGAGCTAGCCCCTAATCTAGAGGTTCATCTCACAAGTTTTCTCACCCACAAAAAGTGAGATGTCCCCATTTTGCCACTTGGATTAGAGGCCTTGAAAACCTCTTATCATAAGGTGAATCCAAGTGACAATAGTTTTTTTCATGCTTGGTGGGACTCTTGTTCTAAGAGTTCAAGGATTTTTGGTGTTATCCTCTAATACATCAACCTTGGGAGGCATTTTTCCAAGCACCAATGGCGACTCTAAATATGAATCAAATGGTTTAACAGCCATGTACTCCATTTTAAAATTGTTCATAGCATTTATATATATTGGTATATAAATGAAACTTTCAAGGTTGGTCTTGATGTTTATTTTTTCCCTCTACAAGTGGGTGAGACATTACAAGCTTTGCCTCTTCCCCTTCAAAGTGAGAAAGTACTTGGTCAACTTGATTTTGACCCAAACCAACCTTATTTTGATCCTTATCAGGTTAAATATGATCCTACTCAGTTCAAATATGACCTTATGCATACTTTTCATGAGTTTTATTAGCCCTATAATCAGCCTTCTTAATGTCTTGTTCCTAGTCGACTCAGTCCTTTCTCCAATCAGCCCATTTCCACCTTCAAACAAACTCTTTTAGGATATGAGAAATATGTTCTAGATATTAATACTCAAAATGTATGTGGTAAAAGTATTCTTGTTCACTATATCAATTAAGTGATAAATTCATTGGAGTTATTTAAGAGGGAATGGGCACCTATTGAGAAAGCCAATTGGTAAGGGTTCACAATTGAGATGCTAGATGTGAGTGGCCTAGTGTCTTATTTAGAGGATAGATTAGGAACTCATGAAAGGAAATTTTACCAAACCCATAAGCCTTTGTATCCACCTCCACAAGTGTCATATCATCCATACATAACTCCTACTCATGAGCCAAACCAAGTCTATCAAAGCCTCCCTTCTTCAAATTAATTGGAAGAGAAAGTTCGAACAAGAAACCTTGTGTTTGAGACCCATCTTCATAGGTAGATTGAACTTGAAAATATGGATTTGAAATATTCCATGCTGGTAGTAAAAAAATAGGAACTCAATCCTTCATTTCCCTCTCACATTGTTTCTCTATCACCTCAAAAAGTGAGTTTTAGTCTAAAGGTCTCAAGCTGGAGTCAAATTGTGGAATCATAGGGAAAGGAGGAACCAAGTATTGAAAAAGGAGATGAAGTTGTAGATAAATTTAAAAATGGAGTTTATCCTATTCAAACCTTTCTCTCTCCCCATCAAGAGAATACTTCTATTCGTATGACCTTAAGTTGGAATAAGGTGGTGGAATCATGGGGAAAGGAAGAAAAAAATATTTTTAATGAAGTACAAATTGAAGATGAAGTTAAACCTTTGCAAGCCCCTCCCACCCTTCCTCAAGAAATCTTATCTATTTCATGCAAAACCTCTCATACCCCTCCTTATCATGATGATACATATGATCTCCAAGAGAATCTATCCAGGCAGATTGAAGAATTAGAGTCAAGGATGAGGTTGCTTAGTCAAGGTGTGATAGAAGGTTTAGACCCTATATAAGATCATATGCCTAAACACACCCTATCTAAACCCATTAATGAGAGTTATCAATATATATCTAATGTGGATGAAGTTATGGTCACGTGGAAGGAAGATAATCATTTGGTTTTATCCTAAGGTTTACCTCCTCATCCCCATGAGCTTCTTAAAGATCACCCCACTCCTCATTCCTAATCTGACTTTGAGCTCTATTTCCCACCTCCACCAACAACTTCCTCTTATCCTCATACTATTAACATTTATCTTGATTGAATTATAAAATAAGATCCTAAATAGAATCACTTGGTATAATCAAATGAGCAAGAGAAAGTTTAGCCCATGGCTGATCAAGATGACTTCATCATTGATTATGAGGAAGAAATTTTCATAGAATCTTTCTTTGATCAATTAGAAGATAACTCATAATCTCTTGCTTCCATACTTAAATATATGTAGACCCATAAAGGATGTAATCAAGAATTAAAATAAGAAAATTCTACATGTGAACATGATATTATGAATGAATACTACAAGGTTGAAGAGGTAGTGGTATTGGGTGACCAAGATAAGGGGAACAAGGATGATTGGCAGCTGCAAATAGAGCTCTTTCAAGAGCTTGAAGAACTTTGCCAAGCTAGAAATCAAGTGCATAATAAGGTAAGTGATAAGAATTATATTTAAGACAATGACCAAGAGTGGGAAGAGTTCACAAAACTCCTTGATTAACTATGAAAGCTTGCAGCATAAAATAGACCTAGTCTTGTGGAGAACGTCATGGAGAATAAGAATAGAGACCTTGTTGATAGACCACTTGAGGCTATATTTGAAGGACCATTCAAAAAAGTTGAGGTTGTTTTGGCATAAGGAGATTTATTTTCCTTGATCAATTTACTTGGATCTACCTGTTTCTCATGGATGATCATGCCAAGGAAGTTGGCAAACATCATCAAAGAGTTGGAGGTAACAATGCTAAAGCTCAAGATGTTATATGCCTCATCCAACCCTTCTTGCTACAAGATAATAAGAGTATCAATATTTACCTTTAATCCAGGAGGTAAAGCAAGCTTAGTTTATTATTTGTATATATTAGTTGTCTTTTGTTTCTCCTAAGTACCTTGAGCATATGTGTGTCTTGTGTGTGTTTGTCTTTCTTTGTTCTGTGTGTCCTTTTCTTTTGTTTGTTTGAGGTAGTCACTAGTTATCCTAGTCAATGGTGAAATCCCCTTATTTGTTTCAATCCTTATATGACTCCTAAACCTAATTTAATAATAAGGTTATTTTTCTAGTTAGTATAGCAGGCATACTACCACCATGAGTCACCAAATTGTTGACCAAGTTTGACTTTCTAGTCAAACTGAGGCACCTATAGGCAAAAATTGATTTTTTGGGTCTATAGGGGATTTAAATAGATTTTATAAAATGTATAAAGGGTCAATTAATATAATTTCATGTTATTCTACCTTTAGTTATTAGTTTTGTAGGTCTATTTATCATTTTAAGGTCTTTTAGAGGTCATTTTAAGTGCACTTAATGCTTTGTAAAATTTTTTTGGGAAGTGTGCAAGTGTAAAAAGTTAATATCACATGAAATTTTTCCTAAGGAGTATGTATTATTTTTCCCTAATTGAAATTTGGTAGGTTGATCAAGAAGGAGCAATTTTCCCTCTAAAATAGGAGCTATTACGCACTTGTACAGACTTCCCAAGTCCATCATCATCAAAAAAAAGTGGGAAGATAAAATATTCACATTAAAAAACTCATTTTAACGTTTTTAATTGAATTATAATGTAAAAAATCTCTTCTACAACTCATTCTCTCATTTTCTCGATTGGCATAAAAGGAAGGTTCAACTTCAAATGCTCACTACAAGCCATACAATTAGAGTTGGAGGAAATGATTTTGGGGGTAGATAGGGATATGAGTCTACTCCACATCCATAATAATAAGTTGAAATTTTTTTCATCCAACTTTATGAAAAATCATCAACAGCTCAGGCAACTTTTTGAGAGTTTGCATTGAAAAGGGGGTCTCTTTTTGAATCTATTTCATTTTATCTTGATTTGGATTGATGTATTAAGTTGTTTCAGATTTTCCCCATACTTTACAAGACATTATCATGATCTTATTATCTTTGGAGAGTTTAGATTTCCAAGAAAGCTTCTTTTGGTCTTGTGAATGCTCCTAAACTGATCTCTCTACTCTTGCAGTTGTCACAGTATTTATAAAATGGATTTTTCACATTGAATGTAGGAATTATTTATGTATTAAATATTTTGGATCCATGGATATGTGTTTAATGTTTTTTAACAAGTTTCCAACTCATACAATGAACAAATAATGCTTTAAAACCATGCCTTCTATGACTGCCAACTCTCATAAAGTAGATTGATGATGTCATCATACCTAGACAGTAGCCTTTGATAATGTTTTCAAGCATTAGAAATGTCTATAATTCATTTTTTGAAGTTTTTATTGATCCACACTTAATGGGGAGGAGTCAAAAGAGCATTGCAAGCTTTAAGAGGATGATGACTGAGTTTTGTCCTTCAGTCCCCAAATGTGGAAAATAGAAATCCTAAAGTTGTTTTCAATTAACATATGTCATGATAGAATATGCCTTCACCACTTATCCTAATTTGTTTTTGTATCCATATCCTCCAAGAATAACTATTCCAAATTTAAATAAAAATATGGAGTAGAGCATTGGTTTCAAAACATCCGAAAATGGCAAAAAATCATTGAATTACATCAGTGATATCTATAGGTTTCAAATTGGGAATATCAACTTTCACTATGTATAAAAGTACTAGGCCTTGTAAAAATATTGGAAACATTCCCAATTTATTCAATGAGCATTCCTGAGCATTTAGATAGTGAATGGGGTGATGATGGCATAAATTGACCTTTTGGAGGTCATACCTTGTCCGTACAATAGGGGAGAGAAGGTAGAGTGATAAAGGTTTGTGAAATAAGAAAATAATGAATGACGTGAAGGAAATTTATATGGTTTTAAGGAAAAACACAACTTCATTTCATCAATTCCACTATGAATAAGCCCATATGTATCTACAAAGCATCTACAAGCTAGAATGAGGAGAAAATAACCACCTACAACCAAACAAACAATGGAATGAGGATCAAGGTACTTGAAGAGGTTTTAAAGAAATTTTAGGGATAGATGAGAGATAGATGTAAAAATAAATGACTTTTATAACCTAAATAAGTCTCTAAAGCATCAATAATATACCAAAATCATGATTTTACATCCCAAATTACCTACAGGCAGAGTATCAAGACTGTCTCAGTCAAAGAAAATAGTGAGTTATTGAAAGGTCTAAAAGTATCAAAAATACTATTTTTGAAAGATGGTTCATATTTTAGGATAAAGGATATTAAAATATAATATGTAATGTGTTTAAACATATTCAAATATCCAATGGAAGGTACCTATAAAAATGGAGGAATCCCTTGCCCACTATCTCAGTCAAGCAGGGTCATAAGCAAGGAAAGGGCATGTGAGAATTTGATGCCTAAGAGGGAAGGAGAAGCTATAAAAAATTATATTTGGAATCCTCATTATAAAATTAAATATATTATATGATAAAAAAAATTCTTAATAAAACCAAGACACCTCTCCACATAGGCCTACTTGTCTTAGTCCGTACAGTTAGCATGCCAAGGCCTTGTTTCAAGAGGCTAAAGGAGGTTTCCAAGAGAAAGAAAGTTTTCCAATGAATTATAAAGCTCCATGAGATCTTAATAAATATTATTAAAAAAAATTATTGATATTTTTTCTTAATAGGAGCAGCCACATGGAGATTTACATAAGAACATGCAAAACATGGTTTTTGTGGCCTTTTTGGGAAGATTGAGTTAGTTTGGCCACCTAGACTTAGAATTCAATCAAAAACTTTGGTATAAATTAATATCATGACCTCATAAATATCACAAGATATTAAATTTTCATTTAATAATAGTTATGATACTCACTATTTTGTCTTAGACCTACCTCAGTCCATGCATGCAAGAAAGGGACCAGTTTTGAGAAATCTTGCAAATGAGGGGCTTGCAGTAAGTTTGACCATTAAAGGAGATGTATTTAGTTGGTAGACACATATTGGGACATTAAAAGCCAACTTATAATGTATTTATTTAAATTTTTTGGTTTACACAAGGATCTTTGCATGAAATTCTAGTGGGAAAATGTTATTTCCCAACCCCAAACAAGGTGTCAACTCAAACTCCATACTCCTCCAAAACTTCTAATACTTTGTTTTATGCTCACAAGGTCAAATATTATTTTTTAATTCTCCATGATACCATTTAAATATAATTAAATCATCCATTTATTTACAAAGGGCAAGCAAGCTGCTTGGCAAGGCATGATCCCTCTTCCAATACAGGGGTCATCTTCAATTCTAGCTATTGGTAAGACATTCCAACGATGGGAACAAATTTGTTGGATATTTATATATGTTTTATACATACCAAGTTTTCAAATTTTCATATCACATTCCATGTGTCCTAAAGAGTCTGTAGTATCTGTCCCTAACTAAAATTTGGTAGGTTGATCAAGAAGGAGTAGCTTTCCCTAAAAAATAGGAGTTGTTGGGCACTTGTACAGACTTCCAAGGCCATAATCAGCCAAAAACGTGGGAATATAAAATATTCACCTTCACACACTCATTTTAAATTTTTTACTTGAAGGATATTGAAAAAAATATCTTCTGCAACTCATTCTATCATTTTCTTCATTAGCATACAAGGAAGGCTCAACTTCAAATGGTCACTACAAGATGTATAGTTGGAGTTGGAGGAAATTATTTTGGAGGTGGATAGAGATATTATTATGATCCACATCCATAATTATAAGTTATAATTTGGTTCATCCTCCTTTATGAACATTCATCGACAACTCATGCAACTTTTTGAGAGTTTGCATTGAAGAGGGGGTCTTTTTTGAATCTGTTTCAATTTATCTTTATTTGAACTAGTGTATTTAGTTATTTCAATAATTTCCCCATACTTTCCTGGACATTATCATGGTATTCTTAGCTTTTGAGAGTTAAGATGTCCAAGAAAGCTTCTTTTGGTCTTGTGAATGCTCCTAAACTGGTCTCTCTACTCTTGTAGTTATCTCAGTCTTCATAAAAGTGATTTTCCGCATTGAATGAAGACATGAGTTGTGATTTCATTAGTTTGGATCCATTTATATGTTTTTAATGGTGTTTGAACAAGTTTAAAACTCATACAATCAACAAATAATTCTCTCAAACCATGCTTTCTATGACTACCAACTCTCATAAAGTAGCTTGATGATGTCATCATACCTGGATAGTAGCCTTTGATAATGGTTTTAAATGTCTATAATTAATTTGGTGAACTTTGTATTGATCCACACCTAATGGGGAGGAGTTAAAAGAGCATTTCAAGCTTCAAGAGGATGACGATTGAGTTTTGTCCTTTAGTCCCCAAATGTGGAAAATAAAGATCCTAAAGATGTTTTCAGTTAACATATGTCATGATAGAATATGCCTTCACCAATTCTCCTACTCTGGTTGTGTATCCCTATCTTCCAATAATAACTATTCCAAATTTAAAGACAAAATATGGAGTAGAGCATTGGTTTCAAGACCTCCTAAAATGGCAAAATATCATTGAATTACATCAGTGATATTTACAGGTTTCAAATTGGTAATGTCAACTTTCACTATGTATAAAATTCCTAGGCCTTGTCCTCAGATGAGAAACATTTCCAAATGATTAAATTATCATTCCTAAGTATTTAGATAGTGAATGGGGTGATGATGGCATAAATTGACCTTTTGGAGGTCATACCCTATCCGTACAACAAGAGAGGGAAGGCGGAGAGATAAAGGTTTGTGAAACAAGAAAACAATGAATGAGGTGAAGGAAATTTCCATGGTTTTAGGGAAAAAAACACCTTCATGTCATCAATGCCACTATGAACAAGGCCATATGTATCTAGAAAGCATCTACAAGCCAGAATGAGGAGAAAATAACCACCTACTACCAAACAAACAATGGAACAAGGATCAAGGTACTTGAAGAGGTTTTAAAGCATTGTTAGGGATAGATGAGAGATCAATGGAAAACTAAATGACTTGGATAACCTAAATAATAATATAAATCATCAATAAAAGACCAAATTCATGATTTTCTCATCCCAAATTACCTATAGGTAGAGTATTAAGACTGTCTTAGTCTAAGAAAATAATGAGTTATTGAAAGGTCTAGAAGTATCAAAAAGACTAGGTTTGAAATATGGTTCATATTTTCAGATAAAGGAGAGTAAAAGATACTATGGAATGTTTATAAACCTAGTCAAATATCTAGTGGAAGGTACCTAGAACAATGGAGGAATCCCCTACCCACTGTCTTAGTCAAACAGGGTCATAAGCAAGGAAAGGGCATGTGAGAATTTGATGCCTAGAAGGGAAGGAGAAGCTCTAAATAATGAGATATTGACTCCTCATTCTCAAATTAAATATATTATATGAGAAAAAAATTCCTCAAGCCACCCAAAACACCTCTCCACATAGGCCTACTTGTCTCAGTCCGTACAATTAGCATGACAAGGCCTTGTTTCAAGAGGCTAAAGGAGGTTTCCAAGTGCAAGAAAGTTTTACAAGGACTTATAAAGATCCATGAGATTATAATATAGATTATTAAATTTTTTGATTTATATTTTTTCATAGGAACTGCATAATAGGAGAAACCATATAGATATTTACATAAGAACATGAAAAAATAGGGTTTTTATGGCCTTTTTTGGGAAGATTGAGTTAGTTTGACACCTAGAAATAGAATTAAATCAAATACTTTGGTAAAAATGACTATAATTACCTCATAAATCTCCCAAAATATTCAATTTTCATGTAATAATAGGCCTGATACTCATTTTTTTTGTCTCAGACCTCCCTCAGTCCATACATTCAAGAAAGGGACCAGTTTTGAGAAATATTTCAAATGAGGGGCTTTCAATAAGTTTTAAAATTGAAGGAGATGTATGTAGTTGTAATACACCTATGGGGACATAAAAAATCAAGCTATAATGTTTTTATATCAAGGTTTTGGTTCACACAAGGAGATTTGCATGAAATTCTAGTGGGAAAATGGGCTTTCCCATCCCCAAACAAGGTGTCAACTCAAACTCCATACTCATCAAAAAATTATAATTATTTGTTTGATGTTTATAGGGTCAAATAGGATGTTTTAATTCTCTATCATTCCATTTAAATAGAAGGACATCATCCATTTTTTTACAAAGGGCAAGCAGGTTGCTTGGCAAGGCATGATCCCTCTTCTAAAATAGGGGTCATCTTCAATTCTAGCTATTGGTAAGACATCCAAATTATGGGAACATGTTTTTTGGACATTTATATAGGTTTTTTAACTCTAATTTGGTAAATTAACTCATCAATAAGCCATTTTTGGTTGGAAGTGAACCAAAACCCTCACATAATGCAATAATCCTATTTGAGGGCCATTTTCTTTTGCTTGTATCTCCTCTAAAATATTGCATGGGACCTTAAGGATTTTAGGATAGTTGAAGGAGGTAATTTATGTGGAAAATTTTTAATTTTTAATATTGTTCAACATCATAATTTTATGAACAATCCCTAAGACCTAAAAAACCTCTTAACCCCTCCTAAAACCCTTAGGCAAACTCGATGGTGGAAATAAACAAAGAGAACTCAAATGGATGAATTGGAATATGAGTATAAAATAAAAGTTTTATAGGACATTCTCAGGGTTCCAAACATGTGTGTTTTTTGTATGGATCCATATAGAACATGGGATAAAAGAGATGTTTTTCACCATTTTTTATGGTGTACAAATTGTAGAAGGATTTAGAAGGTGAAATAAAATTTTAAGGTAATATATACAATTGAGATAAATAAAAAAATTCACTTAAACTTTTGAACATTATTCTAAGTGTCCCAAACAGGCCTTCACGTTTGGCCACTCTAGTGAGCCAAATAGTGAGCTTTGGGGTAAAGTGGTGAAAAGTGATTAAGGGAGATGTTTAAAGGATTTTATTTCAAATAATGATTTATAAGTACTTAATAGGTGTCACGTCCCATTTTTTATGGATTGGTTTTCATATTTGGAAGGTCTAGAGTGCCAAGTCATAAGGGTGTATGGGAATGAGATCTTTTGAAACTGCCTGAGATGATTATGCATGTCCACAACAATAGGAATGATCAAAGACCAGAAAAATTTATGGATGATGTTTATTGTAACTATTCATATCTTGAAAAATGATCATAATTCAGGTTTTTTAGGGAAAAGAGGAGTTTTGGAAGGCAACTCAAGTAGGCAAATTTTTATGCAAAATTAGCAGTTTTGTGCCACTTTTCACCTTCCTTGTGAGTTGTTTTGAAAATTGTACCTCCTAACTTGGCATGGTTCACCTAATTATTATTTCACATGAAAATTTAACTTATTTACACTTGGTTTCACATGTCCAAGTGACCCTTGGACTTCTTTATCTCTCTTTCTCTCAAACTATATAAGAGTTGGCCATTTTGGCACTGTATTCATGTTCCACCTGAGTATGGTGAAGCCTTGCTCAATTGTACACCTTATTATCAATAAAATAAATAATTTTTTACCTCTCTCATTAATATTCATAGTTTCCTCTACTTGAATATTCAATTTGCTTAGCGAATACTATGGATTCCTTAGCATGGTGCTTCATTCTCTCACCTATTTACAACCTCTTCTTACAGGGCATGTGAAGTGTTCAAGAGATGTTCATGGCTTAAGTGAGTAGTATTTTCATTAGATTCATCCAATACCTCTTGTCTATTCCTCCTATCCATAAACATCATCTAGTACCTCACAATGTAATATTGATTCAAGAAGACATAGATTTGGAAAAGAGTATGTTTTAGTTGGTTCTTTGGTCCCATGTGTGGAATGCAAGTGGTTGGAAGTCATCAAACTGATCTAGTGTATCAAATTTATATTTTAGGTTTGATTTATTTTATTTTCAACCCTTTTCAACCCCTCAAGTTGATAGTAGTAGAACTATGAGCTTAACTGGTGCATCAAGGGGAGCTAGCCCCTAATCTAGAGGTTAATCTCACAAGTTTGCTCACCCATGTTAGTGAGATGTCCCCATTTTTACACTTGGATTAGAGGACTAGAAAACCTCTTCTCATAGGGTGCATCCAAGTGACAATAGCTAATACTAATAAGCTATGGGTATTCTCTAGTAGAATTCCATGAAAGGACAATGATATAGTTGATACTTTCAAAGATATACTTGCATAATTTTGGAAAGATAAAACAAGAGTTTCACCCAATACAAGAGATGTAGTGAAAATAAGAGTTGGTTCTCATAACTATGAACTACATCTAAAACAATTGTTGGATATGACACCAACTCAATTTTAATCTAAGTTTTTGGAAAAATATCCACAAATTTTATTGGTCAAAAATATTTTGATATGGACAAACCATTTTAGGTAAAAATAAACCACACATGCACCACTTATTATTGTAGGCAACATGTTGAGTTTTCAATGCACTATGATGTTTTTCACCATATACATGGTAATTTTCATACTAAAAATATTTTTTAGGAGTGTGGCATAGAATTTATACCAAAATCAGTTAGGGAATTTATTCCAACCATTTTTTGTTAAAGACTAGATTGATAGTTATTTTATAATAAAGCATATTTAGATGGAAAGTTTAGCATTTATGGTGGATTGCCAAAATAAAAAGTTTATATCCATGGGGAGAGTACAAGTTCAAGTAAATACGAATTAGTTTTTTGAATAAATATAAATATGTGACTTATCAAGTAAAAAATATCAAAGAATCTAAAAGATGTGAGCTTATTATAAAATAACATAATTTATGGTCAAATTCAAAGAGGGAATTATTTATAAATATATGCAAGGCACACATACAAGGATAGATTATTGGATGAACATTTCAAGCTAATCAACGACACATTCTGAATTAGTTTTATTATTTAAGTAGTCAAAGTTCTATGGAAGTTCATTCATAGTATTACAACTCAATACAAGTTGTCATATTCATACATATAACATTCATGCATGCCCTTGATAGTATAAAATAAGATCAAAAAATATTAAAGTCGGTACCATTTCTATGTCAATGATGACCAATCACATTGTACAAAGTATGTGTAAGGTTATTTTGAGATGTTCTATGGAGATTTGATTGGGAGTAATTTTAATTTCAATCAACATTACATTGTAGTTAGATAATTGCATATCATAATTCAAGAATGCACAAATATTTTAATAGTTGAGTAGGATGCATGCTACCACTAGTGTAGAACATATTTAGAATTTCATTGAGGCTTTCCATGGAAAAGGGGATCATGATGGTGGTAAATCATGTGCAAAAAGAGTTATTACAAGATAGGAGTTAAAATTTATATATGGTGTTATTTTGACTGATACAAAAACTATTATTAAATGGTGTAATGAAAACATGTGCTATTATGCTCAATAAAATTATACTATTCATAGACATTTTGGTGGATGAAGGAAGAACACTTGGAAAAGTATGAGGATTATATGACTGTAACAAGATCAAGTGAGCTCCACTCATTTCATAGATCAAATGTAGGTTCTTAGAATATTCATTTGAGATACTTGTCATGTTTTTATTCTACATGCATGGACTCCATTTAGAATTAGTATCAGTCACAAGAGTGGGTGGATGGATGGAGCTGTAGATCTATAATTCCAATTAACACATATTAGGTTCCAATAGCATTACAACTTACATATATGACATTGCTACATGACTTTGACCATGTATTTGATATAGTGAAACTAGGTAGAAGATCAATCATTTTTTACTATTTACTCTCAGTATCTATCTTGATAATGTCATTAATTTTTTCTTGATACAAGTCATGTTTTTGTAGTTATTGTAGATGAGGATAATGAAGAGGGAAAATATTAATACTTATGTCAGTGTGTAGAGGAAAATAAAAAATTGACTTCCCCAGTCATAGATGAAAAATAAATTGAATATTTCACTGGGTCTATGGTTGTCACTAAAACTTGGATTCAATGATATCCTATCAAAAATTCAAATGTATGGTTGTTTGAAGACTTTGAAACACATAAGAAGATACTACACTATTTAAATTGGTTCTTGTAAAAAATATTCAATTGTTCAAAAATCATGAGAGGCCATTAAACATGAATCTATGGAAAGTCTGTGAGTCAAAACATGAATCTAATCTTTCTAATATCAATATTAGAGCAGATCTTAGTGGTTCATTAGATTGAAATTCGAACATATGTTGACTTGTGAAAAGTAGAGGTAATCAATTTTATCAAAAGTTTTAAATTTTATAGGTAGTAAACATAAATTTAATTTTTAATTACATAATAATTTTTTTTTATAGGTTAGTGGTGCCAAATAAGCTTCCACATTCATGTGGTTGGCACTGTTAGTAAATAATTTCATATTCCTTAAGCTAAGAGAAGTTTCATAAAAGTACATAGTTATTATTGATTTAGGGAGTTGTTGAGGCTAGAATGGGAAGTGTGTTTCTAAACCAAGAGTGATGGAGGCCAAAAACATAGACCTAAATTTTATCTACCACATTTAACATGTTGGTAGTGCCAATTTTCTACCATGAAGCACCAGAGGTGAAGTTCTACAACTATCACTTTAATTTTAACCACATTTGTTGTTAGTGTTTCCAAAATCTTGAATGATTGTGAAAACACACATCTATATGGATTTGGACATATTGGTTATGTAATCATGTGTAATTTACTTATATATACATAATTTAAGTGAATAATTTTCAATTGGAGGTCCCAAAGGTATAAATTTTAGTGGGAACTCAAGAACTTATCTCTTCACTACTAAAAAGTTACATTTTAGGACACATTACTATGATTTGTGCCAAAAATTGGTATTTAAGGTTATAAAAATATGATAAAAGATAAAATTATAGGGATTTTACATGTGCATGATGGTTCTTTCTATTCATCTAGATGACTTATAGTTTATGTTTTATGCATGTCTAAATTTAGGCTAAAAATTACATTTTTATTGTATTGGGAAAGGTGTTGAGGCTAGAATAGGTGGTGGTCTTTAGAACAAGCATGATGTATGAAAAATAACCTAGTACTAGACATTATACACCACTTTTTATGTGTTTTAAATACCATTTTCCATTCACAAATCATCACAAGGAGAATTCTTCAATTGTCGCTTCAACTTTGACAACATTTATTGTCAATATTTCTAGGGTCCTTAATAGTAGTGAAAACATACTTTTTAGTGGATTTGGATGTCAAGTTCATGGGGTAATATGTAATTTTAATATTTATACATGTTAAAATTTATTAATTTTCACTTGAAGGTCTTGGAAGCATAAATTCTAGTTGGATCTCAAGAACTTGTGTCTTCACTATAAAAAGTTATATTTTAGGATATGCTATTGTAATTTGTGCCACATATTGGTATTGAAGGTTACATTAAAATGATATAGGGTGAATTTATAAGGATTTGACATGAATGTGAATTTTATTATTGTTCATCCAAATGAATTATGGTTTCCATTTTATGCATGTTTGAAGTTAGGCTAAAAATTTGGATCTTTCTTATATTGGGAAGGACATTCTTGAGGCTAGAATGGGTGGTGGGTATCTCAATTAGGAATAATTATAGGCTAATAATTTTTTATTATACATTATACACCACCTTGGATGTGTTATAAATTCTAGTTTCTAGCCACAAATCATGAAAAGTGGAGTTTTTTAACTGTCACTTCAACTTTGGCAACATTTGTTATCAATGTTTTTGCGTTCTTGAAAAGTAGTGAAAGCATGATTCCAGATGGATATGGACATAAAGGTAATGGGATGATATGTAATTTTACTATATATACATGTTAAAATTTATGTATTTTTACATGGAGGTCCTAGAGGTTTAAAATGTCAGTTAGAGCTCAAGAAGTTTGTCTCTTCACTATAAAAAAGCTGCATTTTAGAACCGGCTACTATAACTTATGCCACATTTTTGGATTTAATGTTACATAAAAATTATCAAGTTAAAAATTATAGTTATTTTAAAAACATATAATGGTTATTAATATTCATCCAAATGACTTATGGGTTTCATTTTACGCACATCTGAAGTTAGGCTTTAAAACTACATGTTTCTTGTATTGGGAAGGGTGTTTTTGAGGATGTAATGGGTAGTAGGTATCTCAAACATGCATGATCAGAGGAAAATAATGTATTATTATAAATTATATTCCATCCTATAAATTTTGGCAACACTGATTTCATTTCATGAATCACTAGAATTCAATTTCTCCAACTACCTCTTCAACTTTGATAACATATATTATCAATGTTTCTTCTCTCTTGAACAATAGTGAAAACATGATTTTGGGTGGATTAAGATTTCAAGGCCATGGGATAACATTTAATTTTTCTATATATATGTTTTCAAAGTGATGCATTTGCATAGGAAGGTCCCATAGGCATAAATGCCAATTGGAGCTTAAATACTTGTCTCTTCACTATAAAAATATTGCATTTTAGGACCCATTACTACAACTTGTGCCACATATTGGTCTTTAAGGTTAAATTTATGTCATATAATTTGAAATTATAATTATTTAACATGAAAATGAAGTTTATTATGGTTCTTCCAGCTAACTTATTATTTCTATTTTATGCACATTTAAAGTCAAGCTAAAAACATGCATTTTTCTTGTATTGGGAAGGGCATTCTTGATGTTAGAATGGGTGGTGGGTCTATCAAACATATGTTATTAGAGGATAATAACCTGGTATGAGACATTATCCACAACCCTAAATTTTCTCATAGTTATATTTTCTATCCATGAAGCACCAAAAGTGGAGTTATCCAATTGCCACTTTAACTTGGACTATATGTGTTGTCAGTGTTTCTACACTCCTAAATAGTAGTGAAAATGTACTTATAGGTGGATATAGATGTCAAGGTCATGTTATAACATGTAATATATGAATATTTATGTTTTTTAAGAGTTATGGAGGCATAAATTTAAATTAGATCTCAAGAACTTGTCTCTTCAGCATAAAAAGTTATATTTTATGACCCGTTACTGCAACTTATGCCAAAAATTAGTCTCAAAGGTTCCATTGATATGATATATGGTAAAATTATATGTATATATATATATATATATATATATATATATAGAGAGAGAGAGAGAGAGAGAGTTGATATATGATTAAAAGAGAAGAAATGACCAAACTGAGTACAATGGAGAGGGAGAGAGTAAAGTTTATAAGGCAAAACAAAAGAACTATAACCACCAAAATATTACATGGCCTCAAGAGACATGGGAATTAAAATATTGCATTAATTCAAAGGGAAAAATAATAGTATCTAAAATAAGGGAAAAAAAATTATGGAGGAGATAGGACAACATTACTTTATGATTGCATGGGTGAATACAAGCTGAATCCAAGAAGAGGAAAACCTTTCAATAAAGTAAAAACCATCAAAAAAGATTGAAAATCATATCTAAAGAGAGAACATACAAAGGAAGAGGTAAAATATAACCACTTCATCAAACTTACACAAGTAAAATGTATAAGGGCATCCGAAGAAGGTATGAAAGAGATGAGTATTCCATTGTTTGTTTAATTGCAACTATACTATAAAAGTAGTATGTCTATAAATTCAATGAATAAAAGAATGAAATTAAAGTCCTAAATGATATTAAACCAATGTAGAAAGGGTATCCACATTCTATTAGTGATAGATGGTGTAACCCAAATAGTGTAGCCCAATCATGAGAGGCACTTCACAGTAATATATGACTCTATCTCAAACATTATACTATTTTCTCTCATATAATTTTAATTGTAACACAAGGAAAATTAAATATGGCCATACAAACATCAAATTTAGTTTTTAAATAATAATGTGAGCCAAATTATACATGAAAATATGATCACCACAAAATGTGAGCGCGCGCACACACACACACACACACACACACACACACACACACACACACACACACACACACACACACACACACACACACACACAGACACACACACACACACACACACACACACACACACATCCATAAAAGGCATAAAAATAAAGAACATAATAGAATGTTGGGTGAATAATATATAGGCATATAATTCCTATAATGTACACATTTCCAGATAGGTATACTAAAAATTACATCATCTAACAACATAATAAAATCTTAGGTAAATATCATATACACATACAATGCCAAAAATTCATACATTACCATATAGGTATACAAACAAGTATATTATCTAAGACATCTTACTCATTAAATAGTCTCCCTCTCTTTTCATTCCTCGAAGAAGAGTCTCCTTGGGATGCCTTGCTCATAGATGGAGATCCATCAGATGCATTGGATTCCTCTGCTATGGGTCCTTCTATACTCATAGCTCAGCTATAAATGAACCTATTCAAATAAAAAAATTATTATAAAATTTATATACTATACAAAAAACCAAGTTTAGAAATTAATTTTGAACTAGAATACAAAAACAATTTAAATATGCACTTATTGTAATCTTGTGTTCATGCTTAATCTAGTTTGATTCTCAATAGGGCCAATGACAAGTTGAGCTGCATTAACATGCATGTGAAATGGGGATAAAACATGAGGTTCCTTTATAATCATATGAATATGACTATTATATATCATCAGACAACCTTACATACATATTATATTCACATAAGTTATATTTTCTCAACTATCTGGTAAATTTATTAAAACAAATCTATATTTACAATTCAAAATTACAAGTTAACATGTACCTCAATGAGTTCCTATGTAGATGACATTGAAGTAACAATGCCTATGTCTATCTCAGTCCGTACAGATGGAAGATTATACACTAAGGTCATCAACTGAAAAAACAACCTCGCTTAATAGAAAATATTGATGTTATATGGAAAATTTATATCCTTTATTAAACCCTTTTCTCTCTATAAAAATTAGAAACCAACAATAATTTAGATAAAAAATAATTTTTGGTGATGTAAGACCTAATCCTTATATGAACTTTCACTTACATGACCAAATGGAAATGATGCAATTTGAGGAATAAATATAATAATTTTCCCTATCCACTTCAATTCAGGTTTTATACTTAAAATTTTATGATTCAACCTCTAAAACTCTACTCATTTTATTGATTTATTAATTATTCTATATACATGCACCGTGCACTTGCATTTTTATAAAATTCTCTATATAAAGTTAGGACCATATTGGCATGGAAGTAGATACACAAAGAGAATAAAAACATGAAAAAGAGAGAAAAAATTAGGGGGAAAATCCTCAAAGGGACCTAAAAATAAAATAGACCAAGAGCCTACTATTTAATAATAATGTACTTGAATTTTAAGATCATTGATAGATAAATTTAATTTAATTTATTTGACAACATGCATGATTCACACAAGGTAACTAACTTAAGTATTTGTAATATAAGTATTGGTATTGTAGGTAGCAATGAAAATATTGAGTACTTAAGAGACACTATGAAGAAGAGATGATAATCAAGAAACTTGTGAACCATTAAAATAAGTTTGAGAAGGTGAAGGAAGACCAAAAATATGAAATAATAAGAAACAAAATGAATAATATATTTTGATAAAAAGGGATAAATACAACATTAGACATTGAAGGAGATTCTCTAGAAGGTCAATCATCATTATAAGCATTCAAAGATCCATTATTCACCCTATAATGTATATATTCAATTAGGGGTTATTATGTTAGGGATTTTCTCTCTATATATTTAAACACATCTCACACATATAATTTTCATTCACATCACTATCATTAAAATTTTAATTTGAACATGTACGATTTTTAGTCAAGAACATAGATCTATATAAATAAAAACATGTACACAAATTATAATATTAACTCAAACTTACCTCTGTATATGTGAACATTGGAATGGTAACATAAATATATGTAGTAGTAGTGTTGGAAGAAAAATCACTTGGGGTGGAGGTGAATCAATTTCTTCAAAACAATAATTCAATTCCACTTAAGCATACATGAACCATTCATACAAACATGAACATCTAGCAAAGCATATACAACCATACAAAATCGTGAAAAAATATAACACATTATATATGTGGTAAAACATAATGGGAAAGAAAACCCACTGAAATATAAAAATTTAATACATTATTATAATATATATAACAATTTTTAGTGAAGTACCAACTCCACACGGAGCACCAACCCCAACTAGTCAAACACCCACTCAACTAGGCTTTAACAAGCACCAACTTGCAAGGAGAAACCAACCCCCTAGATGACTCAATGCCAAAACAGACACATAATTTATTTGATCGCCTTCATAACACTATTTTTATCACACAATAAATTATTATCACCTTATTTATCTCTTCACACTCTTTAACTCTCTCAAACTACCTTTTAGGCTTCTTCGCTTAACTAGGTGTCTTCAAAATTGATTAGGTCATATGACATTGATATTCATATGTAGAAACACTCTAAATTTCATTATGGATGATCTAAAATCATATAATGTTATTAAATACCTCCATATTCTCAAATAAATTTTATTTCATTCACTTACAATCTGCATACTCAAACAAGCCTAAAATTGCCTTGTGTATATATCATTCCTTGTTCATATGTCACTTAGTTAGATATTCAACCTTAAATATTAGGTTTTCCATGAAATAAATATTAATACATATCATAAAAATTATTTAAATTTATATTTATTCCTTTTTTGTCTATCATAACTCTATTAGACCTCATTTCACTTTTAGGTCTCATGGAGACCTAATTTCATTAGGTTTACTTTAGGACACATTACACTTTTCCTTTCTTGAAACACTTTAAAAATACACACATAGAATTAAAATATCATATAATAATAAAATATACCCCCACTAATGTATTTTATTCTCAAAAAGACATTTTACAACAAATCACTACTTGAAACCCCTCATTAGTACTCAGTCTTACTAGGCCTGTGTACACCAAAAATTTATCTTTCAATACTGAAGATCAAAATCACTTAAACCATTTAAAATGATTAAAAAAATTTAATATAAAGAGTATATATGACCTAATTTTCATCACCATATTATTTAAATACTTTAAATTAGGGAAAAAAGGCTTAAAATCATCTCTTTAGTATGCTCACTCAAAACTGCTAGGACTATCAAAAACCAATCATAAAACTACTTGGCATTAAACATTTGAAAGGACACTTTAAATGATTATAAATAAATTTAAAATATTATATAACATATTAATAACAACATAAATCAAAAAAACCATAATCTTTAACATCAAATATTGGTCTTGCAAATCAATCTTCTAACCTTATCATACACAGTCTTACATGAATAAGACAAGCCATTTTGACTTCAAATTTTCAACCTCTTACACTAAATTAAAAGATTTTTAAAATCATGAAAATGAATTTAAATTCAAAAAAAAAAACCATATGTATTACATACCTCAACTCAGGGCATAGAGTCTCAAACTCATAACTGTAACTTGCTTACCTAAAACTGCTAGTTTACCTTAAAACACAACCATGGTGACATTGACCTTCAACACTTGTATGACCAATTTAAAAGATTTATTATGAATTTATATGAACATATGAAATTATAATCCATATTAAAATATAAATATAATATGGTCTAGTGGAAATTATTGGTCTTACAGATCAATTTGTTGATCTAACTACACACAAACCTTACTAAGTAAGACAAACCATTTTGGCTTCATCATTTTCACCACTATACTTGAAATCCAAGTTTTATACCAAGAATTAATAGGAAATAAAAATCCAAAAAAAAATATAAATTCACTTGGTTATGTCACTCTATCATGAAAACATATTCCTAATCATCTTCTCACTACTGCATGGGTTTTTCACTATTTGCACCATTATGCCTGTTAGTGATTGGCTAACTTGAATGACTAGTTTAGAAAATTTTAGGACTATAACCTATTTATAAACATTAATGGACATGAAAAATTATTATATACCTTCTTCCTCCATCCATTTTATTATTAAGTCCAATGCAACTTTTGACTTTTACAAAAAGTTCTTAAAAAACAAGCCTATAACTCATCATTTTCTCTCTCCTCTCTCTAACCAATACCACCTTGAGATACCTGGGAGGTTAAAATATAATATATAATATATTTAATAATCAATTAAATCCATTCTAATCACTTTTGATCAACATATTCAACATTGGGTCCTTATTAGGTTTTTAGGAGGGTTTAAATTTACTTCAACTCTTAACGATCGTTCATAAAGTATAACCCCTTAATCCAAAAACTAATGCTTGAAATTTTTAACTAGGACACTTAATCATATACCATTAATATATTAGGTTTCCATGAAAATATTTTAATGTCTAATGAGCACAATAAAATTCCTCTCAGGTTGAGAACATTTCATTCTAAACACTGAAGAGACCTCCAAACAACTTCTCATCACTCCTCATTAGGTCACATTCTCACTCTTTTCTTTCCAGATCTTGAATTGAAAACCACATTAGGTCTTAAAAATTACATTCATACCTCTTTTCACATTCTCTCCACCTCACTCACATACTCAAGAAACATATATCATGCTTAAAATTTTTCATACATCCTTCATATGCTTGAAAATAGATCATGATACTTGATTAGGATAGGTAGGGTCTAGAAGTGGTCTAGTTGCAGACTTGGTCTGAACGTATTAACCCTATAGTCTCATCATAATACTCTCATTATTTCCCCAATACTTCACATACATGATTAATTAACCTCATAAATCCTCTCATGCCTCTATGCATCCATATTATCAAGTCACCATACTCATGCCTTCTCACAAGGACTTTACATGCCATGACTAGTGTCATGACTAGGCTTCTTAAGCACTTGAAATAAAGAACTAGTACTCAAACATACTTACCTCAATGTTATAAAATAATAACACACTTTAAACAACACTCTCACACCACTTTTAAAATCTCTTTCTGATCAACATTGTCTCATGACCTCATACAAACCTAGAGCCTCATAACCATGCTTCAATACTCACTTCATCATACCTCTTTATGAAAACACTAATAAATTCAAGTTAACCTAAACCTTGACATCAAATAATAGAAGAGACATTAGTTGACTTCAAATTCTCTCTTGCCTTTAATTTTTCTCTTGTCACCTGGCTTTTTGTCACATCAAGTACACAAGCTCATACCTTAAAGACCACTCACCATGCACCTTCACTAGTTACACCTTGACATCAATGATATCAACCTTAACATAAATGGAAAAAAATCTCAAAAAATTCCCCCTTTGTCATTGATGGAAAACATATTACAATCTGATCATTCTCATATCCCCCAATCTAGTCTTACTCCCTTCTTGAACTTTCTCCCCTTTGACATTAATGACAAAGGGTCATACCCACTACAACTTATGGAACCACTCATTCTCCATTTTTCAAAACCATTCTTATAAAATTGTAAAAGAAATCAAAGATACCAATCTCTTGATATCAACTAAAGAAATAGTAACTCCCCCTTTGCCTCTTCTATGTTTATCAAAAATTACACTTGGATCTTATGAACAACTTGGGTATCTCCCCCTCAAGCCAAGCATACAACATGATTTATCTAACTTAAGAGTGTCTCCATGAATCCTAATGCATTCACCCCTTTCCATAGGGCACTAAAACAACACAAACTTAGGAGATTCCCATATCTATATGCTCTCACAAGATTGACTATCCTTCAATATCCTTTTATGTTTGATTAGTCTCTTTGGCTTGACCTCTTCATCATCCATGTGGTCAATAATATGAGTTGATAATGAACATTCCTAACTTTATTTCACCTTTGAAGTATGTATACCATAGAAAATAGTCCATTTGGACTTGTAGATTGATCATGACTCACCTTTAATATCTTTCATTTCCACAAATTCATTTGCCTTCTCTCTTGCACTCTAGGGGATTCAAACCTCTTGTTTTGAATTGAAAGCCTTATAACTATATTAGGATATAATCTTTAAATGTGTCTCACATTATGACAACTATGTTAAACAACCTCATTCATACTTCTTGACTAATAATTCCATTCATAAACCCATGCATATTCATTTTTAGAGGATCTTCTACACTCTCTTGTTCTATGACCAAAATGATTGCATACAAAACATTAACCATTGAATGAATTAAAATACCTCATAACATTAAGCTATCTGATTGGTCTCTTTATGTTGACCTTCTTGTCTTCATTAGCTTTCTACTTTACTTGAGTTTACTCCTTTTGGTCTTCTTTGAAACCAAGACCTATCTTATCACTTGTAGACTTCTGACTACTCAAGGTATTATGTAAAGCATCAGTACTCTTTTCAAACTTCATAAAGGTCTTCAAATTTCTAGATGCTTGATCCAATTTATATTTTAAGGATTCCATTTTAGTTCCATACCTAGTGCATTTTTCCTCTTTAGCCTCTAGGATTTCATTCACTATATCCATTGATGATTTAATCTGATTGATGATCTCATTATACTCCTTGGATGTGTTACTCAATCTCTCCTCAAATAAACTAATATGCTCTTCATAGTCCTTAACTAATGACTTCAATTTATGATTCTTACTTCTTTGGAACTTCAACTCCTCTAAATCACTCACCAATTATACCTCACGGTTCACTTCAACCTCTTCTTCATCTGATTCTTCATCATCTACAAGGCCTTTCCCTTTTGATAAACCTTCATTGTTTATTTATATAATAATGAATAAGGTCTCATTATTTTCATGCTAATTACTATCATCATCACTATCATATGTACTTGTGTCACTTACATAAGATGAGATAATATCTTCTTTGGTATAAAAACTTATCTTGTTCTTGAATGACCCTTTCTTGCCTTCATACTTCATAAAATATTTCTTGTTTTTTCAGGCTTATAAACCTTCTTATCATCACGACGTTCATCATGCTCATTTTTATCTTTGTTAGGACACTTAGATGAAAAGTGACCAATCTTGCCATAGTTAAAGCATTTGAATAGTAACTTACCCTTGTACTCACCAAATGTAAACCTCAATTTCCTAGAAAACATGGCTATCAATTCATCATCATCAATATCTGAACATACCTCATCCTTAACCTTCTTGAATTTTGACTTATTTTTAGATTTGAATAATTTTATTTCTTAGGGGTATTCCTTAATTTTTTCTCAACTCATAGGTAGTCAAGATGCTATGAAGCCCATCCATATCTAGCTTGTCAAATTATTACATCTCTTCTACTGAAGACACCTTAGAATCAAAATTAGGAGTTAGTGATATCAACACCTTTTGAATAATTATAGACTTTTTCACTTCTTCTCTTAATCCTGTAATGACATTGGCCACTTTATCAAACCTTAACATGGAGGATGTAATGCTCTCATCTTTCTTCATACTCAAACTTTCAAACTACCTTCTATGAGTCTAAAATTTATCCATCTTCACCTTAGTGTCTCCTTTATAGATAGTATTAAACTTGTTCCATATCACCTTGGTTGAATCACTGTGCATCAACTTCACAAATGTTGCCTCAGATAGGCCATATAGAATGACAATAATTGCCTTAGAATTTCTCTCACTTTCCTTCTTGCCTATTTCATCAGTTGGTGGTATAAGAGGTAGAGTGTATCCATCCAAAACTAACTACCATATGTCATGTCCCATTGACATTAGATATGTCCTCATTATAATGATTCAAAAATCATAATTAGTCCCATTTAATAATAGAGCCTTGATGGTAGATAAACCTCATTAAACTTGACTACTATCCATCCTTGCTTCTAGGATCTCCTTTAGGTTGTTAGACCTACTTCAAAGGACTATAATCTGATACCAAATGTTTGAAGCAAAATCAATGAGAGGGGTGAATCAGTGTCTTAAAAACAATCATACAATTCTACTTAAGCATACATGAACCATTCATACAAATAGGAACATCTAGCAAAACATATGTAACCATATAAAATCACGAAACAAAATAACACATTATATATGTGGAAAAACCTCGAGGGTAAGAAAACCCACTAATATATATAAATGGAATACAATCTTATAGAAAAATAAATCTTTAGTGAAGCACCAACTCCATATGGAGCACCAACAACGACTAGTGAAATACCCACTCAACTAGGCTTTAACAAGCATCAACCTATAAAGAGGCACCAACACCTAGATGAATCAGTGCCAACTAAACCAACTAGTTGATTTGATTGCCTTGAAAAAAAATTCTCACATAATATATGATGATCACCTTATTTATCTCTTCACACTATTTAACTCTCTCAAACTACCTTCTAATCTTCTTCGCTTAACTAGGTCTCTTCAAGACTACTTAGGTCATATGACCTTAATATTCATATATAGACACACTATCAAATATTCATTACAGATCATATACACTCATATAATGTTATAAAATACCTCCTTCTTATAAACTATATGTTATTTCATTATCTTACACTTTGCATACTCAAATAGTCCTAAAATTGCCTTATATATATATATATATATATATATATATATCATTCCTTGTTCATATGTCACTTAGTTAGATAATCACCCTTAAAATCTTACATCAGACATGAAATATGTATTAATAAATATCATAAACGTGATTTTAATGGATATTGAGATCCATTTTTATCTATCATAACTCTATTAGACCTCATTTCACTTTTAAGTCTCATAGAAACATAATTTCATTCAGTCTACTTTAAGACACGTTACACTTAGCATTTCTTATAACACTTTAAAAATACACACATGGTAGGAAAATATCATATGATAATAAATTAGACCCCAAATTATGTATTCAAGGCTCAATAAGACATTTTATAGCAAATCACTGCTTGAAACCCCTCATTAGTACTCAATCCTACTAGGCCTATATACACAAAAAATCTATCTTTCAATATTGAAGCTAAAAATTACTTAATACATTAAAAAATGATAAAAAAAATTCATATATAGAGTATATATGACCTTATTCTAATCATCATATTCTTTAAACACTTCATATTAGGGGGAAAAGGCTTAAACTCATATCTTTAGTATGCTCACTCAGAACTACCAAGACTGTCAAAAGCCAGTCATGAAACTAATTGAAATTAAACACATAAAATGACACTTTAAATTATTATAAATAAATTATAAATATTATATAAAATATTTTAAAAAAATCAATCACAAAACCATAATCTTTAATATCAAACATTGGTCTTGCAGACCAATCTTCTGACCTTATCATATAGTCTTGCATGAACCAGACAAACTATTTTGAGTTCAACTTTTCATCCTCTTACACTAACTTAAAATATTTAAAAAATAATTTAAATTAATTTAAATTCAAAAAAAACAAAGCTATATATATATTATATACCTCAACTTAGGGAATAGAGTCTCAAAATCATCACTGTAACTTACTTACTTAGAACGACTAGTTTACCTTAAAGCATAGCCATGGTGACATTGACCTTCAACACCTATATAACCAATTTAAAATATTTATTATGAATGTATATGAAAATATAACATATCCATACCATATTTAAATATAATCATCATATGTTCTAGTGGAAACTATTAGTCTTACAAACCAATTTGTTGATTTGACTACACATAAACCTTACTAAGTCAGACAAGCTATTTTGGCTTCATCATTTTCACCACTATAACTAACTTATAATATTTATAAAAAGAGTAAATAGGACATACCAGGCCAAAAAACCATTTCAATTCACTTGGTTACATCACTCTATCATGTAAACATATTCCTAATCATCTTCTCACTATTGCTTGGGTTTTTCACTGTTTGCACCATTAGGTCTGTTAGTAACTGGCTAACTTGGATGACTAGTTTAACACATTTTAGGACTATAACCAGTTCATAAAACCTAATTTACATTAAAAATAATTATATACCTTTTTCTTCCATCTATTTTCTTACTAAGTCCAATACAACTTTTGACTTCTACATTAACTTCTTTAGAAACAAGCTTATAACTCATCATTTTATCTCTCCTCTCTCTAACCAATACCACTTAAAGGTACCTAGGAGATTAAAATATAATATAAAATATCTTAACTCATAAATTAAATCCATCCTAGGCATTTTTGATCAACATATTCAACATCAGGTCCTTATTAGGGCTTTAAGAGGATTTAAATCTATTTCCACTCTTAATGATCATTCATAAAGCATAACCCCATAATCCAAAAAAGAATAATTAGAATTTTTATCTAAGAACCTTATTAATCTACCATGAATATCTTAGGTTCCCATGTAAAATTTTGATGAACTAATGAACACAATAAAATCTTTTTCGGGTTGAGAACCATTCATCTGAGCACTCGAGAGACATCCAAACAACTTTTCATGCCTTGTCCTTCATGTTATGACCTCAAAATATATGAACACACTTGAAAAAGAATAAATCACCTCTGAAAATTCTCATATAATTTAAAACACTCTAAAATCTAATCATGACCCCTCATTAGGTCATATTCACGCTCTTTTCTTTCTAGATCTTGACCTGTAAACCACATTAGGTATTAAAACTGACCTTCATGCCTATTTCCATGTGCTCTCCACCTCACTCACATAATAAATCAACCTATATAATTTTTAAATATTTCCATACATCCTTAATATTCTTTAAAAAAAGATCATGATACTTCAATAGGCCAGGTAAGATCCATAAATGGTCTAGTTGCAGACTTGGTCTGAAAGTCCTACCCCTATAGGCTCATCCTGAGACTCTCATGAGTGATACAATACCTCACATACATGCTCAATCAACATAATAAAAACTATAATTCCTCTATTCATCCATATTACTAATTCACCATACTCATACCTTATTATAAGGACTTTACATGCCATGAATAGGATTCTTAAGCACTTGAGAACTAGTACTCAAGCATGCTTACCTCAATGCTGTCAAACAAAAACACTATTTAGAAAATACTCTCATACCATTGCAACAATATTTTTTTGATAAAAATTCTCTCATGATCTCATGCAAACCTAGTTCTTCATAACCATGATTTAATGCTTACTTGACCATCATACCTCTTTGTGATAACACTGATAACTTCAAACTAACTTGAACCTTAACATCAACCAACAAAAGAGACATTAGTTGCTTTCAAATTATCTCTTTCCTTCACGTTTTTTATTGTCACATGGATTCATTGTCACATCAAGCACACAATATGATACCTTAAAGACCACTCACCATGCATCTTCACTAGATCACCTTGACATCATTGATATCAACCTTGACATAAATGACATTAATTCTCAACAAGTAGATGGTAAATAAATTAGTTTTGAATATGTAAACATTAGGTGGCCCAAAAATGTAGTAGTGAACCATTAAGCTAATGCACCATCTCCTCATGTAACATAAAAAATTACATAAATATTATTCAATTTTTTAGTACATTAATTGCTATCTTTTAAATACAAATATAACTAAAATTTAACATGTTGAATATAAAAGATACTTGCATATGTGTAATGACTAATGTGTTCACACCAAATGTACATTCCAAAAATTCATCACTTAAAATTATATCATCTAAACCCTTAGAAACACCACCATCATCATCCAAAGGTCCAATGCATATAGTACCATAAAATCTACAATGGAAAGGTTAAGTAGGCACACCAGGAGGAGTATCTCTAAAATTAGTCTTAGAATGCCTACTCATATGTTAAACAAGTGTGTCAGTAAGTACATGTAAAGTGTCAATCTACATGACCTCCTTTATCCTATATGGGATCGAAATATGTAGGTCGATTAAACACATGGTGTTAACTTGGTCTGTCCTACACATAGCCTTTCCCTTGACCCTAAAACTTTGAGTAGCCAGAATAGTTTGGAATATCATTGAGGGCAAACTTATAGTAGAGTTTACTCAAAAAATACAATTGGATCTTGTGGTTGTTACATGGTGGGTAATCAAAAACCATCCACCATCAGTTCCAAAAATTATTTCTAATCAAATTATGTTGGTGGATTGAGAAATATTTTATGGATGGTAGAAAGGGTGCATTGGTTGTTAGGTTAATGAATAAGGCAAAAATTAGGTCTTTTGATATTTGTTTGTTCTTAACCTCATGTGCTAACATATTTTCATCATATTAAGCCCTACATCTATCCTTATGTGATGCCATATGTCAATTTTACTCATTATTAAGTCAACTTGACCCAATATTGACTCTAAGGTATTGGCCAAACAAGTGTGGTGGGTGTTGGTTGAAGTGGGGTCCCTAATTATCTTAATTATTTATTCAATTTCTATTTTGTTTTCCATTATGTTTGCACCCAAATCCTATTGACTACATGGAGATCTTGTGGAATTTTAGGAGGGTTAAGAGGGTTAGCAGGAGGGTTAGCAGGATATTATCTTGCAGTTGAATGGGCTATTCAACAAAAAATGGGTTTTAAAAATAAAATAATTCAAATAAAAAAATGCTAAAATATAGTGTTAATATGTTTGGTTTTTGATTGCTTACTTCCCCTCTATGGTGGCATTATTGTTTTTTCAAGGTAATGAGCAATATTAACATTTTTCTACTCATTCAAGCATAATGTGAACATGGTTTAGCATATATAAGGCAAGAGCAAATAAAAAAATAGCTAACAATGACAATGCCTATGGGGTTGGACCTTTTTATTTTTTGTTTCAAGTTAATATAGTACATATGCATTATGTACACTATACATAATGTATACACATTATAATGTATATGTGTTATGGTATGGTGATCCCAAGCCTAAGCTTTAATAACACATGCATTATAGACATTATGTGTATGTGTAATGTCTATAACACATACACATTAGGGTAAATGTCCATAGAGTTATCCCCCAATTTTGTGCACTTACCATGTGTTTTATGTAAGTAACTCTCACTAATTTTAGTAAAAAGATAAATTCATATTAATTATTCATTTTTACTTATATGAAGTTGGGTACTTTTATAATGTATTATGATGCTTACCAAAATGATATTTATGTATAACCCTTTACAGTTGTCTTACCACCTCATTTGGAGTAGAAGCATGAGAGGGTTGAGCACCATAAAAATTTAATGTCAAATGCTAATACAATTCCTATTCTTGACATTTCATATTTCATAGCTAGTGTAGTAAAAATAACATTATTAAGAGTATTCAATGATAGAATGGAAGTTACAATTGAATCTTAATTTGTAACATGTATGATGGTAAGTGAAATTATAAATCCATTGACAACCATACCATAAAATGTTGACATACTAGGTGATTTGAAGGCATTATAATAAAAAATTAAAGTGTTACAAATATAATAAAATAGTGACATGAACAAAAAACATTTATGTGACATAGAAGCCTTGAAATAATATTAAATCTAGGATTTGTTGACAAAATTTGACTTCAAAGTCAAATTTGGACCCCTATAGGTAAAAACTTGATTTTTAGATGTTTTATGGGTTTATTCTTTTTTCATGGGGTATATTATAGTTCATTTGATGTAATTTAATGCTTTGTTAGACTTAGGTATTGTCTAATTAATTATATGTCATGTTGAGTCACTTACTGGGATTTTAGGGGTCATAAATGTTAGTGGCACAATTTCAAAGGTGTACAGGTGTCCTATTTTCCTTTTAAACATCTAAGAGATTATTTTCATTATCAATAATGTTAGTTCAATTAGAACCTTGCAGGTTATCTAACTGAAGATCAGGTAATCAACTAAAAAGAGGAAGTTTGGCACTTACACAGCCCATAGAGGAAGTTGACATGTGGGAGAAGGTGATGAAATGTTTCTTCATCTTCCTAAAACTTATCTCAGTTCTTTAAATGCTTCGAAAGTGATAAATATGGCTGAAAACCATTTTACTCCTTTCTTGCCTTTCTAGACACACAAAGGTGATCAGTAAGTTTGTGCTTAGTATAGACAGCTGAAGAGGTTCCAGGTCAAATTATTTTATGAGGTGGTATTACACTCAAATAGATTCATTTAAATAAAAATAATTAAAGGAGTGTTCAACCATGCTTTATGAACCATCCTTTACAAGCTGACTATATATTTTTGCTTACTATTTCCTACACCCTATAGGCTTTGCACCATTTTGGATAAGCACATACAAACTAGTTGGTGAGGTTGAATCCAAAGGATGTTAGATACCTTCTAAAATTCTCTTTATTCTAATGTTCCATGGTGTTTTTATGGGCAAGTTATCTCATGTTGCTAGAAGGTGTCACCATTATGAAGTTTCAGTTAGTTTCTTCCTTGTTTTAGAATGGTAGTCTTCTATAGAGGTCTCATGTGATATAATATAGTGTTCCACATGTCTCAATACCAAATTTTCCCTCCCTTACATGTTTTTTTCACCACATCATAATTTAGAGCAACTTTCAATCTTGCCATTCCTCATAGTCAACTTTTCACTCTTTCCCACTTATAGTCACACGTATGAGGCTTGTCTAGCTTGTTTATGGAACTGTAATGAGGATGTATTAACTTATTAAATCCATCAAGAGATATGAATATTTATTTTGTATGTTTGATAAAGTGCAAGACTGGTTACAAGATCTTTCACCACACCAACCAATCATTAGTTATACTTGCCTACTCTATTCCAGATGTTTTCTAGAGGTTTTCACATTGGAATAGTGTTATGGAGCTTGTATTAAGACCTCTTTAATAAAAATCATGAATTTGAAGGTTTGACATTGAGTTTGAGTTGTTTTTGAGACCATTCATCTACCCTTATTACTCCATTCCATACTCATTGCCTACATACAACCAATACACACCTATAGGATCCTTTTGTTGATGTCATGTTGAAGGTGAAGAATTGGGAGATGTTTCAATTTTTAAATATTTATAAAGAGAATTTGAATATTTGGTGAGGGAATATAATTTGTTCATAAATATAGGTACCTTGTATCCTATCCAGTCTACTTTATTTCTTGTGTGTGAGAATTCTTATCTACATGTGTATCACAGAGCTTTGAGAGTTATTGTATGGGAAATTTAAAACATGGTAATGTCCTTCTCAAATACTAACATGTGGTGGGGTCATAAAAAACCTATATAAAGTGCTAGAGTGGTAAACAACTATGATAATATTTTCTAAAGATGATGACTATAGTTTTAGGGAAACCTTTCCTAAACTGTGAAAATAGAGGTCCAAGGGCTTGTTGTGAATATATTATAGTAAGGTTAAGAAGAGTTATGGAGCATATAGCTAGGTGAAACATAATACCTCTAGTATGGAGAAGAACTATGCCAAGGATGAGATCAAGTGGATTGATGAAAAGTGGTTGTTTTGGGTTCTAAAGATGCCCTTAAAAACATTGAAACCCTACACTAATTTAGGATTTGAAGTTTGAATGATAATTAGCATCCCAAGAGAAAAAAAAATAATTATCTTATGGATATATTGGTTCCATTTATTTAATAGTGTGAAAATAGGCATAAAGATAATTATTTTGATGTTGATTTATGGTATTCCAAGCTCTATATGCACCTACAAGTGTCCCTCTATAGGAAAATGAGAACCTACAACTGAGTATGGAAATAGTGATCAAAGAGAAAGGTGTCTTGGTGGTGTTTTATCCCATTCAATTCAAATAAAATGTATAATAATATTTTATATGGCTTTCATGCTTCATGTAATGTCTTTAAACACCATGACCAAGCTCATATATATCTCATATACACCTACAATAGTCATTAAGGTAGGGTTTCATAGTCAGGATAGGAAGGACTCAATTTATGAGCTCAAGGTTAATTTAAAGAGGTTAAATGGAAGTTAAAATGATGAAATAAACCTAGTAACACCTTATTCAAGGCCATGATGATTTCCTATACCTTTTAAGGCCTTATATGCAGCTATAGCTAAGTGTGCAGTTTTGGTGGAAGTAAAGAGATGAACATGATTTGGAAGAGGAAGAGGGTTTTTATAAAAAATTAAATGGTTCATTATAAATTAATAAAGTATTTTAAAATACTCCAAGACCCCTTTAAGATGATCATATATACTTCTTACTAGCCCAAATGTAGCAGTCCATACAGTTGCATTAGGAAACCCATGTTGCTCAATGGGTAAGAATGAGGAATATAAGGGAGAAGAGAATTTTGATGAATTAAAATATTATTGAGAATAAATTTAATGTGTATTACATATTGATAAAACCTAATATTATTTTTTTATTCCTTGAGTGATCATTCTTAGGTGGATGGGAAAGATGTAGGAAACAATCCTTTTTAGAGGTCTTTTTTGGGCAAATTGAGTTGGTTAGGTGCCCAAACAAGGGAGTTTGAATTTTAAATTTGGTAAAAATACTAATTATAATGAATAAAAATAAAAAAATATTATATTTCCTTGGTAAATATGAATATACCTAACTATTGTTTCTCAGAGCTTAGCTAGTCAAGAAAAATCAAGGTTTTGGCAAAACAAGCAAATGAAGCCAAGGAGGGTGAGAAACTTGATGTAAAGTTTGGATAACATAAATAAACATATATTACGGTGTATTAATGGTAAATATATGATATTAATCTATAATTAAAGCTTAGAGATCTCAAAATTATCAAAACATTATTGCACACAGTCCAACTAGACAAGCTTCAATTAGGCCTAGTTAGTGAATGAGAAGAAAGAATGAGGAGTGTTTGGGAAGTTATGTGATGAATTTTTAAGATTTAAATATGTTTGAAAAATAATGAGACACTATCCAAACCATGAGGGATCAATCCAAAGAGTCAAAACTAGTAGGGTGCATGAAAATCCCATTAGGCCTTCAAGGGACCTAGAGCCAATTGAGGGTTCAAATTCACTTCTGGCTCCTAGTGAGTGTTCTAGCTTGTTGGATCATGTTTATGAGATGTATTTATAATTTTTTTAGATTTTATTATCTAAATAAACCTATATTAAAGATAATTTTGGCTTAGACATAGTCTAAGCATATAGGAAAGGTGGAAACAAACTCAATATGGTGATTTCAAATGCTCGTATATTTTTTTGAGGATGTGCATGGAGGATAAAGGAGTTTGGAGAGGTTAATAGGGGAAATTAAAATATTGTTTGTAGAATTTTTTTTGTTTTTCCAATTTCAAGGCTTTATGAACAAATCTTAAGAGTAACTGCCTAAAACACTTGTAAATGCTCAGTTAAGACCTGATTGGGAAGATGAGGTTGGAGATGCATCCAAATGGACTAGTTTTATTGTGAAAGTGATTTGAGGTTGTATAATACTCTCTTAAGATCCTCCCAATTATTTTGAGTTGTACGTAATTTTATAGACAGGGTAAAAATTAGGGTACTTTTGACTATTTTTTGGGTTTTATAAGTTATAAGAGTTTTCAAGAGAGAAATAAAGTTTAGGGGGAAGATTAGGAATTTTAATAACTTAATATGGCAATATAATTATTTGAAAAAACTTATAAGCATTCAAACAATAGATCTAATCTCATCCATTCAAAACTGGCATGGTGAACATAATGGTGAGAAGTGTGAAAACTTCAAATGGATGGATTTTTAAGGTGTACCTAAGAAATATAAATCCATGAATGGTCTTGACACATGTCATACCTCCAATTTCATGGATTTTAATTAAAATATTAAGATATTTTGGAATCCAAGTGTGCAATGTATGTGGAAGAGGAGTTTTCTTGGACTATATATGGTGATGGCTCATCTCCAAAAGTTTCTAGATGACCAAGATTGCAACCAATGCATGTATAGGCATGTATGAAATACTTCCCTCTCATTCCAATCATTAGAACTATCCTTATTCAGTTTTGGGAAGTTCAAATAGATCTAGATGATGAAGGCAATTTTTTGAGCCAACACAAGGAATTTTATGCCACTTTTCATTAGTTTCATGCCTTGTATGGACACTTTCACTTCCTAACCTTGCATGGTCCATTTAAAATATCTTTATCATGCATATGTAACCTTCTTTTTTAGATATACAAGTTTCCAAGTGACCTTTGGACTTCCCTTATCTCACCCCTCTCTCAAATGCTATAATTAGTGAGTCTTTTGGCTCTTTTGAGTAGCCTCCATTGGTTAATGGTGAAAACTTGGCCAATTTTGTATTTGAATGACACTTGAATCAATAAAAAAGTGAATTTTCCTACTTAAATATTGTATAATTGAGTTTTGTTGAAATCTTATTGGTCTTGTCTAACAGAAGATGATCTTTTCTAGCATGTTATCCTTGATTGTTCACCAAGTATGCACAAGAGTATTCATTACAGGTCTTTGTTAGTGTTCTCTTTTAGTGTATAAGTGTTTTAGAAGTGGTGTATTATTTATTCTATGAAGGATAATTCATCATCCCTCCTAAATATCAATATACCTCTTAAACCTAGCATATGAAATATTGATGTAATAATCTATCTTGAGTTGTGAGTTTTGTGTGAAATAAGATTTATTTTTCTCTAAGTAGTATAAATTCAGTCAACATGGGGGAATTAAATATTGGTGCATCACCTTTTAGCTTTCTAAGTTTGTCTTTTTAACCCTTTTCATGTAAAGTTAATAAGTAGGAGAGTATTTCAAAGAGTGCATCAAGGGAAATGTAGACACCAAAATCGTGTCTACTCCTTGGTCGTCTCCCTCTTCTCTCCCCTTTGGTCCCTTTCCACTTCTAACCATGCCTAACCTATGTCTTATTAATTTAAAATAATTATCTTATTTTAAATTAATAATTCTCTCCCTCACCCTTGACACCTCACCACCCTTGGATGCCTCTCTTTAGATCCCTTCATCCCCCCCATGCCAAGTCTTAAATGCCTAAACCCCCATTTCATTCTCCCATTAGCCTCTTGCACCCATTTAAGCCACCTTCGACCATTTCTTCCCCTGACCCGCTGACCTGACAGTTGGGAAAACGGACAAAAGGCTATTTTTAGCCTTTCTACCCGCCTTGCAGCCGTCGACGTCGGTCAGTAGTTAGCCAATGTCGGTGGTATTGCCAATGTCAGTTACCTTCAAAACTACATTCTCGACCCAAACATAGGATCTGCTATTTCAATCCTTCGATCTGATCTTTCAATCTTCAATCTGCCAATCTTCTAGTCTTCCCCGAACATGAATCAGACCTCTCTCTCTCTCTCTATCTCTCTCTCTCTCTCTCAGGTACACACCAAGCATCAACAATAGGTCTTCTGCACCAGCAACATCAATAACAAGTCTTCCACACTAGCAACATTTGCAATAGGTACAAGCATCAGCAATGCTCCTTCTTCAACAGGTATGAGCTAAGAATGTTTCATTTATTTCATTTCAATAATCTAGAAATGTATTAGCAGTTAGCTCCTATTCAGCTCTTAGACTGTCAACCAGACCATAGACCCAACCTACCCTTCTTAGAGAGGCTGAAAAGCCTTCTCCCATCCTTATCTCCTTGTCACCCTGTCCCTTACCTCACTCCTTCCTTAAACCTCATTTGACTCCCCTGCAACTCTGCACAGACTCTCAAACGACCTCCAAATAGACTCTCAGACCATTCAAACAGACCCAGACCCCTTCTCAGAGCCATCAACAGTCTAAGAACTCATCCAGACCCTGTCCAAGACCATTGCCCTGACTGACATTGGCCACCAGGCCCATTGCCCCTATCGATGTCGGCGGACTAACCGACATCAGCGACCTTGACCAACCGATGTCAGTAGACTAACCGATGTCAGCGACTATGGAAAATAGATTGCCCAACTCAGGTACGCATCTATCTCTACTTTATTTTGTTCAGTATTTCAATATTTCATTTCTTTTAAGCAACATTATTCTCTGTAACAATCAGTGGACTGTCATCCCTCTAAGAAGTCTTTGCACTTCTAGGATCAAGCTTTCGCTTGGCAGTCCACTTCCTAGCTATCTAACAACTTCTGTGTTTGAGTCTCTTTCTTCTGTAGGTGTCATCCTCCATAACCAAAGAGGAGTTCTCTCAACATTTGGATAATGGTGCGCAGACCTCATTCGGGTAACATCTAACCCTAGACCATTTTATCTTAGTTTCTCATTTCCTTTTGAATGTGAAAGCAAAAAATTTGATAGAAACAGGAACTAGCCCTTCTAGAGATTCATCTCACCAAATTGATTACCCACAACAAGTGAGATGGTTTCATTATGCCACTTGGATGAGGAGAGATGAGACATCTCTTCAAGGGGTGAAAATCCAAGTGATTATAGTTTTTACCATGCTCAGTGGGATTCCAAGTCCTATAAGATTATCCAAGATTGGTGTTGGTCTTGGCATATTTGTAGCTATAATAAAATTTACATTCAGTACCTAATTACTCCATTAAGTTTTCAACTCTTTGGTTGTTGATCAATCCTTAATTTCCATGTTAAAGGTGACTGCTAGGTCTACTACTAAAGGTATACTTTTTGATTTTGTGGAATTTCCTTTGTATGCCATCAAAAGATACATATTTGTGAATACTCATCCTTATTCAAGGGAGTTGACTTTTAGAAACTCCAAATTCCTACTTGGTTCAACCCCTATTAATCACAATCTACATTCCAATATGGATAGGAACTAACCTTTAATAAACCTTCATCAGATCATCTCCTTTGAATCTTTCCCAGTATGACCAAATTCTTCGAGTAGCCTTTAAGAGTGTTCCATATTTTAGTGGAGAAGGTCCTACTACTCCCATTGAACACTTCATAAAGATAGAAAACTTTAGAAATATCCATAATATCACTCAAGACAATATATCCATCAGGTTATTATCATTGTCTTTCAAATTAAAAGCTTTATATTGGTATGGAACTCTACCTCATAATTCCATTGCTTCATGGGATGAACTAGGAGACCTATTGTCTAAGAGGTTTGAAGAGAATATTGATCAATTTTCACTAGCTAATCAATTGACTAATATCAAGAGGGATCCCCAAGAGTTCAAGCAAGATTTTAACTTTAGATCTCAAAAAACATGGGATAAGATCCTAGCTCTTGTGAGACCTACTAAAAATTATGCCTTCTTGTACTATATAAGAGCATTAAATAGTGATATAGAGATGATGATACAATCCATGGGTAGGAATACACTACTTGGTGCCTATGAGATAGTTATTAATGCTAAGAATTATCTTGTTCAAGTAGGAAAAATTGATCTTAGACCACCAATGCCATTGTTCCCTAATTTTCAACCTCCTAGTCAAGTTGTGTTACCTTCCTTAACTCCTTTGCCTAATAGTCAAGAAAAGTCTGCCCTTTCCATTACCAATGAGATCCATAAATTCAAGAGTTTGATCCAAAGTTTTACCAATGAATTTGTTTCTTTCATTGGTTACTCTCAAAAGACAACAAGCTCAAAATTACAGGCCTTACAAGCCCTATAATAAGTTTGGACAAGATAGTAGGCATCCTTTTCAAAGTAATGATCAAGGAAAAGGTTAAATAACTCAAGCTAGACTTTACCAAAGTTTCAATCCCAATGCCCCATCATCATATTTTATATCTCTTGTTCCCACTCAAAATAACTTTGTTCAAGAAAAACCATGTTATCCTTCTTATGACCAAGATCAATGCCAAGTTGCATATGCCAATGAAATGCCTAATCAAGCCATGACAATGCAAGGTAGTCAAGTATATCAAGTTCCTAGTTTTGAGGTTATAATTAAAAGTGGGGTAGACAATGGACAAACATGACCTGATTCTACCCTTATGAATCATTTAGAGGGAGAATTTTGTGTCATAAATTATGTGGGAAGCTCAAATAATATGAATTATAGTGTATCTTCTAACACTAGGTCTAAGAAGAAGGTCGTTGAAGAGGCACAAGGGGAAACTCAAGGACCTATTTTGACTCCTAAATCATTTCTAATGGTGAGTGGGTCTAACTTAGCTAAAATTCTATAATTCAAGGCCACCTCCTACACACCCATCTTCACATGCTACAACACAAAGCATTAGTGCTTCCAAAGAACCTTCCAAGATGAACAACCCTTATATAAATGTTTTGGATCAGATGAATAAATCATACCTGAATATTTAATTATGGGATTCATTGACATTACTGGGACAAAAGGATATGCTCCAAAAATAATTGCTTAGACTAGGCAACCAAGTTGGATCAACTAGGACTAAAACTATTGTCTTGGTGAATGGAACTCAGCCCATTGATGGACAAGTAAGAAAACTAATAAAAATCCTCCTTTTTATCTATCCTTGATTATTGATGATTTATTATTTCATAATTGCATCATAGATAGTGGGGTTAGCACTTCAGTTATGCCTAAGTCAAGAGCAGATAAATTAGGCCTCAAGTATGAACCAATAGCTAAAGGAGTTTTTCAATTGGATGGGTGACCATCAAAGGCCTTGGGAGTAGTTAAGGATTTGATTTTTATTTTACATGCTTGTCTTAATTTTTCCATCTCTCATGATGTGGTTGTTTCAAATTTACTTCCATACTTTGCTCTTTATTTGTCAAGAGAGTTTACAACCAAGATAGGTGGATACTTGTCAATGAACTGGTCATATATGGCTTTTAGGACAAAGTATGGCACCAAGGTGAAGATTGAATCAGAGCCTATTCATCACAATAATTTAGATCCCTACATGCCTAAATTTATAAATTTAAATAATTTCATTATTGATGAGGAAGAGATTCACATAGACCAATCTCCAACTTCTTTTCTTGAAGGAGTTTTTGATTTGTATCTAAATGAATGGGAAGCTGAGGATTATGATCATGATCCCTAGAAATTCATAGAGGAAACTTTTCCTGGAGTGTATTGCCTTCATGAGGAGGAATCTTTCATTGCATATTTGATGAAGCCAAATTAAAAAATGGATGGTTCATGGCAGCTATTTTTTGATAGATCTGGAAGCAAGGTTGGAGCAAGTGGTGGAAAAATGTTAGTTTCTCCTTCCAAGGAAAGGTACTACTCTATCTTCAAATTTAACTTCACTTGTAATTTTAATGTGTTAAAATATGAGGCCCTCATTCATGGCCTTGAGTGGACTAGGAAAAGAGATGTGAAAGAGTTACAAGTGTATGATGATAGTGAGTTAGTTGTGAATCAAGTGAGAGGCTAAAATATGACTAATAACTCTTTGATTAAGTCCTATAATCATAGAGTGTGGTATCATGTGGAATATTTCCAAGGATTCAACATCCAATATATCCAAAGAGAAGATAATAAACATGTTAATATATTGGCAATAATTGGAGCTCAGTTTGATGTTCCGAAGGGGATAAGAGAGTTTAAGAACCTACCTCATTGCAAAGTGATTGTAAGGCCCTATATACCTAATAATGTCACTAATTGGAAAATGTTTGATAGTGACCAACAAATATATCTTTTTCTATAAGAGGAGGCTGAGTTTTCCTCAAAGAATCAGTCCAGACTATAGTATCAATATGATGGTAGCTTATACAATAAAAGACAAACAAGCTCCCTAAGGGCTCAATCTCACTTGAGATTATCTTCAATGATGATGATCAGTTGAAGATGGAAAAGGTAAGCATGTATGCTAATTAATAAAACTTTGAGAGAGTAAAAGTATTTAAGGATAAGTTGTTTGATCTAGGGAAGGTATGTATTAGAGAAAAAAGATATGCTTTTGTTAAGTTATGCAAGGAATTTTATGATGTATTTGCATGGAAATATAGTGATTTAAAAGTCTTTGATCCAAACATAGCTCAACATACCATAGATATAGATGAGGATGATAAGCCTATCAAGCAAAGGCAAAGGCCAATTAATCCTAAGATTTTGCCTCTTATGAGAAAGGAGCTTATAAAGTTGATTGAGTAAAGAAGAAGAATGGGTAATCAGGTCATGTGTTGAATTTATAGACTTGAATAGAGTTTACTTGAAGGATCATTATCCTCTTCCTTCCATGTATTAGATTTTCCAAGTTGTGGAAGGTAGTGAAAGGTTCTCACTCCTTGATGGATACTAAGGGTATAATCAGATTTTGGTAAAGGAAGGTGACCAATATAAGACAAAAATTACCAAAAATGGGGTACATATTATTATAATAAAATTCATTTTTTTTTGTCTAATTATATAGAAACATTTCAACATGAAATGGATATGGATTTTCAAGGTCTAATAAATGATATAGTGTTGGTGTATCTTGATGATATCACAGTTTTTCTAAGGATGCAAAGGATCATTTGAATCATCTTAGACTGATTTTTGAGATATGTAGAGAGTTTTGAATCTCTGTTAACCCAAATAAGTTTGTGTTTTTTGTCAATGAAGGTAAACTTTTAAGACACATTGTCTCAAATAAAGGCCTATCCATAGATCCTAAAAGGGTGAGTGCAATCTTGAGATTGGTTTTACCCAAACACAATAAAGGTTTGAAAAGTTTCTTTGGAAAAATAAATTTCATAAGGAGATTTATTAATGATTTTGATAATTTATTCAAGCATCTAACCTATATGATAAATAAGGATGAAGTGTTCACTTGGACAAGGAGAAGGAAGGAGAGTTTTGAAGAGATCAAGCAAGCTATGTCTCAAGCTCCAACTCTTGCAAGTACTAATTTCTCAAAGTATTTCAAATTGTATATCTTTGGAGATGAGTATTTAATTTATTCCATGCTCACTAAATAAAATTAATAAAATTTGGAGTAGCCTATTGCCTTCTTAGTCAAGGATTGGATGACTATGAGGTAAGGTACACTTATGTAGAGAAGAAAGTAATTTCAGTTATTACAAGTCTAAAGAAGTTTAAACATATGTTTTATAAAAACAAGATTCATATATTGGTACCTCATCTTAGTGTCAAATACTTCCTTTTGATCAGATATTTGATTTCAAAAAAGGTTGGTTGGATCACAAAAGTGATGGAGTATGATGTAGAAATCAAGACAACCAAGCTAGTGAAAGGGGAAGGATTATGTGATCACCTTGATTCAGACTTGAAAGAAAAAAAGGAAGTTGTTTTATCTCTTCATGATGATCCTATGATAGTTTCATCTTCATCAATGAGGAGTTAGACAAAATAAATGATCCATTTTCTTCAAATCAATGAGTTTACACAAGGCTAGATAGAGCCAAAAGAAGGTACTTCAAATTAAAATCTATTCTTTATGTACTTGTTGATGGAGTGTTGTTTAGTAAATATTTCTCAAGTGTAGTATTGGGATGTGTTGAATCAGATTAGGTTGAGAAGATATTGCTTGATTTTTATGATGGACCAGTTGGTGGTCACTTTGCTCCAAGAAACATCACTGCTAAGATTATGAGAGCTAGATATTTTGGCCTAGTTTGTTTAAGGATACTCATGATTGGGTAAGGAAATGTGAGAAATGTGTTCCCTTTGATGGTAAATAAAATATTGTAGCCTTTTCTCTTCATCCAATACAAGTTGACCAACATTTTATGCATTGGGGTTTTGATTTTATAGGTCTAATCAACCCACCTTCTAATGCTAGCCACAAGTGGGTGTTGACTACTACAGATTAATTTACAATATGGGTGGAGGTTGTAGTTCTTAAAGGAAGAAAATGAAAGCTTAGTTTTAGACTTCTATGAAGGCATAGTGACAAGATTTGGGGCTCCTTCAATAAAAATTCAAATAATGCATTGGCTTTATTTGGAATGAAGACAAGTGAGTGGGCTTTAAAACATGGTATTTACCTTAGTACTTCCTCCAACTATTATCCATAATGAAATGGACTAGTTGAGTCCACTAACAAGAATCTAATCAGGATTATCAAGAGGACAATAGAGGAAAACCAAAGAACTTGGCATTCTAAGTTAAAGATAGCTCTTTGGGTTGTTAGAATCACCCCCAAAAGAGCCATTAGAAACTCACCATATACACTTGTTTATGGGAGAGAAGCTATAATAATTATTTCACTTGAGCTACTAGCCTTGGATCTTACTTACCATCTAGAGTTGATGGAAAATTAAATCATGGAGGGTAGATTGTGTGAGTTGATGGAGCTTGAAGAAATAAGGGAACAAACTATGAAAACTATGAGATCTCATCAAGATCAAACAAAGAGATACTTTGATAATAAATCCATGCCAAGAAGCTTCCAAGAGGGGCACATTATTTTAAAGTGGGATGAAGATAGGGATAAGCCTATAAAACACAAAAAAATTGATGTTTTATTGAGTGGCCCTCATATCATCACTCAATGCAAGTAACACAATGCTTTCCAACTCTCAAAGTTGGATAGAGAGGAGCTTCATATCCCAATCAATGGTATATATCTTAAACATTGTTACTAAGTTTCTCCTCTCTCCTTATACATAGCTATTATTCTTCTTATTTTTCCTTAGTGTTTATGCACATGTGTGAGTCTTGTTGGTGTCTTGCTTTGTTTTGTGTTTGTTTGGTGTGTTGGGGTTATTTTGTGTGTGTTTTAGGCAATTCATTTATATTTGTCTTTAATAATTCATTGAATCCCTTGGACCATGGATTAATAAGGCTGCTAGTCTTTAGTATAGTAGGCATACTACCCCTATGAGTCACCATTTTATTAGCCAAATTTGACTTCAAGGTCAAATTTGGATCCCTATAGGTAAAAACTTGGTTTTTAGATGTTTTAATGGTCTAATACTTTTTATGAGGTATACTATAGTTTGTTTGATGTAATTTAATACTTTTTTATCTTAGGCATGGTCTAATTAATTATATGTCATGTTGAGTCACTTAGTGGGCTTTTAGGGGTCATAAATACAAGTGGCATAGTTCATAAGATGTCCAGGTGTCATTTTTTCCTTTTAAACATCTAAGAGGTCATTTTACCTATCAAGAATGTCAGTTCAATTAGAATCTTGTAGGTTATCTAACTAAAGATTAGGTAATCAACTAAAAAGGGAATGTTTGGTATTTGTACAGACCATAGAGGAAGGTGACACATGGGAGAATGTGATGGAATATATATTCATCTTCCTAACACTCATCTCAATGCTTGACACATGTTTAAAGTGCTTAAAATTTCCCAAAACCATTCTACTCCTTTCTTGCCTTTCTAGACACACATAAGTGACTAGTAGGTTTGTGCTTAGTACAGACAACTAAAGAGGTTTTAGGTAAAAAAAATTAGGTCATATTACACTAAGAGATATTAATTTACATAATAATAATACAAGGATTGGTAAACCATGCTTTATGAACCATCCTTTACAAGTTGACTATGTTTTTATGCTCACTATTTCTTGCACCCTATAGGTTTTGCTCCATTTTAAAAAAAATCATACAAACCAATTAGTGAGGTTGAATCTATAGGATGTTGGATACCTTCTCAAATTATATTCATGTTAGATGGTGATTGTATGGGTAAGTTGTCTCATGCTGCATGAAGGTCTCACCATTGTGAAGTTTCAGGCAGTTTCTTGTTCTAGAATGGTAGTCTTCTACAAAGGTATCATGTGATATAAGATAGTGTTCCACAGGCCTTAATAAAAAAATTTCCCTCCATTCCATGTTTGGTTTGACCACATCATAATTTGGAATAACTTTCAATCTTGTCATTCCTCATAGATAACTTTTCACTCTTTCCCACTTGTAGTCACATGTATGAGACATGTCTAGCTTGTTCATAGAACTATAATAAGGGTGTATTAAGTTATTCAATCCATAAGGAGCTGAGTATATTTATTTTGGATGTTTTATAAAGTGAAATATTGGTTACAATATCTTTCACCACAACAATCAGTCACTAGTTATACATACCTTCTATATTCCAAATGTTTGCTAGAGGTTTTAATGTTGGAATAGTGTTATCTAGCTTCTATTAAGACCTCCTTGATAAAAATTATGAATTTTAAGGTTTTAAATTGAGTTTGAGTTATTTTTGAGATAATTCATCCACCCTTATTTCTCTATTCCATATTGCCTACATACAACCAATACACACCTACATGAGCCCTTTGTCGACATCAAGTTGAAGGTCAAAAATTGAGAGATGTGTAAATATTTCAAGATTTATAATGTTTATTTTAATATTTGGTGAGGGAATATAAGGTGTTAATAAAGATAGGTACCTTGTATAATATTCAGTCTACTTTACTACTTATGTGTGAGAATGCTCATCTACAGGTCTATCATAGAGCTTTGAGAGTTCTTGTATGGGAAATTTAGAACATGGTAAGGTCATTTTCAATTAATAACATGTGGTGGGGTCATGATAGACCTATGCAAGGTGATATATTGGTAAAAAAATGTGAGAATATTTTCTAAATATGATGACCATAGCTTTAGGGAAACCTTCCCTAAAATGTGAAAATAGAGGTCCAAGGTCTTGTTGTGAATATCTTATAGTAAGGCTGACAAGAATTTTGGAGCATCTAGCTAGGTGAACCTTATTTAATATAGTATGGATAATAACTATGAAAATGATGGGTTCAATAGGATTTATTTAAATTGGTTGTTTTGGGTCCTAAAGATGCCTTAAAAACACTAAAACCCTACACTAATTTCTATAGGATTTGAAATTTGAATGGCAATTGACATCCCAAGAGCAAACAAATAATTATCTCATGGATAGATTGGTTCCATTGATTGAATATTATGAAAATAGGTGTAAATATCATCATTTTTGTGTTGAATTATGGTATTACAAGCTTCATGGTCACCTATAGTTGTCCCTCTATAGGAAAATGAGTACCTACAGTTGAGTATGGAAACAGTGATCAAAGAGCAGGGTGTCTTGGTGGTGTTTTAGCCCATTAAAGGAAAATAAAATTTATAATAAGATGTTATATAGATTTTTTTCTTCATGTAATGTATTTAAACACCATGAAAAATCTCATTTATAACTCATACACACCTACAAGAGTCATTAAGGCAGGGTTTCATAGCCAAGATAGGAAGGACTTAGTTTATGAGTTCAAGGTGCATGTAAAGAGGTTAAATAGAAGTTGAAATGATGAAATAAACCTGTAAACACATTATTAAATTACATGATGATATCCATAAATTTTTGGATGTGTGAAAAAGCATACACATGCCTCTTAAGGCCATGTCTGCACCTATAACTAAGTGTGTAGTCTTGGTGGAAGTAAGGAGATGAACATGCTTTGGAAGAGGAAGATGGTTTAAAAAATAAATAAATGGATATTTATACATTAATAAAGTTTTTACACATACTCCATGACCCATTCAAAATGATCATCTACTCTCCCTACTAACCCAAAGGTAGTAGTTTGTATTGTTGCATTCGAAAACCCATGTTGCTCAATGGGTAAGAATGAGGAATCTAAGGGAGAAGAGTGTTTTGATGAATTAAAAAATTATTGATAATTAATTTAATGTGGAGGAAATTTTTAAAAAAACTAATATCATTGGTTTTATTCCTTGAGGGATCATTCTTAGGTGGAAGGGAAAAATGCAGGAAATAATCCTTTTTTGGAGGTCATTTTTGGGCAAATTGAGTTGGTTAGGTGCCCAAATGAGGAATTATGACTTTTAAGTTTGGTAAAAATCCTCAATATGACCTAATAAAATTTATAAAAACTTCATTTTTCCTTGGTAAATAGGGATATAGCTCACTATTTTGTCTCAAAGGTTAGCTAGTCAAGAAAAATCAGGGTTTTGGCAAAACAAGCAAATGAAGCCAAGGAGGGTGAGAAAATTGACAAAAAGTTTTGGGAACATAAATAAACATATATTAAGGTGTGTTAAGGTTAAATATATTATATTAATCACTAATTAAATTTAAAACCTTTCAAAATGATCAAAACACTCTTTCACACAGTCTAACTAGATAAGCTCCAATTAGGCCTAGTTGGTGAATGAGAAGAAAGAATGAGGAGTGATTGGGAAGATATGTGATGAATTTTTAAGATTTAATGATGTGTTAAAAATATTGAGACTCTATCACATACATGAGGTATCAATACAAATATTCAAAACTAGTAGGGTGCATGCTAAGCCCATTAGGCCTTGAAGGGACCTAGAGGCAATTGGGGGTTCAAATTCACTTCTATCCCCTAATGAGTGTTCTAGCTAGTTGGAGAATGTTTATGAGATTTATTTATAAATATTTGAGATTTTTATATGAAAATAAACATATAGGAAATATAATTTAATCTTAGAGATAATAGAAGCATGTAGGAAAGGTGGAAACAAGATCGATATGGTGATTTCAAATGCTCATATATTTTCTGAGGGTGTGCATGGAGGATAAAGGAGTTTGTAGAGGTTAATAAGTGCCCTTAAAATAATTTTTGTTAAATTTTGTGGTAGTTTAAATTTTAGGGATTTATGAACAAAGATTAAGAGTAAAAACTACCTAAAACCCTTGCAAACCCTCAATCAAGACCCAATTAGGAAGATGAGGTTGGAGATGCATCCAAATGGACTAGTTTGACTATGAAAGTGATTGGAGGTTACATAATACTCTCTAAATGTCTTCCCCATGATTTTTATTTGTATGTAATTTTATAGACATGGTATAAAGTAAGGTACTTTTGACTATTTTATTTGGTTTTTAGGTTAAAGGAGGTTTCAATAGATGCAATCAAGTTTGGGGGCAAGATTAGGACTTGTAATAACTCACTATGTACATATAATGATTTGAAAAAACTTATAAGTTTTCAAAAAATAGCTCTCGTCTCAGCCAATCAAAACTAGCATGGTGAACATAATGGTGAAAAGTGTGAAAATTTCAAATGGATGGATTTTTAAGTTGTACCTGAGAAATATAAAGATATGGATGGTATTGAAACATTACATTCCTCCCCTTGTATGTATTTTCATGAGAAACTAAATCAATTTTGGAAGACAAGTGTGAAAGGTATGTGGAAGAGGATTTTCTTTGGACTAAAAATAGTGATGACTCATCTCTAGAAGTTTCTAGATGACCAAGACTACAACCAGTGCATGTAGAGGCATGTTTGAAATCCTTCCCTCTCATCCCAATCATCACACCTATCCCTATTCAATTTTGGAATATTCAAATAGATTTAGATGATGAAGGTAATTTTTTGAGCCAACTCAAGGAATTTTATGCCACTTTTCATGAGTTTCATGCCTTGTATGGACACTTGTACTTCCTAACCTTACATGTTCCATTTCACATCTCTTTATCATGCATATTTAACATATTTTCTCAGCTTGACAAGTGTAAAAGTGACCTTTGGACTTCCCTTGTCTCACCCCTCTCTCAAATGCTATAAGTAGTGACTCTTTTGGCTCTTTTGAGAAACCTCCATTGGTTAATGGTAAAACCCTAGCCAATTTTGTATTTTAATGACTCTTGAAGAAATAAAAAGTGAATTTTCCTACTTACATGCTGTGTAATTGAGTTTTGTTGTAATTTTTTTGGTCTTATCTAGTAGAAGATGATCTTTTCTAGCATGTTATCCTTGATTGTTCACCAAATGTGTATAAGAGTAATTATTATAGGTCTTTGTTAGTGTTATATTTTAGTGTATAAGTGTTTTAGAAGTGATCTATGATTATATTATCCAAAGGATTATTCATCATCCCTTCTAAACATCAATATACCTTTTGAACCTAACATATGAAATATTGATGTAATAATTTGTCTTGAGTTGTGAGTTTTGTGTGAAAGAAGATTTGTTTTTCTCTAAGTAGTATAAATTCAGTCAATAGGGGGAAATTAAATATTGGTGCATCACCTTTTATCTTTCTAAGTGTGTCTTCTTAACCATTTTCATGCAAACTTAATAAGTAGGAGAGTGTTTCAAAGAGTGCATTAAGGGAACTAGCCCTTATAGATATTCATCTCACCAAATTGATCACTGTGCCACTTGGATGAGGAGAGCTGAGACATCTCCTCAAGGGGTGCAAATCTAAGTGACAATAAGATTGTCTTAAACTAATTAAATAAATTATTAAGAAAATGATGAATGAATCAATACCTAAATTTTAAAATAGGGAATATGGGGGTTAATTCATTTACAAAATCTCTTACCCAACCTATAAATTAAAAAACACTTTTCCTTAGTTGATGACTTATACAAGCTTTGTTAAATCATACCAATAAAAAACACTGAAAGGAGAAATAAAAAAACTTATTGATCTGTAAAAAAGCTTTCATTCAAACTTCACTATGAATTACATCTATGTATAAAATATTACTATCTTGTCAATTTAGGTTCATTATTTAAGATGTTTCCATAATCTATATACTAAAATCTTAAATTATAGTTTAATAACATATATATATATATATATATATATATATATATATATATAATGTTTTTTCAATCATTCATCGAAGTGTGAGTGAGATACCATCTTGAATGGGTGGTATGGGACTCCTGTATGAAACATTATCCCATTCATGATTTTTGAAGATCATACTTGATAATTTTCATGGAGATGATTTGATGCCAAGATAAAATTGAGATGGGTAGGTTGGCAAAACCTAGGTATCGATTTGTGAAATATGGGGTGTGAGTACTAAGTGATTATAGAAATCCTAGTTAGTCTCACTATGACTCAGTAGATTTGTAAGTTTTCATGTGACAAGGGGGACTTATTAAATCCAATATTATGTCCATAACAAATGTATACATAAGGTTTATCCTTTGTTTGTATACATTAATAATGTATAAATTCTTGTTTTAATTTATTGCCATACTTGCATCATACTACATGGAGTAGTTGTAGTATTGAACTACATACACATTGACCTTTTAATTTTCATTGGATTCATATTTTTCCTTTTATTGAAGGGTAGGGCCACTCGCAGTGGATAAGAAGTGAGTGGGGAATTTAAAAGGATATATGATTGGAGGTTAAACCCTCTATGATACTCTCTCTATCTATATCTCATATAGTTGTTGTCAGCATTTATGATGATCTCTTACTTTCTCATTATTCATATTAAGGAAATAACTTATTGGTTATGTATAACCGAATTGTATTTGTACATATTTTATAAAATATGTATTAATACAAATGATGTAATAATGAGTTATTTAAATGATGTAAATAAGATTGAGTAATTATCTTATGTTTGTACTTTTCAAATATGATTAAAAGGAAATAATAATTTATGATTTTATAATTTATTTATTTTACATTTGTTATGATCAAAGAAAGAATAAAGTCTACATGAATGTGTATTTGAGATAACAATGAATTAGCAATATAGGTGATTAACTTAATAAAATTTTATGTAAGTAAAATTGTTTTGTACTTTTACAATTGTTTCTTATTATTTGTAATAGGTATTAATAAGCGTTATATAATCCATAATAGTTAATAAACCTTGGGGAGAATTAAGAATTAAAATAAAAAATCCATTTTAAGGTGTAGTCAAAGGGGTTACTTTAGTAATAACATCTTTTTAAAAGCATCTTGTGGGTAATCAAGCATAATTAGGGTTTCGAAAAAATATACATAAAACGTATATTGTCACATAGGATTGAAGAAGTGTGTACATATAAAATTAAATTATAGGTGAAATTTTAATGTACTTGGAAGTTACAGACCCCCAATTTGTGCAAAAACAATAATAGTAAATCCTAACAATGTTAGTTGATGTAGGCATATAACTTTCCCAATAGCATCCAAGTAGACTTTTAGCCATGTTTCAAGTCCAAATAGATAACAAAGCATACCCAAAGCATTTTTAGATCTTGTGACATCTTCTATGAGAAAAAAACATCAAAATAAGCTAAGTATAACATCTTTATCTTGTCTTGTCATTTATAAATCAAGTAGTTTCAATATTAATTAGCCCTTTTCAATTCAAATTTTATGTTTTTTACCATATTTTATTTAATCTAAATTAGGGTGTAATTTCTACTATTCAATATATTTTAGGTGTAAAATAAGACAAACACATTTGTGAACCCCACTCATTGATTTGAATCCCTAAGCTTCCTTTTACATTATGGTTTCAATATTTTATTAGGGTTTTCAATATTTTCCCTCTTTGATTTTGATTTTCAAATGTAATTTTTTATTTCCTATAGGTCCTAATTGTCTATATCTAGCATTTAGATCTATGGTATTAAAAATTATGTATTTACTTCATAGATAATATCATGCACTCATATCTAAGGCAAGGAAATGTAATGAATTAGAATGCAATAAAATTGGGGATGTTACATACACAATGCAATCTTAGTTTTACTTAGTAGCAAATATTACATGAATGTCAAATCTAAAAATATTTTAGTTACTACTTGAAACGAAAAATAATGTATGGCTTCTTTCACCTCTTCTTCTTTGAAACTTTGTGGTGGAGGTAACTAGCATCCATCACCTATTATTCAACCTAGGATTATATTAGACACAAAGGTCACTACTATCATAATACGTAGAGGCAGGATACATAATCTTATAATAAAAATAAGTTGAATCAAAATATTCCTATTAATATTCCTCCACCACCTAAAGTAATGGTCAATACAAATAGAGATCATGACATCATAAATCATCTTAAGAATATCATGCAAAAATATCTATATTATAATTGCTAAGGAAAACCACTATTTATAAAGACATTATTTATACAATATAATGTAATACAAATTTACCAAAAAAATTAAAAACCTTATTATTTTCCATCCATTATCAAAATTATAATAAAATGAAGATACAATTTATTTAAAAATATAATATTTATCCACCCAATAAATTATAAATCAAAACCTCAAACTATATATTCAGATACAAATCCTAAATAAGGGGGTTAGGTGGGTAATTGTAGGAAATGGGATGGGGTTGAACATTTTTAACATTACATTTCTCCAAATACTTGGGATCAATATATGTATGTATGCATGTATGTATGTATGTATGTATGTATGTATGTATGTGTGTGTGTGTGTGTGTGTGTGCATGCGTGTGTGTGTGTAATTCTTGAATGATTTAATATAGATAATAGAGTAATATATCATGTGTTCAATTATTATCTAATTATTTTTCTTTATGTTGGTTTTTATTAGATGAATCTTTTCATAATCTCCTACAAAATCTATCATGTATATCACATCTCCCTAATGCCCAACGATGTTGACGAACCTTTGCTCAACACTATTAGTGCTAGTAATTCCATTGTCAACTCGTACAATAATCAAGGATTGATTGAAGGCCAATATCTTACCACATATCATAAGAGAGGTAAGAAGTTCATGCAGGACGAAAACATATCCAAACAACTCTGGCTACTCTTTATCAATGAAATCAAAGAACTCAAAACCAAAACTAAACAAACAAAAAAAACTTCAACCCAAAATTTGTTGCTATTATAGAACCTTATCTTTGAGTTAACAAATCACTCAATATAGGTGAAACTCTATGCTATCAAAAGAGTGAATCAATTCCATCTAGACTACCTACCTTGACCATGTAGGATGCTTCCTATTTATATGATGTGTTAGAATAGCTAGTGTAACTAGAGTAACCAGAAGCATTTCCACTAGAATGAGTAATGTAATATGCTTCTACCTTTTTTTTATGATTATGTTTATGATTTTTATAATTAAATACATTTTTAATATGTCCAATACCATCAAAATTATATTAGTATGGTTATTTTATGTATTTGTTAGAACTGAAAGATGAGGAAGAATCACTTGAGTGACTATGAGACTGAAAATAATGTTTATACTTGTATCAATTTTTGTGTTCTGAAGAATGATTTGGATAATATATTAATGAGCTATTAAAATAATTTTTTTTAAATTCTTAGTTTTGGGTGGATGCACAAAGTTGGGGGTCAAAAAAGGTGGCACAATGAAAAATACAAAACTTTTCCTATAAAGGGCATATGATATTTAAAAAAAACCAATGCCAATTCTATAAGGTTTGTCCTAAAACTAAAGGGCATATACCCTTTTAAATTCAAATGGATTATACCCTTTTGACTAAAAATGGTGTATGACCTTTGATCTTTCCTTTGTTTGGGTTGTATTTTTTTTATTTTGTTGTATTTTTTGTTTTGTTGTTTTGTGTTTTTATGTTTGACCTATTATGACTTGTTTGGTTTTTTGAAAGGATATATTTATTAAAATAAATGTAGTAATTTTACAATTAATTTTTTATTAAATTTGATAATATTATACTTTAAATTTATTTTACTAAATATGATAAACTAGGGCTACTTTGTATCTTCTAAAATTGATTTCAGAGTTGTAAGAGTTACCAATTAGATGTTAGTTTTTTAAAATCCATTCTAGTCGATATTTATTTTTAAAAAATTTAGGATCATAAGATAAAATTAGAAATGAGGTTTCAAATCATGTTACATATGTAATTTATCCATGTCATTGAGGATTACATGCCTACTTTAAGTACTTGAGTATTACCTACCTACTTTATCTACTTGCGTACGCCTTACCTGATTAAATAACTGATTTATATCTTGATCTCAATGAGTATGTCATACCTAAATACACAAACCATATATTTATCTTTATTATTCCCTACTAGTGTCAAAGTAAGTACTTCACTTAATCAACCTAGTCTATTTCAAGGTCTTCTAGAAAATTACTTGAAATTAGGTCTCTTCCTAACCATAAACTATCTCTTGGTCTATCACAAAAGGCCTTATGAGTATTGGTATTTAAATAATAAGGGCCTTATTATTTAGTATTATCTCTTGAATTCTTATCCTCTGTATTCAGATCAAAATAAATTTTCAATGATTTAAAACAGGGTACTTTGTCCCAAGAGAGTATTCTACCTTCAAGCTAAACCCTTCTTTGACTCCTAAAGCACTCAATTTTACATCCTCACTTATTTAAAAAATAATATGAGGGTTTCACCAATTATTTGAATCAATATTTATAGTGCATTAATAAATTCAACTCAAAACTCATATGATAACAACTCTACCCTTTATAGGCCAAATTTTACCTCTTAAGGACTTGACACAAAGAGGTCTACAAATACCTTATTTTTTGAACTAATTCACTTAAAAAACTAAATAAATATCTCAAGACAATGATACACAACTCATAGGTGTTTTTACACAAGCTCAAAATACTAATTAGATCACCAAAATGCCCAAAAATTTGACTAAGTCCTAAGAACTGTTATAGTACTATGAATAAGCATGTTTGGTATTGAAAATGTGTTCTTAATCTAAGATCATCAAATGATTATTATAAAGTTTTATTAACATGTTTTGAGGATATATATGAGGATGATAAATGAATTTCATTTATTTGTTTCTTAATAATTATACTTCAATGGTAACTCTGGTTTCTTCAGAATTTTCTTTATAGGTTAGGAGCATCTTTCAAGTTAAACACCATTTTGTGTTGTTGAAGTGATATATGTAGTTAGGAGTCATATTTGGTTTATTTTGGGTATATATGAGTGTGAAGGATAATATGGGGTCCATTTTTGTCTTTAGAAGTCACTTTGATTCATCAAGAGTGAGTTTGATAGGTGTTTAGAGTTTTCCTTCCAAATTTGTAAATATGAAAATTCAAATGATGGAACTAAGCCTATAAGATCACAAACCTAGTATGAGGTGAATATGGGAGAGAATGTTCATTCAAGGGGTATAGGGATTCATGTTAATAATTTTTTAATTCATTTCTATGTCTAAAGTCCTAAGGTTGATAAAATCAAGAATCATGTTAATGAGAGTAACCACCATTCTTACGTTGGGTTGACCACCATGTACGAGTCTTGTCTTATTGTAACTAACTCAAGAAACCAATGTATAATTTGGATGGAAAAAAGAACTTGGATTTAGTTTTATCATGTCAAAGAGTAAGGAGAGGAAGAGAGCTCCAAAAAGGATGAGGAGAAACCAAAGAAAAGGAGAATGTAAAATCCTCAAAGTTAACAAGTCTATGAATGAACTGTAATGTAATAGAGGGTGGTTCATTTTGAATAAATATAAGTTATTTTTTTGTATTAATTATCTCCTCAAATATATATTGAGTGTTATTATTTATATATTTTTTCATAAAATCCATTGAACTATAGATTTGAATAGTAAAATACAAGTTACAATCAAGGACAAAAGGATTTAAGGAAGTTGGTGAAGTTTGGAATAAGAAGGAATAAAGGTCAATCACCTATAGGTAAGACCAAAATAATTTTGAGTTCTAAGAATAATTTTATGTATTCCTCAATAGGAAATAACCTTAAGGTAAGTTTGAGAAGAGGATAAACCCTATTATGACTATAATAGTCAAGCAAAATAGTGAATTGATGATGTTTATTGAAATAAAGAGTGTGGATTTTTTTGAGATGAGTTTATAGGTTAAGAACCCTTGAAGGTATGATATATTAATTGGTTTTAATTCAAGGTTAATAAAACATGTTCAATGCACAATCCACAAGAATCAAGAATGATGTTTGACACAATTCATACCATATTTACACAACTAACTATTAGGAAATGATTGCATATGTTGGAGAAAGAGAATATGATTTGTGTTGATTGAGTCCTTATATGTTTATAAGGAGTAAAAGTCTTGAAAATAACCCTTTTTGAAGTAAATAACTTATTTTAATACAAACATTCCATAAAGAATGAAAGAACTCTATTGACACAGTCAAATACCCTATTTCATCCAGTCAATATGCGAGGAAAGGAGGTGTATGTTTGAGGTGATGAATGGTTATGAATTTTATTAAGTTTTAATATGTGTAGGAAGTTAAAATATATAATAATAAACTTGGTAAAGTATTTTAATCTCCTTGAAGTTTCAACAGGCCCATAAACCCTTATACAATCATGTAAAGGTATGTAGAATTTTGAGTTTTTCCCATTAGGAGCCTTAATAGGTTTGGGTAATGATTATAATCTATTTTGTAATATTTAAAGTGTAAAAAAATACCTTAGTAATGTCTCATGTGTTTTTTAAACACTCTCAAACTAAATATGTGGAAAATTGACTCTTCTCGACCTGTACAGTCAACTACCTAAGTTTTTAAATAAAAACCCTTATATTTTGAGTTCCAACTAGTGAAATTTGACAATATATTGTAGTCTAACATGTTTTGGCATATAAATAAGGATTAAGGTGGTTTTTTCATAAAAATTTATGGTATGGTATGGATTTTGTGTCTGGGCAAACATATAGAGGGCTAAAATGCCTAATTAGGTAAGTGTTTACAAAGGAAATTGTAGTTAAACACAGAGTTAAACCTTTAAAATTTATAGAGACCTGTAAGTAGATAAAGGGTGGTGAAATATGGATTTATATATATCATATGACCCATATTTTATTTAAACAAATAGGAAAAGTGAAAAAAAAAGTCTATAAGGGAATAGTGGCACTAATAAGGTTGAAGAGTACAAGAGGATGAGAGAGAGTGATTGAGAGATGAAAAGGGGTTAAAATAAGTATAATATGATCTGGTAAGATCATCTATGAATATATATTGAGTCCATAACACCAATGACATGATTAGGTGCTCGTACCTTAAAGTTGTGACTAGTATGAATGTGAAGAGTGAGTTGGGTGGAAAGAGAAGTGATAATGAATGAATGGAATGAATTGAGTTGAGTGAGATAATTTTTAAGGGTTATAATTATAGCTATAGATAAATCCATGGTGTTTTATAATATTATTATAGAAAGGAGACTACATAACCTAGTGAAAAATTTAGAATAAATCAATGAAAGTTGATCCTTGAGAACAAAACCATGTGTTTGAAGTTGAAATAAATATTCAAGAACAAGGAAGATCAGACCCAAAGTAATGAGTTGAATATTTTACTATGTACCTTTGCATCGTAATCATTCATACATGACATCTTCTTGTGGTCATGATACAGTCACTCATATTGGACATGAATGCAACTAATCACCCTAGTACACTTGATTTCCACATAAGCCATTAACCCCAAAACCCTAACCCTAAATTTTAAACCCTAAACATTGAAAAATAAACCTTAAACCATGAACACTAAATAATATACATAAATCCTAAACCCCAATCCCTAAACCTTAAACCCTTAACCCAAATATATTATCTCTAAACCAAAAATAATAATCTATAAACCCTAAACTATATACCCTGAACATATTACCTTAAAACATTAAACCCTAGACTTTATACCCTAGACCCAAAAACCTACACATAAGACCTTAACCCTAAACACCAAACCATAAACCTAAAATCCTAAATCCTAAACACTAAACCATAAACCCTTAACCTTATACCCTTAATTTTAAACATTGTGTTGTCCCCCAAAAACATCACTCATTTTTGGGACAACATTTGAACTATTTTGGTCCTACAGACCAAAATCCTCTCTTCCCCTTTCAAAAAATTGTTTTGAGCATTCAGATTCTTCATTTTTCAAGCTTTCTAGAAATCTACGGAGTCTGCAGGCTTGAACATATGAACTCTGCAGACTTGAATCTACAAACTCTGTAGGTAGGCTCAAATCTATGGACTCTCAAGGTTGGTTTATATGGACTCTGTAGGAAAGAAATAGGTTCAACACGTAGCCAAATAATGAAGAATGAATAGATTGGACCATTGAACCATTGAACCAAAGTTGGTTCAATCAGTTGGTTCAATCGGTAGGTTCAAAGGTTCAACCAAAGCTTAGAAAGATAAAGGAAGCAGTGTTTGAGTGAGACACAAAATAAACCAATGAACCAATTAAACTTTAAACTGAAAGAGTTCAAATTTTAATGGTTCAACATGGTTCAAAAGTTTAAAGGCAGCCTCAAGCAAAGAGAGAAGCAAAATGGATGATTCTAAAGGTAAGTTCAAATGAAAGTGATGGTTCAACCAAGGAGTAATAAAGTGATTGAAGCAAGAAAGTAATTGAACCAAGGAGCTAAGAAGGCCACCCGAACCATTGAAATAGTCAACCAATGACGTCCCCACAGACGTCAAATTTAAGGTAAGGGAATATCCATTGAAATTCAAATAAAGCATGAAACTTGAAGGAAGAACCAAGCGACTAGCTGAAAAGATAGCCTGACAGCTCAAATCACAGCAGGAAGAGACAAAGCTAGAAAAGACAAAAGAAAAAAGAGGGAAAAGCCTAAAATGTCTACGTAAAAGTAATTTTAGTAGGTGGAATAGTCCACTAAGAAGGTATTTTGGCTTGAAATTTAAGGACGCAGCCTATCTTTTCCTTCCATGGACAAATGGAAAGTTGCGTAGATGTCAGAGGGGACAGACCAGATGATCCAGACTCGAGAGAAGACATATGGGATGAAATGACACACCATAGTTAAGACAGCTGCCCTATTTTCAATGCAGCCCTTTGACAAACCTGGAAATGCATTCAAGGCATTGAATGCATAGCATGGACCATTCTATGGAAAATAAGTGCCCAAGTATTTATTGGAGTGCTATATATTGTAATCTCTCATTTGTTATAGGGGAGACTTTTCATTTTACAAGAGTGAAACTCTACCCATTTTGAAAGAGAAAGACTAAGACTTTGAGCTCAGGTTGTAATTTCATTTCCATTGTTATCTGAATGAGAAAGCAGGTTTTTCATAGACTTTGTGTTGTTCTGACTTGTGTCATCTGAAGGTGTCCTTATTCATTTAATTTGGTATGCATACTTAGTGAAGGTAATAGGGAAGTGTCCTAAAACCAATTATGGGAAGACTTTGTGCTTTCACAATTGATTTCAATCTGTGTTTTCCTTTTCTTTTTATTTTGAGGATTCTGGGGTGACTTGGTGCTCCCATTATCCTTTGTGATATACTCTTTGATCAGTTGAGGTGGAGACTTTTCACTCTATTTCATCCTACTATTACTACACCCTTTTGATCGTTGGTTATTTCACTATCTAAAAGAAACTCCTGTTGTTTCTTGTAAGGACACTTTTGAAAGAAGAGAAGTGCCTTTAGCGTTTATAGCCAAGATTTTCTCCTTTGTCTGTGTGCATCATCTCTGAAAGAAGAGAGATGGATGGTTTGTCCCACCCCTGTGTCTTACTTTTTGCTTATTTATATTTTATATAGCTCCACATATTTAATAGGGAACCTCCCCTTAATGAGAGGAGAGATTTGTCTCTGGTTGATGTAGTAAAGCTACACACCAGGATGACCCATCTCGCTATGTTGTGGTGATAGGAACTATTTTGGTCACCAGTTAGTTGGCTGACAAAATATTCACCCAACAGTTTTTGACGAATCTGTTAGGGATGAACGTGCAATCTAAAGCCTCAAATTTCATATTGAAGCAATTCCTTCCCTTATCCATTATAGAGTCTAGTGACTTCCATTTGGGTCTCACCCATTATCCATTTATAGCCTTACCATTTTCATCCATCTCCATTATGTTATCTGTTCTACAAAACTAGAGCTAATGGGAAAGAAAGCATAGTTTGAAGCCTCAAGCTTTAAGCTAAATTAGGGCCAATTTCTTTTCTATAGTTGTCCTATAATCTAGCAACTCTGCTCAGATGTGTTATCCCTATTGTTCATAATCTGATCATGGCAGTTCGAGGCCCCTGGGGTAACTCATTTGGCCCACTTAATCTAACTCCACCCCTGCATGAGCTACCACTCAGTTCATGGAAGAATGTTCCCAAATTCTTTGGTGATGGAAGATTCCACCCTGATGAACACATTGTAGCCTTCTCCATAGCTTGTGGTGTGATAGGGGTGGAACTTGAAGATGTGGCAGTCAGGATTTTCATGGAGACATTACAAGGTGATGTTGTAGACTAGTTTTACCATTTGTAGACTGGATCAGTGACTAGTTGGGACACTATCAAATCCAAGTTTGAAGTAAGGTTTAAACTTGTATAAGATGCTCATGCTTTGCTAGCCCAACTTATGCAGATGAAGAAGGAACCTCATGAGCCCATGAGGGATTTTATTGTAAAATTTGACAAGCTAAGAAATAGGATTCTCACAGTTGCTCAGTCCACACCTGAGAACCTCAAATGCTTCTTCATAAACTCACAACTGCCTAAAGTGAGTTTTCTACTAAGACGTGCTGGCCGCATAGATCTTGAAGCTGCTCAAGACATGGCCACTGAGTTAGAAGATGACCTTATCTTGGCTAGAAAGATAAGAAGGGATTCAAATAGAGGTGCATCTTCCTCATCTTTTGATAACTCACTTGCAGCCACCACTGATCCAATGGTGCAGAAGCTATCAAATGAAGTGTTGGCCCTCAGAAGACAAATGGCACAAGGGATGTCATCTACTCCTTCATATAGAGATGTACCAAGGAGGACATTCCCTAATCAGGCACATCAAGAGCAACCCAATTATCTTCCTCCCCCATAGAGGAACCTTGCCATTGAAGCACCTCCATCCAACTCAATAGTTGGGTATTTAGAAATAGAGCATGATTTCTCTTTCCAACCTAAGTTTAATCAAGAAAATGATGCTGGTCTCTTCATAGAGGATCAAGAAGAGTCAGCTAGAGACTCTCACATCAGTTTCCTGGATTACCAAGATGAACCCATAAGTAAAGGTGAAGCATCTGAGGGATCATATGTTGTGGTCACCCAATCCCAAAATTAGTCAGCTCAACAAGCTAATAAAGGAGAAATAGAGGAGTGACTTCAACCTACAATTTTGATTGCTAAGTGTGGGGCCACTCTACCTATCTAGCCAAAGGACCCAGTGATTGTTAAGGAAGTAAGTATCCCAAACATTTTTGCACCTTCTACTTCAAATTTGTAGGCCAGTTCTCCCACCCCTCACATAAACCAAAAGGAAGAACCCCCATCCCTTGTGCTTAGTCCAATCTAGCCATTCAACATAATTGATCATGTCAAATGTGTTGAGACCCAAATGGCGGCCCCTACAGCCCAAATTTTGTTTGAGTCTTCAGGCAGGGATGAAATAGCAAAAGAATTGGAGTGTGGCATAAGTGCAGAAGAACCCTCCCCTCCAAATGAAGAAGAATCTGAGATATCTGAGGGGGACAATCAAGACATGTGCTAGGCTAAGCTATCATAACAACAAATTATGTTACTAGGCCATGTTGCTACCCATCAAAATCAGGAAAAGGAACTCTTTGCTAGGAGAGCAAAGATTTGTGGTTTTTGAACCAAAATTCAAGTCTTGCTTTGGGGCAACAAGAAAATAAAACCAAGGGGAAGACACAGAAAAGTGGTTTCCTGGTGGAGAGTTCCACTCAACCGTCACCATTTCTGGGGACAAAATGGTTTCTTGCTAGTTTATCAAGATGGCACACCATTTTCACTGTCTCAAAGTGGGCAGCATCTGAAGCACTTCAAATCTTGAGGCATTAGATAAAATCATTTGTACATATGTATATCTATATAGCCTTTAGTTCTATTTTGTTCTTTTCATTTTTGTTTTTTTTGGAACCTTTCTTTTTGGGTAGCTCGACTCCATAGCCCAATGGCACACTTTAAGGCACTAGAGATTCTAGTTTTTACTCCCCTCAGCTATTCCAAGTTCTCATCTGAAGGAAGTTCCCCAACTGGAGCCAGCTATTGTCCCCCAAAAATATCACTCATTTTTTAGACAACATTTGAACTATTTTGGTCCTACAAACCAAAATACTCTCTTCCCCTTTCAAAAAATTATTTTGAGCATTCAGGTTCTTCATTTTTCAAGCTTTCTAGAAATCTATGGAATCTACAGGCTTGAATCTACAAACTTTTTAGACTTGAATCTACAAACTCTACAGACTTGAATCTATGAACTCTGCAAGCAGGCTCAAATCTACGGACTCTCAAGGTTGGTTTCTACGGACTTTGCAGGAAAGAAACAGGTTCAACACATAGCCAAATAATGAAGATTGAATTGATTGGACCATTGAACCATTGAACTAAAGTTGGTTCAATCAGTTGGTCCAATTGGCAGGTTCAAAGGTTCAACCAAAGCTTAGAAAGATAAAGGAAGCAGTGTTTGAGTGAGACACAAAATAAACCAATGAACTGATTAAACTTTAAACTGAAAGAGTTCAATAGTTCAACATGGTTCAAAAGTTCAAAGGCAGCCTTAAGCAAAGAGAGAAGCAACATGGATGATTACAAAGGCAAGTTCAAATGAAAGTGATGGTTCAACCAAGGAGCAATAAAGCAATTGAATCAAGAAAGCAATTGAACCAAGGATCCGAGAAGGCTGCTCGAACCATTGAAATAGTCAACCAATGATGTCCCCATAGACATCAAATTTAAGGTAAGGGAATATCCATTGAAATTCAAATAAAGCACAGAACTTGAAGGAAGAACTAAGTGACTAGCTGAAAAGATAGCTCAATAACTCAAATTGTAGCAGGAAGAGACAAAGCTGGAAAAGACAAAATCAAAAAGAGGGAAAAGCCCAAAATGTCTGCGCAAAAGTCATTTCAGTGGGTGGAATAGTCCACTAAGCAGGTATTTTGGCTTGCAATTTAAGGACGTAGCCTATCTTTTCCTTCCATGAAGTAAAGACAAATGGATAGTTACACAGACGTCAAAGGGGACAGACCAGATGATCCAGACTCAGGAGAAGACATATTTAAGATAGCTACCCTATTTTCAATGCAGTCTTTTGATAAACTTAGAAATGCATTTAAGGCATTGAATGCACAACATGGGCCATTATATGGAAAAAAAGTTCCCAAGTCTTTCTTAGAGTGCTATATATTGTAATCTCTCATTTGTTATAGGGGAGACTTTTCATTTTACAAGAGCAAAACTCTGCCCATTTTGAAAGAGAAAGACTGAGACTTTGAGCTCAGGTTGTAATTTCATTTCCATTGTTATCTGAATGAGAAAGTAGGTTTTTCATAGACTTTGTGTTGTTCTGACTTGTGTCATCTGAAGGTGTCCTTATTCATTTAATTTGGTACATAGAATTAGTGAAGGTAATAGGGAAGTGTCTTGAAACCAACTGTGGGAAGACTTTGTGCTTTCACAATTGATTTCAATCTGTGTTTTCATTTTCTTTTTGTGTTAAGGATTCTGGGGTGACTTTGTGGCCCCATTATCCTTTGTGATATACTCTTTGAGTAGTTGAGGTGGAGACTTTGTGCTCTATTTCATCTTGTTATTACTACGCCCTTTTGATCATTGGTTATTTCACTATCTAAAATAAACTCCTATTTTTTCTTGTAAGGACACTTCTGAAAGAAGAGAAGTGCCTTCAGTGTTTATAGCCAAGATTTTCTCCTTTTCTGTGTGCATCATCTCTAAAAGAAGAGAGATGGATGGTTTTTCCCACCCTTGTGTCTTACTTTCTACTTATTTATATTATATATAGCTCTGAATATTTAATAGGGAACCTCCCCTTGATGAGAGGAGAGATTTGTCTCTGGTTGATGTAGTAAAGCTACACACCAGGATGACCCATCTCCCTATGCTGTGGTGATAGGAACTATTTTGGTCACCAGTTAGCTAGCAGACAAAATATTCACCCAACACATTGAACCCTAAAAAAATTTCAAAATCAAATAACTTTAAATCTTAAACACTGAATCCCAAACCCTAAACACAAAATCTTGACCCCTAAACTCTTAAACCTAAACTCTAATCTTGAAACCCTAAGCACTAAACCCTAAACCTTGAAATTTAAAACCTAAACCAAAAACCCATAAGCATAAAACTTCAAAATCAAAACCATAAACCCTAAATCCTAAAACCATAAACCCTAAACCTTAAAACCTAAATGTTGAAACCTAAACAACCAACCCCAAAAACTAAGATATAAACCTTGAATCCTAAACCCTTCACCCCAAACCCTAAAAAAAGAACCCTAATCTATGAGCACTAAACCTAAACACTAAATATTAAACTCTTAATTCTAAACCTAAAATCCTAAGTTCTAATCCCCAATCCATTAAACCCTAAACACTAAAACTTGACATCAGACTCAAAACCCTAAATCACAAGATGTAAAACCCAAACCTTGAATAATAAACCCTAAATTAAAAATCTAGGCCCCACACCCCAAACCCTAATCTTAGGCCCTAAACTATAAACCCCTATCATTAAACCCAAAACCCTAATAACTAATCCATAAACCTTTAACCTAGGCAAACCCTAAATGCCAAAATTTAAGCCTGAAACTCTAAATCCTAAATCTTAAACTCGTAACCTAAACCCTTACACTTAATCCCTAAAATTTTAACCCCGAGCCTAAAACCATAAACCATAAGTTATAAACCCTAAACATCAAATCTTAACCCAAAAATTCTAAACACAATCCAAAAATCCAAAAATTAAACACTAAACCTATATCCATAAACCCTAAACCTAAAACCACAAACCCCAAACCATAAACATTTAACCCTAAATACTAAACCCTAAGATCTAATCCCTAAATAATATATCCCAAACCCTAAATATTAAACACTAAGTTTCAAACCCCAAACCCTTAACCAAACCCCCAAGACCAAAATCTTGAACCTTACACCCTAAATCCTAGACCTTAAGTGTGAAACTAGAACCCAAAACCTTGACCCCAAACACCAAACCCTAAAGCCTAAAAACTAAACCCTTGGTCCCTTGAGACGTAAACCATAAATCCCAAACCTTTAGGTATAAAATATAAATTATAAGCCCTAAATCCTAATATCTAGGCCATAACATTAAAACATGAACCCTAAACACTATTCCTTATACCCTAAACCCTAAACTATGAATCTTGAGCCATCAACCATAAAATTTCTAAATCCTAAACCTCTAACCATAAACCATAATCTTGAGTTATCACCTATATAGAGAAAGGAGAGGGGGAATTAACCCAAAACCCTAAACACCATAAACCTTGAATGTTGAACACTAAAACTAAACCCTAAATACCATAAAATTTGAATAGTTAAATCTAATACATTAACCCTAAACCCAAAATAATAATACCTAAAACCTAGACCTTAAACTTATAACTTTAAAACCTTAAAACCTAGACTTTATACCTTAGACCATAAGCTCTAAAACCTAAACTTTAAGCCTTTAACCCTAAAGCCCAAACCATAAGCCTAAAATCCTAAATATTAAACATTAAACCATAAAACCTTAACCCTATATCCTCAATATTAAACACTAAAACCTAAACAAAAAATTCAAAATAATGAACTTTAAACCTTAAACACTAAACTCCAAACCCAAAACATTGACCCCTAAACTCTTAATACTAAACCCTAATCATATAACCCTAGGCACTGAACCCTAAAATTTTAAAGTTAAACCCTAAACCCTAAACCCAAAACCATAAAACCTCAAACCCAAAACCATATACCCTAAATCCTAAAATTAGATAAACCCTAAACCTTAAAACCTAAATGCTAAAACCCAAAAAATCAACCTCAAACACTAAATTATAAACTTTAAACCCCAAACCCTTGACCTGAAACCTTAAAAATGAAACCTAAATTACAAACACTAAACCTAAATGACAAACACTAAACATACATTGTGGAAACCATACCACAGAAGAATGGTGCAAGCATTGGTATTTCTACTCAACCCCCTCTCTACTTTACTATCTTAATTATTAAGCAAGCATAAATATTTCAATGCAATGAGTAAACATGCCATAACAATGTCAGTGGCATAAATGATAATAATTTATACTCATGACCCACATCATTGTTTGAGAGTAACTCACAAACTTGAGAAGAAACAAAATGCTTCGGCCCTTTCTCTCAATGTTTGTAACCCAAATAGAAAATAAATAATTGTGTCTAGAATAATTATTTCACCTCCTCATCATAAAAATATGACTACCAAGGAGGAACCTACACAATCACTACACTTGTCAACATCTGTAGAGTAGAGGTGATAAGGGGGTGAGATCCAAAATTTCTAAAGGTTAAATCTATTAAACCATTAGGAAATGCCAAAACACATTTCATCAAGTATATTACAAGGTTGGTGAGTTAGTAACATGGTATCAACAACCCTTACAATAGCCTAAGGATAAAGCTCAAACTTATTTGAAAGACCCAAACATCAACGCACCACTCTTCATAGAGTAATAAGAGATCCAAGATGGAACAAACTATTATATGCAAATCCAAGGCAAAAATAAAGTTCAAGCCAATATTCAATCTTGCATTAAAGAGGAAACATAGTTTCCTTCATACATTTACTATTTATTTTTGAACTTGACTCTACGTAGCATTACAACATTGATTTCATATCAAGGGGGAATTTCAAAGTTTCCTTTATTGTAACTATTTTTCCCACATAGGAATTCAAAGAAAATCCTCCCCCCATAATATTTATAAGTTAAAATCCATGTCATGATTCTCATAAGGATCCCTTGATAATCATGCTTATTTTTAAAATGCATCATTAGAAATGAAAATCATGTTCCTAATGAAGTTCAAGCTTCCAATGTAACTTGGTATACCAATGTAGCTCGAGTTAGAAATGAAACTTGGGCATGAAATATAACTCAAACTCATAATACAACTCAAGCTGATAATGTACCTCAAGCTACCAATGCAACTCAGGCTCCCAATGCAACTTAAGATAGAATTGCAACTAGGGCTCCCAATGCAACTCAGGATCAAAATGCAACTTGGGCTATAAATACAACTCAGGCTCACAATGCAACTTGGGATTATAATAAAATGTGGACTCGTAATGAAACTTGGGCATAGATTGCAACTCAAGATCATAATGCAACCTATTTTCACTTACCAACATCATATAAATATAGCATTAAATAGGAATATAGTTTGCATCATCTTATCTCTTTTTCTAATCCAACATACATCCCCTCATCCAAAGAGCATACCAACATCATTTTTTACATAAAAGAGGAAACATAATTTCCTTTTTTATAACTCATTATCCAAATCAAATTATACAAAGCAAGTACAAAGAGGCAAATTTTCATCTGTCATCATTTCTCATCATCCCTCATCGTTCAAAATGAATTTTTTCCATGGAAGTGCAAAGAAGATATTATCTTATTTCCACCATTGAAATCATTCAACAATCTCCATAGATTAATCCATCATGACCCTACCTAATCTACCTAACATAAATGATAATAATCACCCTAGTAAACTCTAATCAAAATACCATTTAAGATTCACCTAAAAAAGATATTATTTAGTATGAAATAAATTTATATTGATTACTATATTGGAACACACTATACTAGATGAGGGGGTGATTATGTATGATGAGGTCTAATGAGGGAATGGTTAGAGATAATAAGGTATGAGGAATAATGAGGAGGGGGTGATTAGGAATGATGAAGGATGATGGAGTGATGAGGAATAATGAGGGATAATGAAGGAGTGATTAGGGATGATGAGGGATAATGAAAGATAATACAGTATTGACTAGGGACGATAATAAATGATGATGGTTAGTGAGGGAGTTATTAGGGATGATGAGAGTGTGATTAAGGATAATGAGGGATTATGAGAGAGTGATTATGTATGGTTAGGTATGATTAGGGTTGATGAGGGAGTATTTAAGGATGATCAAGGACAATGAGGGATGATTAGGGATGATAAGGGAGAGGCTATAGATGATGAGGGTTGATGAGGGAACGATTAGCCATAATGAGAGATGATGATAGCCAATGAGGGAGTGATTAGGGATAATAAGGGACAATTAGAACCAATAAGGGAGTAACTAGGGATGATAATTGAATATTCGGGTTGATTAGGGAGTGATTAGGTTTAATGAGGGAGTGTCTTATATGAATTTAGATTGATAGAATATGACTTAATTCTATGTGACTTTGGAATAATTAATGAGATTTGAATTGAATAATGCATGGATTGACCATATGTCTGACATTTATTTTAGAGTTAATGGTATCTTTATATAGTGAATTTCTAATGGTGTTTTTATTCATTCTATTTTGAATGGAGTCTATTAGGATTACTAGCTACATTCATGTCTGGTATAAGTTATCATATCATGACTACAATTAGATGTCATGTATGAGTGATTGTATCATGAATATATGTATGTTACAAGTTACATGCTATAGGGTGATCATTTATGCATATTGATAGACCCATTGATTAAAAAGGCCACAAATTATTTAGGAACTTTCCTTCAAGCTCAGGTATTCAATTGGGTAGGGCATACTCAAGTAGGTAAAGTAGGTAGGGCATACTCAATTAGGTAAAATAAGGGACATAATCAAAGGTATAGATTTATTGCATATTTAACATTATTTTAAACCTTGTTTCTCATTATATCTTCTAATATTGAAATTATAAAAATAAAGTATTGACCAAATTGGATTTTGAAAAACTAATTCTAGATGGTAACTCCTACAACTCTAGAATCGATTTCATAAGATGCAAAGTGGCCCTAATTTTTTATATTTATTAAAATAAACTTAAATTATAATATTACATTTATTTCACTAAATATTTCCTTGCACACAAAAACAAAAAACAACACAACAAAAAAACCTAGCTCAGATTACAAACAGAAATAGAAACACAACAAAAGACACATACACATCTTTTAAAACAAAAATAACTAGCTCAAGATACAAAAAATAAAAAATATATATGTCCTTATAAAGGGTATACGCCTTGTCAATATTTTAATTTTTTTTGTGTTTCCCCCCCAAATATTATTTAGGTACCGGCTTGGAGAGGTCCAAACCTAGCTTAAAACTAGCCATGGAAAACCCCACTTAGTTTCTAATAAATTTAGGTGTTTTTTTCATTTTTTTGACATATTTTATTAGGCATATTATATTATTTAAAAAGCATTATATGGATTTGTAGAGGGGAAGTGTAGTTTTAAAATATATAATTTTTTTAATGTTAGAATATTATTTATAACTATTACTTAATTTATACATAACATATCTCAATATGGACTATATACATATCGTCACAAATTCCCTTATTAAATTTTCAACATTAATCAAATGTTTATATAACTTATATCTCGATAATCTACACATTGTCAACTATGCTTAAAAAAATGAATTTTCATGAAGTTAAGGTCAAAAAGTTGTGTTTGTACACTTATAGTTTGAATTTTTTAGTTGTACTGACTTGTAAAATTATTTTAAAATTATATATAATAAAAAATTAATAAAAACTATTCTCAACAGTATTAGACATTTCACCTATCCATATATGAAGTTTCATACAAAAATTCATTCGTTTAGTCTAAAAAATGTGTGCTCATACACATGAAATTATCTTTTTAAAAAAATGACCAACATATTATCATAAATGTATCTATTTCACACACATTTATCATCTGGGTATAAACATTATATATTTAGAAACTAAATTCAAAATTTCATAATTCATATTCGTGTGTCATTGTCAAATTCTTTTTTGTAGTGTCTTTGACATTCTCTCCAATTTTAACTATTATTATTTTAAGAAAATAGTGTCACTTTGTAACCCCGCTTTTGTCTCCCATTATCCTAAATCTACCCTTTTATCTTGTCTCTTCTCTATTTTATGTCTTTCTATCTTTGTATAGTATACATCTTCTGTAGGTTTACTAGTTTTCTTATTTTCAAATTGTCACTCATGTTGAGTAAGTAACACACATATAAAATCAAATGTTAATTTTTTTATTCTTTTGTTGATTGTAAAATTTCTAAAAAACATTATATGTGGAACTTAGTCAGTTTAGAATGATGGAGTTAAGAATTTCATTATCTATTTTGCCTCCTATAGTGTTATATTATTGTTTCAAATTCTTCATCCTAGAGGTATACTCAGATACATCTTCATTGTATTTCATCTTAGTATTTAGTAAGTGCATTAAAATATCATTTTTATTATATGTAGGTTGTTAGTCATACAAATATTTTAGTTATTTCCATGCTTTCCAAGCATCAATTTTAATAGATTCAATGTAAATGATAACTTGCACAAAATAAGAGGATTTTAACAACACAAGTGCACATTTATCTCATTTTTAAATTCAACTAGTTTAACCACTTTAATAGGAGGTGTGAGTTAGTTTTTTGAATAGTTCACATAAATTATTAAAAACTAGGGTGTTCTCCATATTAATGTTCCACTCCTTATATTTTTATGGAGTTAGTCTCCTATTTTCAGAGATGAGACTATGATTTTGACCATAATATGCAACAACAAAAAAAAACATGTAATATTAGGGCTTTACTTTACCATCAAGTAACACCAAATTAAAAGGTTTAGATCTTGAGACCTATTAATCTTTACATGCAATAGTTCAAAGAAATAGCAAAAGTTATAAAAAGATACACTCTTATGTCTCCAACACTATTGTTTTTCACTCCTTTTGTAAGAACTTTTCAAAGTACAAAGAGAATATTTCAAAAATGATCACCTAACAAACTAGTTTGATAAAAAACACATGTTTGACAAAAAAAAATTGGTTTGGTGGGTTTTGAACCTTGCACTTCTTTCTTGCATGTGACTTAGAAAATTAATTTAACTAGCTCCTCTACAAACATTTATGAGATATTTTTTAAGATGTACTATTTGAGCTATACATTCTGAGTTTTCAAAATAAAAATATATCTTTATAAATTTAAAAAGATTCACCCATGAAATGTCTTAATGTGAAAATTACTACACTTTTTAGGTCCTACTTTTACATAGCGAACTGAAAATACAAAATGCTCAAGCTACAAATAACTCTAGCACCATTCCAAATCATTCCTACACCATCCATGTACCATATTACCACGTTGGATCTTATTTTGGTATGCTAAAAAGTCTATACACATCAATTTTTGAAAGGTTTGAGAGGATTTTAGACAATAAAATATTAATCATAGAGTTAAACATTGTCTTGGAATAGCAACACATTATACTTTTACTTCTTTGGGCCATATAATTTCTCTATGGGCATATAAAATTGAATTACATTAATTTTTAACTGGTCAAAATGCTTTTATAGGCCTTAAAATAATAATTAGCATCAATTTTCTAATTTTTTAACATTCAAACTCCTTAATACTATAATAATAGGTCATATAATTTTGATTTTATTACTCCAACATGATATTTGGGGCCGTACAATTGAGTTTTGAATATTCTAGAGAATACAAAAAGATTTTTGGATATTTTAAACCAAAAAAATAAATTGCTCAGACCTTCATACCTTGTCATAAAATGTCCTATCTCTTTTTCCTTTACATAAGCTTCAGTCGGGCCCATCTTCATGTTCACCCTTCGGAAAACTTGTTTCCGATGCCACTATTTAGACCAATATACATAGGTAAATGGAAGAACAATATTAAAGATGGTAAATATCACCATTAATTTTACATTACATCTCAAAGTATTAAATAATATTTTACATGTAAAGTAATGGGTCCAATTACCTGAACTAGATTACCTGACTCTTAAGTAATTTTAGTAATCAATACTAATTACTTAGCTACCTAGTACTCACTAACATTATTTAAAATTGGGGTGTATTGTAAATATATTCATGCCCCACATACAAAACTACATAGAGTAAATATAACTACTTAGATCAAATGACCCAACAATATCTATAAAATTAAAAATAAAAAAATGAATACTCTATGGTACATCATCAAATATATGATGATCCACATTATAAGTAAAACACAAATATAATTTTAGAGGGCCAATTACTATATTAATTCAATAAATTTTTGTCTCACAATAAGTGCTCAATTAAAACAACACTTTGTCAAATCTAACATGACTCGATTACAATAAGCACTGCACATAGCACAATGTATAGCTAATGAGTATCTAGTATATGTACGATATTGAATCAAAAATATAGAGCCCATAGAGGTGTAACTTGAGAGACCAATTCAAAATACATATCAACGATAAAAAAATGAATTTTTACCACATACATAAGAAAATACATTTACCTTGAAGACTATTTTTCTAGTTAGTGATTGATTTATGAATTCCACCAATGATGGCTAGTCTGTTACATCATATAATAGTCTCATAGCAGTATTGTGAGAATTTTACAAAAAGAATGCATATAAATTCTCCGAATGTTAAATAGAGTCCACAAGTTACTCTAATAACTAGAGTTATGTAGTACATACATAATTATATTGATCATACTGATCATTCTAGATAATCTATATCTTGTGAACATTTTTAATATTTTGATAGTGATATATGTGATACTCCTAGGCCATAGCTTGTGAAATTTACACTAATTTATACATAAATAACACTTGATCATACCATTAATGGGATCATATGTTACCTTTGACATAGATTATTGTACATAGATTCTTATTTATTGTGTACTTGATCTCCTTATCCTATGTTAAATGATTGATTCTTATATTATTAATTTTTTACATAAATGTTTAGATATGATTTTTCTGTAGACATTAGCTTTCATTTTATTATTGGTTTTATTTTCCCTTGAATTTTTATTTCTTGTCGTGATGTAGACATTTACACTACCTTTCCTATGATGACACATGCACATACACCCTTTACATTAGTCTAATTCTAGTAAATATTATTTTAAGGACATGTCATATGTTAATGCAATATACCATTTATACATCTCTCCATATTGATTATATATCCTTATTTTTTACATGGCTCACATTGAGCTAACATGATCACATATATTATGTGCCTACACAGCCTATGACATTTGCACATTAAATTTTTCACATACTCCTTTGACACAAGGATTTTAAATATAACAAAGGCATATCATTTGAATTCTTTATATTGCTTTGATACTACACTTCATGTACACCATTGATTATTTAGATCCATCATAATCTTATATTTTGAAGCCTTTCCCCTTGGCCTTACTTTATTAACTGAGAGTTTGTTTATATCACAATTTCAAAAAGTACAAAAAATTGAAAAATGAAAAAAAAATTAAATATATTAAAAAACAAAAAATTGATACTTATACATGAATTTATTTTATGCTACACATATTTGTTTGATCTCATTTTTCATATACATGGTGAATTTTGTATCCATTTTCTATGCACATAATTTTCACAGTATACATGAGCTAGATGTAAGAGATACATATTACATATAAGACATGGAACACATATGTGTGGCATAAATAATGCACATGTATCATTTCTTATTGTTAACATATTTATACATTTATCAAGTTATATATTTTTATGCCAATCCATTGAGCGTATTGAGCTACTTAGACTATTTATACACAACTTTCTCTTTTTCATAACTTTAGAGTGTCAATTTTTATGGATATCATGTTTTTATTTACTAGATTATGACATTGAATAATTATGAAAACTTTAATTTCTTTCTCCATACTTTGTGTTTATGATTGTGACATTTCTTGATCATCAATTTATTCTATACTAGTTTTATACTTTACAGTTACATTGACTGTGTCTTGTTGTGTCATGTGTCAATTGTGTCATGTGTAATTTCTCTCAAAGGATCCTTTAGTCCATGTCAATTTAGAATCGTGCCATGTATTGTATATTTATTTTTTATTGATCATGATATATATGCTTATGGCTTATTCACTATCATATAGTGTGTGTGTTCACATATCTTTCTATTGAGATAAATTGACTATTCTTATGCACTTGGTCTCATGATTTATATCACACTTTTATATTATGTTATATATTTTTATTTGATGTTTCCATGACTCATATCATGAATTTACTATGATTCTTATCATGGCATGCTTCACTAACATATGTAGTTGAATGTGACAATTTTTTTTGAAATTGTGATCCTTTGATCTTTGTTTAAATTTGAATGTAAAAATGCATTATAAATAATGATGATAAACTCAATTATAAATTAATAATGGAGCATGGGTATATGTATTGAGTGTTAGGAGTGATTTACACATGCAGAAAACACTACAAGAATTTCAAATAGGTACACAACATTATGAATGTTTTAGATAACTATGGAGTAGAGCGTGTGATTCAAACACCAAACAAACATGCTTTGAGACAAATTGATGATGGGATTCACTTGGACCCCATCTTTTGTTTTCTTGCTTTGGTTTATGCACTACAACACTGATATACTAACAATTTTACTTTCTTTCTTTACCCTATGATAAATCTAATGTACCTATAATGTATGAGGTTTAAAGTAAATAACATGATCTTTTAGAGGTTTACATTTAACTAGGTGAATAAAAAACTATCTTGGTATTTGTCAGGGATGCAAAGGGTGGGAACTATAATATAAAAAATGTTAAAAAACAATAAATTGCATAATAGAAGTAACTTTGGAGTAAATTTTTCATAGATAAAACCCTCGATCTTGAACTAAAAGTGATTCATGGTAAATGATAGCTCTAGATAATGATAAATTCTCTAATGATGCTTAATATCTCCAAATGTCTATGGGTACTCAATAGATTTCATGTGAATGATTGTTAGATATTATGTACTTGGTGTCAAATGAAATACAATGCCTATGTATTTATAAAAAATTAAATTCAAATCAGGGCTCTCTTGGTGCACCAAAACCAACATTAAAATTATAATTGAAAAATATGAAATGAAGGGGGTGGGTGCACCATTACTTGGTGTAGACCAAAATTTGGGATAGGAGCATCAAGACACTTTGGAGAGGGCATATATAGAGTGCTAAGTTACTCTAGACATAAAATTTGAAACATAATGAAGACATAAAAATCTTTAAAAAAAGTAGAAAGGAGAAACACAATGATAACCAACAAATGTACCAATAATATTTAATTTAAACTAATAATTGGAAAATAGACAAACACATTAAAAATATACTAATTGATAACTAATAAATACCTTATACTCATTTTAAAATGTCTACATGAAAAAGATATATGAATAGAGCTTAGACCAAAACAATTGCCATTAAAAAATTGAGGCCCACTAAAATAGCCATAATTAAATAGATAAATGGTATAAAAAATGAGAGAAAGATTAAGGTGATGTGGTTTTGCTATCATGCAAAGGTTATGATAAAAGAAAAATAAATAAAAATTGAAGGGCTCATCTTGATTTAAGTGGAAGGATACATATTAAGGATTGGTTAACGCTTCGACGATGAAAAGTTTTAGATTATGGTAAAAACAGGTTTTGAAGGGGCCCTGAAACCCTTTACAAATCAAAAAATAAAGCAATAAAAACCTCCTGGACAGGAAAACCCACTAAACAATAGTTGAAAAAATAGGTTTTACATGGACCTGAAACCCCCAAGATAAACTAGACAAAGCTCCCCAGGTTTTTCAATAACCTGAAACCTAAACAATAAAACCAGGCTCTACAACCTGAAATAGGAACCCAGGTTTTACAAGGACCTGTAACCTTAAAAAAACCATGCAATAATAGATCTACATGTTTTAGAGCCGCGTTAACACGATGAGGGGTATATGGGAGCCGTATTAACGTCTGCCTTCAGACCCCATCCCCAACCAAAACAAACCCCAGAACCAGCACCACCATCGCCCCAGCGGTCCATCTGGTCGTTAGCCCATTCTCCCCCTCTACAAAACACAGAGGCAACACCGCCTTGGCAATCAAAATTTCATCGAAAGACGTCTTGAAGCACTTCTTCACGAGCTACGACCCCACAGACAGAAGGCAATGGTGAAAAACTGGATCTGGCAACCACCCCCAAAAAACACATCTTCAATTGAGCCCCTGGGGTTACAACAAAAATAGAGCCCCTCCAGATCCACTAAAAACACAACATCTACCGCCACGGGGATCCGTTCAAGGCCCTCCCCACGGCCAAACCCTCTCCAAGCTCGTTGGATGAGTAAAACGACGGCCAACACCATGCCACGCACTGGTATGACAGTCCAAATAGGGAAAAAAATTCCCCCTTTCACGCAAAAAAATCAACCGATTGCCGCGCCGTGCTCACCACAAAGGAACCCATTAGCTCCGGGACCTGGTCTCCAAAAACCATGGCCGCGGAGGTAAGGGTTTCAGCGCGGCTGTATCTGCGGCCGCACTCTCTCTTCCCTCTCCACGGCCATATGTGTTTTTATTTGACGATGAAAAGTTATTATAAATAGTTGTATTTTATTAAAAATATTTAAATAAAATATTCTTGATCTTTTTTTCCATCAATTTTTAGGATATGGTTGAATTTTTTAGATTTCATTGAATTAAATTTGATGGATGTATGTATATATTTATGATTTTTAATTATAAAATACAATAAAATTATTATCAAGACAATATAAAATAAAATGATAAAAATTTAATGGATATATTTTTTTAAAGAATTAACTAAATATTTATGAATGATTATAGAAATATATATTTATATTTTCATATTTTCTTCTTTAAAGATGTTTCTTGTAATTTTTGAAGGGCAATGTTGAATGAATAACTATATAAAGTTATTGTCGTACAAGTAAGGTCATCTATTAAACTTAACCTTTATATGAAAAGATTGATTAAAAAAAGGAACATAATTATTTTAAATTTAGATTTTTACATAGAAATAAATAATAATATGTTTCCATTATTTATAAAACATGATAAAACACATATATGTAAACAGGTACAATCCTAATTTCTCAAAGTTTAAACTATTATTAGAATTATATTCTACCATTCAAAAAGTAAATATTTTATGTATTAAAATTAAATAATTTAAACAATAAAAATTATAAGATAACATTGAATTATTTGAATTCTTATAATTTCTTGCATTTAATTTGAGAGGGTTATTAGTATGTGATTTCTAAGTAGTGTTAATATATCCTTTATTCCAGTTAAAATCACACCATTAAGGTATTATCCTTCCATTTTTTAGCCATCAAGTATGAAAAATAAAATTTACCATTGTACAAACATTACTTTACCAAGCAAAATCACACATCTAACTTAACACAATAAACAATTCTAGTACTAAATCAATGAAACAAAATATCATTTTTTTTGTTAATCATAACTTGTAAAATACCTCCATTTGGATTTAAATTAATTACAAAAAAATACCGATGTATTCCATATTAAAATTTTCTTATGTATTGATATTATGATTTATAAGTTATAACTACAGTTGAATGATTGTAAATGCTACGAGAGTTTAGCACCCTGGAGAGGTATTTTTTGATGTGTAATTTTTAATTGTACTTTTAACACATGTTCAAAGTCCTTGGAAATGTTGAAAAATAAGAAATAAATTTGATAGTTGTATGACCATATGTATGTATATATTTGAAAACTATAAAATTTTATAATGAATGTATATATCATATCTTTTTAGAGAACATCTAAGCATATTATGATAAGAAAACCAGCCTGAGAAATCAAAATATTTTTAAAAATAGAGGTGACGATAGTGAATATGAGATCATCTCCTTTAAGTAGGATATTTTTGAAGGAATTTTAGAGTTGGAGGAAAAATAAAAAGAGAATCTATTCCCAAATTCAGATTCTATGCATAGAAATGGCATTGAGGAAAATGAAGAAATTATACATTTGGGGGCACTATAAAGAGAACATTAGGAATAAAAACATGGATCCCAGTGAAACATATGGAATAGGTAGAAAAACTCCTATTCAAAAATTAATTTTGGAAATATTCGTAGATCCTTATGTTACAATGGACATAGCTAAATATTATCACGGAACTTCACTTGGAGATGAACTCAAATCCATACAAAGTGAGAGTGTGAATGACAATATGGTAACTATGAGTTCTAGATATCAAATATTATTAAGGGGCCTTGATCATGCTGATTCTCTTGGTCTTAATCAAGCCAAAATTAGGATTAGACATTTGCTAAATTGGCTTGTAAATGCTTTGTCAAAACTTTTTCATTACCCTTCTGAGAATCTATGTACTTGTGCAAAAACTTACAAAAGGAAGTAAAATATCATTGGATTGTGGTGTTATGCATGGCGTATTGTTTGCATAAAAATATTAAGGTGGTATTACACTATTAGAGACTAAAAATGGTAATGAAACAATTATAACTAGGTATTCCAAGCATCAGGGAAGGGCAATAATGATACTACTTATGAGTGCAGCACTTGGTTTTGTGACCAATTTTGAAAATGTGTATAGGTTGTGGGATTTTGTTTCTAAGTTTTGGGATGAATTTTTTGTTGAAAAGGAGAGGTGGAGATACAAAGACCTTAAAATCAAAAAAATAATTGAACTATAATCTAAAGTTTTGGCAAGTGTCCTTTAACTCAACATTTAGATGGCAATGAACTATGTTGTCACATGAATAAACAAAAGTACTTTTAAATTTCATGGTGAAACTAATGATGTGGGAATTATGATATGTCATTTAAGTATTACTCATCAAGTTTGATATATCAAATTATGATTCTCTTATATTTATCTCTTGGTAAGTTAAATAGTAGGTGGAATATTAACTCTTCATCTTAGACATGGTTTTCATATCTTAACCGGATATGGGAAGCTAAGTTTGAGTCTAAAATTGTTCATTTATTTTGGTATTTAGTTTATCAAGGTCAATCAATAGGAGAGAGACTCATTAAATTTGAAATATTTATCCCAAATGCCTTTTATATATTAGACCTAAGAATTTTAAGCACTTTTTTTGGACCTGCCCATGTCTATATTGAGGTTGATAATAGATTCATAGTGTTTTCATATCTTTCCACCCAAAGCCCATTAATTACAAGGTGAGATTGTTTGGATGCTATGCTTAATATCCAACATAATTTTTTCATTTATGTTTTTTAGATATTTGATTCTTTTTCAACTTTGAAAGTTTAGGAATGTGACTATTTTCAATAATAAATCTATAGTGAAAATTTCAACTAATAATAAATTTATATATTTACCTCTACTTCTTTGAGAGTAAAAAACAAGTAGATAAAATAGCCATGGAATTTCAAAATTTTCAAGAGTTATTCAATCATTTGGGGAGTGCTATGTGCTCTATGAGTAGGGTCCCTCCCAACATCTTATCATAGGGATCTCCAACATTAGCACCTAAATGACAGTGGCATTGATCATGTAGTCATTTCTTCACCCCTCCTCATTAACATGGATGTTAGAGACCTTAACCATGTGAAAAAAATGTTGTTTTTTTTGGGTTATCTTTTTGGATGTCCCTTTCATGAAATTATATGGATGATCAGATGCTCATTCCTCCATTTATGGGTGGGGAGTGTTTGTGCCTTTGATTATGCATAATAATGATCAGATTGATTAGGTGATGCTAAATCTAATGTTAGGAGAGCCATCCTCTTGGGTTTATTTGGTTCTCAATGATGATTGGTGACCTCCTCCTTTTGGTGTCACTACATATGTCTGATAAATCAGTATTGATTGTTAATATTTTGTTAATTAGTTGTTTTAAGAATCTTGGTACTTAAGAGTGATTTTTTTCACGTTATTACTTTTTTGTGTTGTGAATTTCAACCAACAACTTTTTTATTGTAAACCATCTTGCAATTTATCTCTATATTTTTTTATTAATAAAAATGTCATGTGTTTTTAATAAAATTGATAATTACTTTAATTATATTGATATGTATCCTATAATGGCAACAAGGGTGTGTAATTGAGTGAATTTTTCACAATTAAATTTATTCTTAAATTTGATATCCATTTATAGTCATAGGGAAATTTCATCCTTAAAATTTATGTCTATTTGATCACTATTTTTATAAAAAAATTATTTTGTTCAGAGAAGTCAATCAAAAAACCATAATATTTTTGTCATATGGTAGAGTTTGGAACTAGATTGATAGACTTTTCAAGCTGAAACAATAATATAACTATATTGATGTCATTTATCACCTCTTAATAGAAAATTAGTAAAAAAATAATCATATTATTAATCAATATGATATATGAAAAATCCAAGATAAAAACCTTAAAATTAATATCTATGAACTTATTTCAAAGATATGTATTTAAGATATTTATACTAAAATATAAATTTTAACTCTTCGTTCAAAAATTCCCTTGCATCTATTACAATATTAAAAATATTATAATATTTTATTATTAAAAAATGTATATGTGAAAATAGTACCATCAATTTTTACCCAATTGAGTCATAGATATACTCGCTTGATATTTTTACGACATGAGTAAAGGTTTTTTTCAATTAATAACCATAGATAAAATCAATTAATAAAATTAGTAACACTTAAAAAATAAAATTTTATAAACTTTAAAACAAATTAAAAATCGATGTTATAGTCATATAAAATGCCTTAAGTTTGGGTTAGGTGAAAAAATGCCCAAATTCATTTTCATGTTGTTATTGGTTTTGTATAAATTCCTGAAGGAAGACAACATATGGATAAGAAAGTCATTGGGGTAGTTTAAACTAGGTTTATCTACATGTTTATTGCAATATAAATTGTTTTGAGATATGTGAACTATTTACATTATTTCTAGTGTTTTCATACCATTCTCACAAACACATATGTTGCATATCCAACATTGACTTTAGCCAATGATTAGGTCACTTGCTAATTGGATTAGCATAAAAGACACCAAGGAATTTTTTGCCACCCTCTTTTATTCATATCCTGCATGCATTGGATTCCATCAGACCAAATACCATTCATGTTTCATTTAGATGAACATATACATTACAGAGCAACAAAACCAAGGCTACAATTTGCAAGCTAAACTCAGCATTACCACTTTTTTGGTAGTAGGTTCAATTATACAAGGTAAGGACTTGCTAGAATTTCCCTTGCACTAATGTCACATTTCCATTACTAGTCTGGTTGGAACTTGATTTTTCCCCTTTTAATAAGATTTTACATTTATTATGATGCATCCATCCTCTTATCACCCTTAGGGTAGTGTTGTCTTCTTTTAAGTGTCCTCGTCCTTAGGTTCTATAGCATTTTTTATTGGGGCTTTTGATGGAGTTTCAAATAAAAATGGTGCTGAAGAGAGTGTATAGATTTATTCCCAAATTCTTTCACAAAGTAATGTTTTAGATTAAGGTAAAAGCAGATTTTGAAGGGGCCTCAAAACCCTTTACAGATCAAAAAAAGATAAAGCAATAACAACCCACTAAAAAATAGTAAAAAAACCAAGTTTTACTTGGACCTGAAACCACCAATATAAACCAGACAAATCTCCCTAGGTTTTACAAGGACCTGAAACCTAAACAATAAAACTAGGTACTACGACCTGAAATAGGAACCCAGGTTTTACAAGGACCTGTAACCTTAAAGAATCCACGTGATAAAAGATCTACACATTTTAGAGCCACATTAACATGAGGAAGGGTTTTTGGGAGCCACCTTAACGTCCACGTTCAGACCCCATCCCCAACCAAACAAACAATGAAACAAACCCCAGAACTGGCTCTGCCTTCACCCCAAATGTCCATCCGATCGTCAACCCATTCTCCCCCTCTGAAAAACACAGAGGCAACACCACCTTGGCAATCAAGATTTCATCAAATGATGTCTTGAAGCACTTCAACATGAGCTACAACCCCACAGATGAAAAGCAATGGCAAAAAACTAGATCTGGCAACCACCCCCAAAAAACTCATCTTCAATCGTGCCCCTGGGGTTACAGCAGAAACAGAGCCCCTCTTGATCCACTTTTGACACAACACCTACCGCCACAGGGATCTTTTCAAGGCCCTCCCCGCGATCAAACCCCATCCAAGCTCGTTGGTCGAGTAAAACAATAGCCAACACCATGCCACGCTCTGGTATTGACAGTCAAAACAGGGGAAAAAAGATTCCCCCAACACGCAACAACAGAGACCCATTGCCACTCTGCACTGCGCTTAGCACCATGGTACCCATTGCCTCAGGGACCAGGTCTTCCAAAAAACCATGGCCGCGGAGGTAAGGGTTTCAGCGCGGCCGTTTCCACAAAGTAATGTTACTACTCTTGTAGTTCTTCTTGATGTTATTTTAGACTATCTTTATTTTGATAAATCTTGCAATTTTTTTGAATAATTTATGCTTGTATCTTATTTATCAATAATGTACCCCCAAAAAAATCCTTTTGAAATATTGGGTTCATAATACTTGGACCACACCTCATGACATTAAGCTTTAAGGCATTCAAAATTTAACCAAAGGTTTTTATTTATTTAAGTTCAACAATGTTGACCATTGTCATGCTATTGTTATTCATGGACCTTGGTTCATTTGAAAAACTTTGGGAGTGTTTTCCCATTGGGTCTAAGACTTTGTCATATCTAAGCATGATAAGCTTAAATTCCATGTTTGGATAGATTTCCCTGACCTCCCCTTACCCTTCTAGGGTTTTATGCAATAATTGGGTAACCTTTAAGACATTTCATAGGGTTTAAACCCAATAAATTATATGTAGCCCAACCTCTAAAATGTGTTTGCATTGTAGTATATTTTATAAATCTCTTAAGGAAACCATTGAAATTTAAGTTAGTGATAAGAGGATCACACAATGTGTGGTTTATATCTATTTTCCCAACACTTACTTCTACATCCAAGTTATAGATTACAAAATCTAAGAATATCCATTAATGGCCAATGCCAAACCCATGCCACCTCCCAAAACCTCCTCTAAGGTAAACACAAATGCTCAAACATCCAAATATGATTGGACTATTATTTTAAATAATAAAAACTTGTATTTAGTAGGCAAGCCCCTAATCACATTATACAAACCCATAGGAGCTTCATCAGCTTCCCATTAACTAGTTTATACTACCCATCAAGTAGTGCCATCACCGTTTCACACATCTCAAGTTGTGGTTATGTTATCATTTTATCAAAGTCAATTAGTAGTTTCTAAATCATCATTTCCTTCTTAAAAGGTGATTTTATTGTTGAATGGTCAAGAAATCTATGGAGTTAGAATGTAAGATAGTTTACTGTCATGAACACAACCCTTTGCCACTTCTAGGTAATGATGAATATGTTCAATAAAAGTGGTGAAGTTTTAAATTAGGTAATTTCATGAGAGTAAACCATCAATACTTATTATCTAACAACTTTTCTACTTTGGTCAAGATTAATGAGAAAACCACTATGAAAACTGAGGCTAATTAATGATTATGTTCTCTTGGATTATGCATGGCATTATTGACACAGTTCACAAATATATTATTTGGATTACATATATTTTTATTATAAATATGAAAATATTATGTCTTTAAGAAGTTAAAATCTTTGGATTTTCTCTCACATCGACTATTAGAAAGATTTGGCTTGGTACTATTTATGAAATGAATAATCATGAGATGGTAAGTGGGGGAGTGGTAACTTTATCTACCCCATCCCTTTCACAAAATGTTTTTCATTAGGGTTTAGATCCTAGTGATCATGTTATGTAGACCATATTTTACTTTAATGGCCTTGGTCTTAGTATTTCCAATATTCATGCATTTAATAATTTAGTGGAAAGGGAGAAAATTTGGCATTTGTTAGCATATTTTCTTTATGATGCCAATTAGGTCTTGTGTGGAGATTTCAACATGGTAGAGTCTCATGATGAAAAAAAGGGGTTTTTTCCAATGCATTGGTGTGATGAAAAAAGAGAGGTGTGGTGTTACATTAAAAATAAACTCTCTTTCTTCGACCTAACCACCTCCATCACCTTTTGGCCACCTCATTATGGTTTACATGATCTAATCTATAATAAGGTCATGATCAGGTCACCAAGTAACTTGATAGAGCCATGCTAATAAATTAAAATGTCTTATCTTTTGACAATAATTTTGACTGCTCTATACCTATCAATTCTAATGCTCTTCTCTCAAATCACAATACCATCAAGCTTGAGCTGGAATGGCTCTCCACATTTCCAAGGATCTCCACATCATAGTTTTATCTTAACACTACTCATATTTACTACTCATGGACCATGAAACACATTTATATAATTTTTAATATTTCTCCTCACCCCAATTATTATCTTAAATGGATTGAATGGTGAGGTGATTCTATAATAGGATAATCACCTTTCTTTGCATCTATATAAAAAGAACCTATTTTATGTTGCAATGCTCATGAGGCCTCACACTATGAGTACATTCATTTCTTAAAGTAATTAGAGCTCTCTCATGTCAATGAGATTGTGTATTTGTAAACAACTATGTGGCAACACAAACTCAATGTTGAAGATCATTAACAAGTTAGGGGAGATCAAATTTAAACAAGAATGCATTGGCTAAAAATTAGAGAAGAACTTTTAAAGATTTATTTTCTCTCATCCATTTTAGGCAAGTGATTGATCGTATAAAATCTATCAAAGACATTGGCTCTTGCTTTAAAATTATTCCTAATATTTTTAAAGCCTTTGGTTCTCATTATCACAATGTTTTTTTCACTCATACCTCTTCGTTGAAATGTGATTAGGGTCTTCTCCAATGCCTTCAAGTTGTGCCTTCCAAGCTTATTGAAGTGTATAGAGTGGATTGTGATCACTTGTTTTCCATTAAAACACTTCAATAATTTTGTATGAAAATGATAGTTAACAAATAACCTAACATTGATGGGTTTTCCTGTTAGTTATATAAAAAACTATGGGACATTGTGGGTCCTAACCTATACAAAGTCTATCTAGAAGTTATCCAAGCTAATTCGCTTGGTAAGATTATCAATCAAGGTAACATTAAGTTTATCCCTAAATCTATATATCTTGAGCTCATTACCCATATACTACCTATTACCATTAAATCAATTTTTCCTACAAGATCATCACTAAGGCCCTTGCTTTTTGAATCAGGTATTTTCTATCCATAATTATCTTACATGAGAAAAGTAGTTTTATTCACAATTTTTATATCTTTAATAACATTATTGTTGTCTAGGATGGACTAGAATAGGCCAAGAAGTCCAATAAAAAGGCTTTGTTCATCAATATTTATTTTGAAAAATCCTATTAAAAAATTGAGTGGCCATTCATCTTGGATATGCTTTAGGCACTTGGTTTTGGCTCTAAGTTTGTGAGCACATTTATGATGTTTTTTAAAGAGGCAAAATCATACATCACAACTAGTGGTGTCCATTCTGAGTAGTAATACCTTTTTCATTATATTCACGATAGTTGTCTTCTATCTCCTTCATTATATATCTTAATTGTTCAAGGGCTTAGATATATCCTATCCAATTAAACTTCCATAAGGCTTAGATATATCCTATCCAATTAAACTTCCATAAGATTGATAAAAATAATTTATCTCCCTCAGTCTCAAAATCAAATGGTTAATGAGAATTTTATTGATGATTATTTATTCACACTAGATAAGGAGGAAAATTCAATGTCCAATTCTATGAAATCCTTGGATTTATTTTTCTTAACCTATGTCTCCTCTATCTAATGCAAGAAAAACCAATGCTATATATAGTCTATTTTTGCTTACCTAATTGGCTCTTCCATAATATATGGATCTAGATTTAGCCAAGAGAGTAGTTTAAATTTTTATGCATACACTTTACTTTTCATTCCACTCCATTATATTTTTGGGGTTACATGGTTCAAAGAGTTAACAAAAAAATTGGTCTCTAAATTTCTAAGCCTCTCTCTCTAGTAAAAAATTTCAAATTTGTTCTAAGGTTTTGGCTGCTAATCATGTGTATTATTCCTCATGTTGGTCCTCCTCCAAAGATGCATATGCCAAAATTAAAAATATATTGATGTGATTCCTATGGGACAACTCTGAAGGAACCAAAGTATTTCATCGATTTTCTTGGGATATTTTCTTCCCACCAAAATTTCTTGGAGGTCTTGGTTTTATTGATACTGAAATCCAAGGCCTTGTCTTATGTGCCAAATGGATCGTACGAGCCTTTGAAGGGGAGTAAGCATGGAAGGTTATGATTATAAATGATATCACTCAAGGAAAACCTATCGGAAAATAATCTTTGAAAGTTTTGAATTTCAAAACTCTTCTTATCACATAGGTTCTGGTTACCATTGTGGGAACATTTGTTGCTAAGATCATTTAGAAATATTGGGAACTCCTTAAAAGATAGTTATAGTGGGAAAAGATGGGTTAAAATCTAGCCTCTCTCAATCCCACTCTTTGTGGTGGTCTCTTGTTATTACTTATCATGAGATTCCTTTCACCCTTTTGCCCTGGATCAAGAACCTTTAGTTTTTTAGAAAAGACATCAAGGTTATTTCAAACCTCTTTTGAAAACAAACTAGAGATTGGATCCTTTAGAAAGATCTGAAAATTTAGTATAACTTGAAAGAAATAGACCATAAGCCTATTTGGAAATTTAAAACTCTCTACCTGAAGTGTATCTTCAAAAAAATTGAGTTCAATCTCCAACATGATGGTGCACTAATTGGAATTGGCCTATTGAAATGCCATTCCTCTAGTATTAATCTTGGTTAGGTTATCAATTTCTTTCCCCCCAACACCTTCATGTTGGGGATCTCAATGCCAAGTGGAGAGTAAATTCCTCTAAATAGGTGTGGAAAATTAGGTTTCAACATGTGTGGGATACTATTTTTGAGCCCAAGCAAGCACACTTCCTCTAGTGCATTCTTCACAATGGACTTCCTTTTGGAATCTAGCTTGTGCAAATGGGGATGTCTCACCCTATTTATTGATATTATAATCACCCATAGACCTTAAAACATATGTTTTATTCTGTAACATTCCCATTAGATTGAATTTTTATTCAAACTCTCCTCAAGCCCTTCCATCTAGAAGTGTTTACCCAGAAAATGGTTTTTTAGGGGACTCAGTCATGATTCCTTCTCAAATCACAAATATTTGGCATATTTTTTGAGCTTATATTATTTTTAAATTATGAAATAAAAAAATTCGTATGTTACTCTAGAGGATTATTTCCATACTTCTAACATGTTTATGTCTTATGTAATGTCATGCTTCAAATTTAGGGACAAGTAAAGAAGGTGTGTTTTGAGGTTGAGCACCTCCAAAATTTATTGGATCATTGGGGAGTTCCCCATGTGTTGCTAGTTGGGTTAGTCTTGAGTCTCCTTTCCATCTAACCCCCCACCACACATACAATTAAGGCTTTAGGTAGTGGGGAAGATCCCAATCTTAGGGAAGATGACATAGTGTCTATCCTCAATGGTTCTTTTCTCCATTACCAGTGAGTCCTATTATTGTTGGTGGCTCTAGATGGTCAAGATCCTACCAAGTATTTTTTTTGGCTTGCACTTGCTAGTTACCCCCAGGAAGGTTGATGATAAAGATAAAGATAATGATAATGATGGTTGGGAGCCCTTATTGGATTCTATGAACTGACCTATTGGAAGTGGATAAGGTGACAAGAAGAATGGCGTGCTACCTCCCCATCCTCCACTTATGCTTGTGGTTGCTCCTCCTACTTATGTTTTTTCTTGTTTATTTTGTATTAGCCTTTTTGGTTTAAAATCTTCCTGACATTGGCTGGTATCACTACTAGGAGTGTGATTTTCCACTCATTTTTTTGTATGGTTAAATTTGTATACTAATGTTTTATTAATATAAATAATAAGCTTTTCAATAAATAAAATATATACAAGGTAAGAAATCTACAAGACTCTAGAAAATACATCTTTTATTCATGCATTAATAATAGATAACATTGATAAAGGTCATAATTATATTACATAGGTCTTATATGTCACCTTTAAATATGAAGGAAAATTAACCTATTTAGTTGGAGGGTAGATCCATTAGACACCCAGATTTGGTACAATCCCATTTTTTATGTCATTTATTAACTTTGTAGATATAGACTATTGAAAACAAATAAGGTATTCATGGGTATATTTTACTTATGTTTTTATCTATTTTGGATTGTTTATTTATCCATTTGACATTAATCTTCCCATTTTGTCATGAGGATCCTCAATCTTAATTTTGGGTTCTTTTGGACAAGTGTTATTGACAGACATGAATGGTATTGTGGTCCTATCCCCTAAGAGCGGTATTATCCATGGATAATTTACAAAAAAACATTCTAATCACATTCCATTTAATTCTTAGTTTTGTCTATTAGGTATTAACTTGGGTCATATTTAAAATTAAAAATTAAAACCTATACAAATACAATGTGACTATAAGGCTTTAAGGATAATTTCTCCTCACTCTCAAAAGCTATTCAAAAAAATTCATGCCATATCTATAGATTTTTTAAAGCTATGGTAAAAAATTTAAATGGTTGAATTAATATTTTCATGCTTATGATAAGGGTAAAATAGGATAAAGATCATTTATAGCTGCATTCATAATTTTACACATACGTGTAAATTAGACAAATACATTCAAGTTTGATCCAAATTTTGAGTATTAGTAAGGTAATACAACACTTGGTCATTCAACAAAGATTGACCAAGGTCAGTCCAACTCAATCCATTTCACCCAACACCCTCCATCTTTCCCTAATTGTATACCAATTTGATTTCTGTAGAAAACTAGTGTTTTATGATTTTAGGTATTTCATGTGATATTTTAGATCTCAAAGTGCATCAACAACACTAATTAAGATAGGTATAGGTAGCGCAATAATCAAATTTTAATCATAGTCAACAAGGACAAGTCTACAGTCAACTAATTCATTAGGATTGCACTACTATCCACTTACAATGATCATGTCCAAAAGTAATTTAAGATTTGTCACCATCAAGGTTACAATTATTTATATCTTTTTATATCAATCAGTAATCATAGTCAACTATGGCAAGTCTATAGTTAATAGACACGAGTGCCTTGCATTCTATTCCACTTATAGTATTTATATCTAGAAGTAGTTTTAGATTCTATTCCTTTTTATGATCATGCACAATCACTTAGCTTACTAATTACCACAATTATAAATTTGAAACACTCGATAGAAATCATTGTTTGAGCTAGGTTGTTTTTTTCCTAGTATTTTTTAAAAAATAATAATTTTCCATATTTATCAATTGTCAAATCAAAATTATTGATTATTATACATATTTAGCATTTTTATATATCCTAATTTTAAATCTATAATAATAAAAAATTTGTTTATTTTTACCAAAATAAGGTAATATATATTGGTGACCCTGTACATTTCTTTCAAGCATTATTTACTTTGTCAATTTTTTTTCTAGTGTTCCAATAGAGTTTTTTAATTTCCAAACACTAAAGACATTTTCTCTTTGACCTTGGAGCTTCAAAATTATTTTTTATTTGCATAAAAATCTTTGTTTGTTATTAATTTTCAATTTATTTTTCTTTCTTGATTTCATAGAAACTATGTTATGGTAGTTTTAAAACTTGTAATAGTTATCATTCTGGTAAAACAATTTTTAGTTTTACTTGAGCTGTGGTGTGAGGAGTACTACTTCAATAGTCAATTCATTATAAAACACTATATATGTATTTTAATTTACAAGTACTTCGTGATATATTCAAAATGCATAGATTTTTATTTTTATCTAGAAGAAGTATTTATCCATTTATTATTGTAGTGCACCATTAAGTCATTAACCTTATGAAGTTACTCTCAACGTACCCTAGAGATGAGATATTGAATCTAAAGGATGATGAAGTCCTCCAGAGCTAGTGACTTTTTGGGCTATGTTCACCATTTACAACTAGGATCAATATATCTAAGAACCTACAAAAAATATACATTGCCTAATTGCACCCATAATTCCCTCTCTTTCATGGTACAATTGATTATTTTATATAAATAATATTTAGGTTTTTGATATTTTTTTTACTATGGGTTAACACATTTTGAATTACTTCTAAATATGCAATACTCAATGGTGTTCATATTCTAGATTTAATCATCTCTAACAATGCTACATCTTATGCTTACAATAATGAATTTACTAATGATCACACTTATATATGTTTTTTATGATTCTTAAATTGATGAATAATATGATTTTAATAGATATGAATATGAATATGAAAATCAAAATCAAAATGATTGGTACAATAGTGAATAATATAATGAAGAATAAAGTTAGTATACTAATGTAGAAGTTAAAAGCCTAATCTCCTATATTCCTCCCTTGTATTCCTCTTTTCATAAAGTATAAAAAAAAGATAATAATAATAATAATAATAATAATAATAATAATAATAATAATAATAATAATAATAATAATAATAATAATAATAATAATAATCTTATCTCCCTTAGCTTCTCACAAGACCAAAATGTGAAGAATCAATAATCAATGCACCTTGTCTACCATTTAAAATGTATATTGCATTCCATCACATTAATCAATATAAGTTGTAAAAGAATAACCCTTGCATAGAAATATAAATTAATACCAATTAATGTGTTCGTCCCTCTATAGAATAGGCATATGATATAAAAACATATGATATCTTAAAATCTCCTTTAGACATGGTTAATGACATACAAAATTGTGATAATTTCTCTCTTCCCTTGGAAGTTGTATGTGAAGCTATGAGATTTAATGATACTCCTTCCTTTTCTCATCAAAGATCAAATAATTCAAACGAATGGAATTACAAAAAAAAATTGGCATTATTGCATTAGATCTACAAAGTGATGATCATGACATACTATCAAAAGATTCTCAAAATAATATTCATATATACATAGAATGCAAATTTAAATCTGGTGACTCTTTCTCCTCTCCTAAGTTGATAAAATCAAACGAAGATAAATGTGATGACCTCTACTTCCATAAAAATTTGATGTGATAATATAAACAATGACTTTAAAGTGTGTACTGACATTGTCTTAGAATGCAATCTTAAACATGCAATGACAATTTTAATGATCCTCTCGTACCAATTTTCAAAATAGATGATCAATTACAACCCATGAATGAGCCTTTCCAAACCACTAATATTCACATTAATAATATCATATCCATGATGCATGCCATTTGTGACCTCCAAAAGTAAATTATTGATTTCAATTTAAAAACTAGATCATGTTGTGTGGATATCAAAGATAATATTTTCTTAGGATAAGCTCTTACATGAGTTGTATATGAACATCGACCTTCAAAATTAAATTATTGATTTCACTTTAAAAACTAGATCATGTTTTGTGGATATCAAAGATAGTATTTTCTTAGGATAATCTCTTACATGAGTTGTATATGAACATCCATATCCAAAATATTTTGTTCTGATTACATTATTCTTAGTTGTTGTTTGTGGATATCCGTGTACTCATTTAACTCAATATAAAATTTATTTCAAATAATGGGATAATGATAGATGTATCCTACAAAATCTTCTCATAAAATTCTTATAAGAGATTCTTTAGAGTGGTTTTATACTTTACCTAGTGGTTCCCTACCTAACTTAAAAAATTTAGAAGATGTATTTTTATCAGATTATAACAAACACATGGTACCTAAGTTCATATTGGAACATCTACATGGTTTGCAATATGTCATGATGAGTTTGTCAAAGATTAAATTTTATGATTCAAGAATACTTTGCACTTTCTAACTTATCAACCCTCAAATTTGAAAAATTACTTAATTTTTAGTAAGGGCCATGCATAAAATTTATATTTATTTTAAAAAATTATACATGGATGTGTTCAAATATGTATGTGATCTCAATTCCATAACGTAAAAGACTAATGAGTCAGGATCATTTTCACACAAGTAATAAGTTATCAATAAATAGTCAAACTCATATTCATCTCTAAAATAAAGAATCCATTTAAAGTCATTTATATTATAGATGAGTCAATAGAAACATCTCTAATCAATGAGGAACAAATTAAGGTACAAAATAAAGGGAAAGAATAATTTTAGAAAGCACCACCTAAAGTTATTAGATTTATTGTCTAGGTCATGAGATAAAGTTAAAATAAATGAGTAAAATGAATGTAAATAGAACATCATCTTGAAAGAAATGAGCCATAATGTTGAAACGGAGGTGATAAGTAGGAAAATTATTGAACGGATAAAAACTTCACAGTATTATTAGAAGATTTGAAACAATAAATATCCATGTACATAACAAGAAGAAACTAGGAGTGAAAGAGAATAATGTCCTTAAACCAAAAGACCATCAAGAATGCAAGATCAATACTAGATCAACAAGATTGTATTGTGAGTTAAAAAGAATGAGAGAGGAAAACTAGGAGAGAAAATAAGTTACATGAACAAGCTTCATGTGTGTGTCAAGTGTCATAATCTTCTTATAAGTGAGGAGGATGCGTGTGACATGTGGGAAGAAGAGTTACTCATGATAGTAACTCTCAAATCTAACAAGTGGATTAGAGAGGTGAGTGACACCTCATAAATGCTAAGATAAAGTGCATTTATAAATATAATAAATGCACAAATAAATAAGATTTAAGCTAAACATAAATTAATCTAAATGACTCAAATAAGATTCATAATACTCTCCCTTAAGCTTAATTTAGGTTTACAAAAGTGAAGAATTTTTTTTTACAAATAAGAAAGCGAATTGAAATTATATAATACTCCCCCTTATTAGAATCTTCTTTCAAGAGGAATAACAAAAGTTTAGATAAGAAAGAAGAAAAGAAGGTGTCATCAAAAGTCACAATCTAATGAGTGTGTGATCATCAATAATTTCCAAGAATTCTCTTCTGATAAGGTGGTTGATCTACAACAGAACAAAGACCAAAAAAATGAGAAATGATCCAAAAAATCTTGTAAAATAAATAAACACAAATATTTCAAGTTAAGTAACCAATATGTTGAAAAATATAATCTATATAAAAATATAAATACAACAAAGAAAATGAGTCAACGACAACTTCCATCATAGAGTGCAAAATCATTTATGAAAAAGAAAGTTAGTCAACATAATCAAAACTTATTTCTTTTACAACAAAAACCGAAGAATGCATAAAGAGTTTGAGTTTATCAAAATGAAGACAAAGAAGATATGTTACTTTCAAAATATATTTGACATGAAACAAAAGAAGAAGTATTGTTAAAAAACACATCAAAGTCTCTAGAAGATCCATCATTTTTAATAATCTAAATAGTGTTAACTTTAGAAGTAGGAGATTTAGCCATTTTCTAATAATATAACATGTCATAAGTGGATTTACCACAAAATTTGTATGCATGTAATTTTTAATATCTAGAGATATGATACTTGTATTTTCTACAATGCACACAAGGTTTTTTATTTTTAACCAAAGCATGAACATTCCAAGCATTATAATCAAAAGAAGTTTCATTATAAATCTTTCGGTGAGAAGGACAATACGATTTCATTTTTTCATTAAAAGTATTGTAGGCAAGACTTTTAAAATTTGTATTAGAATTAAATAAAAGAGGTTCAATAATATCAATTTCATGCTCGTCAAAACCACCACCTGAGCACCCCATAGAGTGCATTATTTTTAAGTTAAGGTTAGAATAAAGAGTGTGCAAAAAAAATACAAGTTGATTTAGGAACACAATGAAATTTAGTATTAAAGCTATTAATATGTAAAAAAAAATAGCAAAAAAAAAACATGTTGATTTAAGAACACAATGAAATTTAGTATTAAAGCTATTAACACGTGCAAAAAATAAATTTAACATCTAAAATATCGAAGAAAGATTGCATAGTTCTCATATTTCATTAAAATAATACTATAACATATTTAAAATATCATTTTGACATGTAATTTATTATTTAAGAATAATAACCTTATTATTTTTATTTTTTTTAAAATTCTTTAAAATTAAAGAGAAGCAAAGTTTTAAAATGAGAAAATAACACCCAAAATATTTAATAAAACATGAATAACAAAATTTAAAGTTAAATTATTATACTTTAAAAAACGTTTTAAAATAAATAAAGAACAATTAACATATTTTAAAGTGGATATGAAAAATTGTTTTAAATAAATAATGAATTCAATATCGTTTATTATTCTTTTGTTTTAATTAATGAAATAAAGCAAAAGTGTCTCAATGCTTAAAAACTTTTCAGTAAAAAAGCTACGTGGAATATTCTTACCATGATAAGTCTTTTAAAACATGGGGTAAGACACAGCGTTGTGCTTGGGAACTATAAAACTTAATCAACTCATTAAATCTTATATTTCTAAAAGAAATTTAAGAAATTAATCTCCAAATGTGGCTATGATTTTTTTTAAGATTAATTATATATGGAGGATAGAAAGAGATGTCATAAAAAAATGGCTTCTTTAAAAAGGAGAATATTTATTATTCTAAACACGTGTCTTATAAACTTAAGGAAGCCGCATTAAAGTTATGAAATGCCTTTTTAAGTATATAGAGAAAAAATATCATGGAGTTTCATAAAAGAGATTGCTTGCTTTTGCTTTTTTTTAATTTTTTATTATTGATTCTTCTAAACAAGTGTTTCATAAACTTAAAGATGGCGTATTAAGGTAAAAGATATAAGGAGGGAAATGTTATACATAGTTTAGTAGAACATGTTGGAATTTAGTTTAAAGAAATTCGTTTACTTTTGAAGAGAGATGTGTTAAAATGAATAATTATTTAGTTTAAATAATAGGGATTGTGGTAAGTGAATAAATGCGTTTTGATTTTTTTTTAATTTGTTTATTTAAGATGTTTAAGAATTAATATAATAACTAAGGTAATGATAAATAAATATATGTTTAAAGAAAATGTGATTGAATATAAGTTAAGTGTTTAAGAAATTATGTATTCAATTTTCGTATGATACAATATGTTTGATATGACATGTTTAATAATGATGCAATGACCTTTTAATAATGTTTAAATGAGAACTTTCTAACACCCTTTTTTTCTTTGCTTCCTTCTCTTTCATAGGTCTTTCAAAAGCTCTTTTTTTCCTTCTCTCAACTCCTCTTAATCTATTTTTAAAAACTTCTCATTAGTGACTAAACCATCTTATGGGGTTATAGAACTGCCCCATTAATGATGGGTTCATCATGATGATTGTGTAATCAACACAGTGATTCTGTTTTAAAAGAGTGGCTCTATTTAAAGATAAGGGGAGTTTCATAACTTCATAGGACAATTTTATTCCCAGGAGTGGTGATTACATAACCACCCATGCAAACAAGGACGGTTTCATTACCATTATTATGTCTTCAAATTTTAGTTTTTAAGACTCACTCCTTGACATGTTTTGCATGTTTACTATCATTTTTCTTTATTTTTCCACTTTAAGTTCACCTCCAATTAGGGATAGTTCACTCCCTCTTTTATTTTCAATTATTTTGAGTCCCTCTTAAATTCAACTCCCAGTTCAACTCAGTTAAACTCCATGTAGGCTTCATTGCTCATCTACAAATAAGCCAATTTTGGTTTGATTTTAGATTCAAGATTTTACATTAAAAATTAATATTTTTGAATCCCTTACATTTATAACCTATTAAAATTGTTTTGGATATTTGATTTGATTGTTTTCATATTCAACTACATAATTTTAGACAAGGAAAGCCATTGTTCTTGCAATCAGATCTTTACAAACAATATCTTGAGCTAGCCATGGTCAATTGTTCTTTGTTTGGAGTTGTGTTTCTATTCTTCTTCCCTATTTATGATAGTCATTTATTCATCCTCCTTTTTAATAGTTCTATAAATATTCGTTTGAGTAAAGGAGCTAGCACACTAAGAACCATAGTCAACAAATCTCTTACTTTTAGTTAGTCTACATCAGGATCAGGGTGGAGGTTCTTAGCTTAGATTTATTTATTTTATTCATTAGATTAGATTAAAAATAGAATTCATATTTATATTATCTTAAATATTTATTTTTGAAAAGACAAGTTTTGATAAGGAAAAAAATTCTCTCTTCCGTCCTTGCACAAATACAGTAATTAGTTTCTTTGTTTGCATGCATTCATTCAATAGATTCTCTCATAACACAATATTACATCTAAACCTTAGGTGAATGTTAGATAATATATCATATGTTTTCAATTATTGCAATAATTAATTTTCAATTTTGAAACAAGTTTTTCATTCTCAAACAAGCAACTAGTAAGTAGTAAAACCCTAGCCAAACCTAGGTGAACAAGAGTTATAATTGCAGTTCTTATTTTTATTATTTAAATCAATCAAGAATTTTGTTTTAATTCATTTAATCAAATAAATACTATTCTAAATTACTCATTTACATTTTAAATACATTATTCTTATGCAACACCTAGAAAGATTAAAACTTGTTCTTGGCTTGTTTAGGTGAGAGGAAACTCTACGAATCTTATAACATTTTTTGTTTGGAAAGTAAATATTTTCTTGAATCACTTGCATGTTAAGAAAACATAGTTTTCATAGCATATCCACTGACATATCAATTAAAAATCATAAAAATAACTTTGTATAGCTTGCATTTAGAAAAGTTTAAAAACAACATTAGCATATCTCTCTCGCTTTCTCTCTCTCCCATAATTTGCATGCATTGAAAAGAATTTTGAAAATATAAAAATTAGTATTCATTCATTCTATTTTAGTTTTTTTACTTCTCTTTAATTTTAGTTATTTTATTTCATCAAGTAATTATTTTTCATTTTAGTCAAATATTCACAAAAATAATAATAATAACATTACCATAAAGCCTTGTCCAACCATATAAGTCAAAAGAAACATTGCTTCTAATAATATAATAAGTCCTTACACAATCCATTCAAGTAAGCTCATAAAATTACACATTGCCTAGGTCCTTTTAGATGACACTTCCCAAAACACCTGGTCTTTTTAAATAATGTATTTTTTCTTAGGGTTAGAACCCCTGGTCCCGCCATTAACATATAGTCTGATATCAATACCAAGCTTAAGAGAGAGGTTTTTCATTTTAGTTGAATCCACCACCTCATTATTGAAACTCTTAATGCTCTAGAGGAATAAAAACAAATTATTTAACCGGCAATCATTATCCTCTCTTACAACAAAGGATGTCATTACAATGTTATCTAGACCTAGTTTCTCACTCTTAGATCCTTCCTCTCCTCGAGTCTAGACTTGTCATATATCATTCACATTTGTGGATGACATTGAATGGGAATAACCAACCTGATAGAGTAGATCTCTTCCCATGATTCATTCAACCTAATCTCCTTCATTTCCCCAATCTTAGCATCAACTAAGAGCTTCACCTCCATGTAATATCAGAGATTGAATGACCCTAGAGATCTATTTCTATACAGCTTGATGTTTTCAATGAGCATTGTAACATTGTATAGGTCTTTTGGTTCTATAACAAGAACCCCTTTACACTACCAGGGTTAATTTTAGTGGTGAATCTTCATTAATTTACAAATATTCTACTTTTATAAATTTGAATTTAGTAATTTTTTGGGGTATTGAAGAGCTTATAATCACCTAAATTTTCTAGATGCAAGTTCATTTTTAGGTTCAGATCACCTACTATTTAAAATAAATTCAATCATATAACTATTTTTTGCCCATACCTTGAAAGGAAATCTAGGTATATTCACCTCACATCAACCATGTAGACGATCATCTACATATGATGATGATTATCTAAATATCTACATATGCATGCTGACGAATATCCACATATGTCGATGGTTGTCTACATATGCTAACGGTCATCTGCATATGTCGATGGTCATGCACTTATGCTGATGATCATCCACCTATGATGATAGCTCTCTACATATGCTGATGGTCATCTGCATATGTTGATAGTCATTCGTATGATACATATGACTATTCAAGGTGTGAACATTCATCTTCATCATGTGGACATCTATTTGCATTATACAAATGTTCATTGACAAGTACACTTTAACCTTGATAATGACCATCTACAACCTAAAATAGTATTAAAAAATAATCAAAACATAAATATTATTACATATTTGGATTCTTCTTGAAAAAATATGCAATTTCAAAAAAAATCATCGTAATCCAAGTCCGTATGCAAAAGTTACAGCCTCGAATTGTTAGCTAGGTTAAAGTGCACTTGCTAGTAGATGTCCACATGATGTAGACAGATGTCCACATGATGAAAATGACTGTCTTCACCTTAGATGGTCATCTTCATCTTGTGGACATCTATTTGCATCATGTGGACATCTTCCAAAAAGTGCACTTTAACCTAACTTCTTGAGGCCATAATTTTTGCATACGGACTCAGATTGTGATGATTTTTTTTGAAATTATATAGATTTTTGAGATCAATCCAGATATGTAATAATATTTTTATTTAGATAAGTTTTTTATTGATAAAATATTAATTTTACTACTCTATCTCTTCATTCACTTGTATAATTAATCACCTTCCAAAATCAGTTGCCACCATTACAAATCTAATTCATCTAGGAACCTCCAAGGAGTTTTTAATATAGACCACTAAAATGTGTTAGGTTGTGGAGCTAAAAGCTTCACTCAGATGCAAACATGGAGGTTGCTAAGTGTCACAGTCACCGACGTCGACAGGACAATCGACGTCAGTCAGTGGTGGACAGGTAGCAACCGACATTGGTCAGGAGTCAGCCGACGTCAGTCACCTCCAGACGGATAGGGACTGACGTCGGTCACCTGTGCGGTTTCAAAACTATTTGTTGCATGAACAGTTAGTTTGTTGAACTGGTTGTTTGCATGTAAAGACTAATTTTATTCTTGAGCCGCTTGTCTAATTATTGTTTGCATGGGATTTATATAATAGACCCATGGGGCTGTATTGTAAAGTGTAGAACTAGAAGAGTTCTTTCGATGGTGGAATCACAAGGGTTCTTCCATGGTGTGTAAGATCAGGTTGATCTGCAGGTTGTTGCAAGATTAGGTAGAAGATCTACATGGGTAAGTAAGGTTGGTTGATCTGCAGGTGTGTGTGTGTGTGTGCAAGGTCAAAGGAGATATGTGGGGTAGCATGATCAAAGGAGATCTGCAACACAACAGGGAGCAAGATAAGGTGAGATCTATTTGGAGTACATTGCATACTTGTGTACTAGCAGTATTGATACTGACTGGTTGAGGTGAACAGCAACTCTGTGTTTGAGTTGTTTGTTGTGACTTGTATTGATGAGAGAAGAGAACTCTTGAGGGAAGATTACCGGTATGCCCACAAAGTGGATGAAAGAGTGTGATATCTTTATTTTAATTTCCTTTTGGAATGATTTGAATACAATTGTGTGTTGCCTCTCATATTCTATGCTATTTTACAATTCTAGTTACATTTTACTTCTGTTTAAATTCCGTGTTTAGTTGTTAATACAAAGGTAATCAAGTGTGCTCTTAATTCTGACAAGTTGTATCAGAGCTTTGTGAACCCAGTTCCTATCAAAATGAACCATGTACACCACCCATTCTAATACGCATTCCACCTATCAACTAGCCTATTTTATATCCCATCTATTATTTTAGTTGCCTTAGCCTAACCATGGGGAGATGAGTGCATAGTTTAACATGTGATATTCACATGTACACAAATTAGTGAACCTGACATGAAGGACCTCCATCTTTATGTTTTCATTTTCTTCCTCTTATCCTTTATCCTTTCTCCACTCCCTACTTCTTTACATTTATTCTAAGGGTAATTATATATCTCCAAAATATTCCTAAACACAACATAGGTGGATCTCCCGGCATAGAGGCTATAGAAGAAGCCAACTCAACTCTAGCGATTCTTCATTGGTAAGTTAGAACAACTGAACCTTTGACACCAACGTATAATACCAATTCTATGATTGCTCTAATCCTAACACCCAAACCAAGAGTAGAGTCTCTATCCATGAGATATTGGATGTATTAAAAATGATAAATAGTCACCTTGAATCCAACATTATAACCCTCACTAGAGGAGGCACAACCACTCATTGCATGGCCACTAGGCCATCAATTAGCCTACAAATCTTAGATGTGGAATGTGTTACTAAATATGATCATTTTATGGGAAATATCCACCACTTTGAAGACAAGGTTAATCATATACAAGCAGATACACATCCCTATCAAAGAATCCAAAATGCCTCCAACCCACCAGTATAGACCATAAACACTACCCTTATGGATCTTGATCTAAACCAAACTCTTAAACCTAACCCATCTCACACTTATACACCTCCTGTACAATACACTCTTATGCCTAACATAGTCACTAGTCTAGACAAACTCATCAACACCCTAGTAGGTTGCATTCATGATGTGGAAAGTAACCAACAAACTGTGGGTCAGGTTATGGGCCCAAATTCTCTTAAACAATCTCATCCTTCTCCTTCTCTCATCTAAATTATGACTTGTCAAATTATTTAATAAAAAACTTACATACTTCCACCTCAATGGGAGCATGCTCACCCATCGAATCAGGCCTCTAACCAACCCTTTGGGGACATATTTACTCATTGGGTCCCCAACCTGGAGACTTATAAAGTTCTCCCATCATATCAAACTCCTAATAAAACCTTAATGGGGAATGTGTAAACTTATGTTCTACCTTTAAAAAATGATGTGGTGGTAAAAAATTCACCATTCTTCACACCTCTAAGTTATGTGCCTCCCACTTATACTCCTCATCCACAAACAAGCTATATCCCACCTTACATATCTGTAGGTTACATGCATACCACATACACTAATGATGGATTGTACATCTACTATTTTTTTCGCTGTCTTACAATGGCGTGGCTTTATCCAAATTCTCTATACGCTCTGCCAATATACTCTACTATTAGAAGTAGTTCCCATCTACCAAGGATATCCTTTCACTGGTATCCATCTATATCACCCATTGATAGACTTATTACAATAAAATCAAATCCCATTCTTTCCAATGAAGAGTCACTTTGTGAAGACTTGCGCCTAGCATTTATAGATTCAATACTTGTCCTTCCATCAAACAAAATGTGTTTTCTAGACCAATAGACTTGTACACAGGTTCTTAACACAAGGAAACCTTCATTCAAAAATAGAATCACAACAGGACCTACGTATCACTGGAGGTCCTGGCCTAATACCAACATGGAGATCACAGATCGAACATTTCAATAATTCCCATAGAACTTAGACATTCCTGACTAACCCGTCTATTAAAAACTAATTTACTTACAGAGATCATAATAGGATATGTTAGAGTTAAACTGTTGTATGTTCTTTTCTGGTAAATCCTGCATCCTGTCAAATCATAAGAAGATGTACTCCATTATTGTGCTTTTCAATTGCTTTTTGTAGTTGTGGACGAATTGTCTTAAGAGCAACGAAAAACTCAAAACTGTTATAACACCGGATGTACAGAAACCGCTCCATACAAGACACAAACAATTCATCCTCCTGATATATTAGTGACAGCGAAGAAGCTTGACTACCTTGCTTCTCATTTGATCTAATGTCTGTTTTTGAATACATGTTATGTTGTGGTCCCAGTCCTGCACGTCACAAGCTCCATGAATTCGATATTGTAAACAATGAGCAAGGCGCAATACATCAAATCGACAATCTAAGTAAAATACCATCACCACACCCTTGGAGCCTCCATAATTCACCCCCTTCCATTCTTTTGGCAGAATGCAAATTCAAATATAGATCCAATTTGATTTTACACAAGTTTGGGTGACGTGTTGCAGCACTGCATAGGCGGCTTCGGCCTTTCCACAGGCTCGCTTAAATTAACACATACTGAGATGAATCTTCAAGCGGCTTAGTTATATATTTAATTATCTCTGACCTGGCCCGACGGCTTTTTAAATAATGGTAATGTTTAACACATTTAAAACGCACATTCAGCATACATTGAGATGGCCAGGTGGTGACTAATTTATTGGCGGCCCAGAAGTTCAAACAAAGTAATTGGTAAAAACTATGGCCCAGCAATTACAATAAACTAGAATTATAGTCAATACTTCTAAAACGCCTCAACAGGCATACACGAACCGGCATGGGGATTGAGACGACCCAGCAATTACAATTTACAATGATGAAATAGGTGCTTATGTGGCTAAATTCATTGAGCGCCCAAACTGGAAATTTTCAACCATGTCTTTTTCTATATGTGGTCTCAGCATAAAATGAATTTACATTCATGACTATATAAAAATAAATACACACCTGCATAATTTTACCAGCAATTACATGCTTTCTGACTATTCGGGGCTGCCAGTTTCTTTTCTATGCTCCTGCTCTTCTCCTCCTCCTCTTCACTAAAACATATTCTCTTCTGCTCTGCGTCCCCCTGTCCTTACAGCAACTTCTCTCTGAAAGAGAGGTCTTTCCTCTCTCTTCTTTCTTCCTCCTTCTACGTACCTCCCCTGCCAACTTGCATATCTTATCTTTTTATTTGTTTTTTTTTTTCAAGAATCTTTTCTAAGCCTCTACGCCAAACTTGGCTTAAGGGAACAAAATACAGTTTTTCAATTACAACAACATGCCCAGGTTGAAATATTTTCAACCACTCCTTGATTTCCTCAACAGCCCACAATTATTTTACCTTTTCACTTTTACTAATTACAATTTCTCCTTAATTTCAACATTTTGAGGAATAATTTGGATTTAAATTCAATTATGGCTAACGTAACTATGTCTTGCCTGAAAATATATCTAGATGCTCCTACATCATACTCTCCCTCTTGAAACAATTTGAACCTTAGTTCAAATGAACTGCTGCTCCATGCTTTAGCCTTTACTGTATGCCTGGATCCCAAGGTTTTCTTGTCAATGATAATGCTTGAATTTGTCTTTGTTGGTCTTTGCCTTTCATCTGACTTGTCTTCCTCTTCTGGTATGTTATTCTTCTCATCTCCTTCTCAGCTGCTATGTCCCATCTCCATGCTTCATTCTCATACATGTCTTCAAAATCTTCTTTCAAAAATTTGTCCATTGAACTATGGACTTCATTCATCTCCACAACTTTAACACCTGCATTCAAAACATCAAAAGCAACCTTAGTAGAAAAACATTGAGGCCATGAAGCCCCTTGGCTGCCTTTACATTTCTGTTCTTGTTTCTTAACCAAAACTATCTTGGTCTCATTGCTTTGCTCTTGTCTTGTTCCACTCTTCCCAATGCTGCCTTCACTATGGCTTGTACCTTTACACAACTCTCTTGGAGGATTTAACAACTCTTCTATCATTCTCAACTCTTCACTCAACACAAGCTGATCCAAATCTTCATGTCCTATATCAAACTTAGGACTAGATTGTCTTTCATCCTCTATAATTACATTCATCCACTTTATGGTTTCTTCATACAAATCAGCATCTTTATCATCATCAATATACTTATCAAAAACAATAGGAGCACTATTACCTTGTGTCTCCTTGTTCTCTTCAATCTCTACTTGAAGCCATCTTGTTTGTTCTGCTGCATATTCTTTCCTTTCCCCATCATCCATCCCTTTGGAAGTCTCTCCTTGCTGCATATTAGTCCCTACAACCGCTTTCCATTCCTCATTTTCCATAAAAAGATTATTAAATGATTCAAAAATATCATTATCCTTTTCATTGCAAGCAATTGACTTACCTTTCCATGTACTTGTGTCATCCTTCACCTTTCTCCATTGATTTCTTGGTGTTGTTGTCTCAACACTCACATCTTCATTCTTTGCCTTCTTAGGCACCCATACTTGCTTCTCTTTCTTACCATTTCTCTTCTTAAGCCATGTAGGCATCCTGCATCCATGCTTTTGTACCAGCACCTCCTCTTGCTTGGGAGTTTTCTTCTTCCACCATTTAGGCATCACATACCCATGGTTAATTGGAAACTTTACCTTTCTAATTGCTTCTCTAACATGCATTTCAACAGTTTCATGCTTATAAGAAGAATCAATTATTGAACTCGACTTTACCTCCTTAATGGGCTGCTCCATAAGTTCTTTGTCTTGCATAGCTTCTTGATTGTCTATCTTTTCTTCTTCCTTTGTGCTTGGCTGTCCTCTTTCTTCTTCTTGACATTCAATGGCATCATGGAATTCAGCTTCTTCTTCTACCTCTCCTCTCTCATGCATTAACCAATACACCTTATTAACAGCAGCAAATTCTCTTCTCTTTCTTGCACATTCACTTATGCATTTGGTGTCTTCTCCTGTACCAATCTCTTCATTCGCCAAGGCCATTCTCTTGACCTTCATAAGGCTACTCATACCTGCATTTACCCACTCAAAAACAACATTAAATATAAAAACAAGAGACCATAATGTCTCCATGAGTATCCTCTTAATGGACATTCCAAGTGCTCTTCCTGGCACTTCATCTTTTCTTTCTTTTCTCTTGTTCTCCTCAATGAGAAACTTCTTCTCAACTTCTTCTTCTTGCTGCCCACTTGGCAACCTTCTTATATTCTTGCCTCTTTGGGCTTCCCTCTTCATGGCAATCTCATTTTGCCTTCTTCTCCTCTTCAATAGGAGAACTATTGGCCACTTTACCCTCTTCTTTATTGGCCATACCCATGCTTGTCTATTCAGCTGCATCCAAGACTCATACTTATCTTTAACCTTAGCTAATTCTTTCTTCAAACTAGCAATTTCTTTATTAAACTCAACATTAGTCATACCTTTGATGCTTGCTTTCTTTTTGCTGCCCTCATGTGCCTTGCTGCTCTGCAGTGCTTTCAACAATGCTTCCATCTCTGAGATCTTCACCCAAGTCTTTTCCACCTTGGTCTCTTGATCCCTTGTCTCACCCAAGCCTTTTCTCCTTGACTGGTCTTTTGACAATCCACATGATCTCACCTAGGCCTTTTGCATCCTAGTTTTTTGATCCTCTTCTCTCAATCCTGTAGCAACTCTTTAGACAATTCTTCAATAAACACAAATTACAAATCCAAGCTTACCTTGCTTTGGATCTTCTTCTTCTAGGCAGTCCCTCTATCACTCTGCTCAAAACTTCATCCTTTACCTCACCTAAGTCTATTTCACCTTAGTCTTTTGGCAAATAATCTAAGCTTCCTCTTGGATCTTCTTCTCTAAGCCTCAATGGCTTGGCTGCCTTTCTCTTCACCTATTTGCTTCTTAACAAAATAAACTCATATCAAAAGCAAAGTTGCTCATACCTTTTATCCAGCAGAGTCTTCTAGTACTGTCTCCTGTTGATCTCTTTGCCAAATCCTTCACAACTGCAACATCATTCACAAATGCAACCATTCCAAATTCTGTAGCAACTTATGATCCATTCTTAATTCCCCAAGAGCTTCAAGCTCTGATACCAAATGATGGATTGTACATCAACAATTTTTTTCACTGTCTTACAATGGCGTGGCTTTATCCAAATTCTTTGTACCCTCTGCCAATATACTCTACTGTTAGAATTAGTTCCCATCTACCAAGGATATCCTTTCACTGGTATCCATCTATATCACCCATTGATAGACTTATTACAATAAAATCAAATCCCATTCTTTCCAATGAAGAGTCACTTTGTGAAGACTTGCGTCTAGCATTTATAGATTCAATACTTGTCCTTCCATCAAACAAAATGTGTTTTCTAGACCAATAGACTTGTACACAGGTTCTTAACACAAGGAAACCTTCATTCAAAAACAGAATCACAACAGAACCTACGTATCACTGGAGGTCCTGGCCTAATACCAACATGGAGATCACAAATCGAACATTTCAATAATTCCCATAGAACTTAGACATTCTTGACTAACCTGTCTATTAAAAACTAATTTACTTACAGAGATCATAATAGGATATGTTAGAGTTAAACTATTGTATGTTCTTTTCCGGTAAATCCTGCGTCCTGTCAAATCATAAGAAGATGTACTCCATTATTGTGCTTTTCAATTGCTTTTTGTAGTTGTGGACGAATTGTCTTAAGAGCAGCTAAAAACTCAAAACTGTTATAACACCGGATGTACAAAAACCGCTCCATACAAGACACAAACAATTCATCCTCCTGATATATTAGTGACAGTGAAGAAGCTTGACTACCTTGCTTCTCATTTGATCTAATGTCTATTTTTGAATACATGTTATGTTGTGGTCCCAGTCCTGCACGTCACAAGCTCCATGAATTCGATATTGTAAACAATGAGCAAGGCACAATACATCAAATCGACAATCTAAGTCAAATACCATCACCACACCCTCGGAGCCTCCATAATTCACCCCCTTCCATTCTTTTGGCAGAATGCAAATTCAAATATAGATCCAATTCGATTTTACACAAGTTTGGGTGACGTGCTGCAGCACTGCATAGGCGGCTTCGGCCTTTCCACAGGCTCGCTTAAATTAACACATACTGAGATGAATCTTCAAGTGGCTTAGTTATATATTTAATTATCTCTGACCTGGCCCGACAGCTTTTTAAATAATGGTAATGTTTAACACATTTAAAACGCACATTCAACATACATTGAGATGGCCAGGTGGTGACTAATTTATTGGCAGCCCAGAAGTTCAAACAAAGTAATTGGTAAAAACTATGGCCCAACAATTACAATAAACCAGAATTACAGTCAATACTTCTAAAACGCCTCAATAGGCATACACAAACCGGCATGGGGATTGAGACGACCCAGCAATTACAATTTACAATGATGAAATAGGCGCTTATGTGGCTAAATTCATTGAGTGCCCAAACTGGAAATTTTCAACCATGTCTTTTTCTATATGTGGTCTCAGCAGAAAATGAATTTACATTCATGACTATATAAAAATAAATACACACCTGCATAATTTTACCAGCAATTACATGCTTTCTGACTGTTTTGGGTTGCCAGTTTCTTTTCTATGCTCCTGCTCTTCTCCTCCTCCTCTTCACTAAAACATATTCTCTTCTGCTCTGCGTCCCCCTGTCCTTACAGCAACTTCTCTCTGAAAGAGAGGTCTTTCCTCTCTCTTCTTTCTGCCTCCTTCTACGTACCTCCCCTGCCAACTTGCATATCTTATCTTTTTATTTGTTTTTTTTTTCAAGAATTTTTTCTAAGCCTCTACGCCAAACTTGGCTTAAGGGAACAAAATACAGTTTTTCAATTACAACAACATGCCCAGGTTGAAATATTTTCAACCACTCCTTGATTTCCTCAACAGCCCACAATTATTTTACCTTTTCACTTTTACTAATTACAATTTCTCCTTAATTTCAACATTTTTAGGAATAATTTGGATTTAAATTCAATTATGGCTAACATAACTATGTCTTGCCTGAAAATATATCTAGATGCTCCTGCATCACTTATACACCTCCTGTACAATACACTCTTATGCCTAACATAGTCACTAGTCTAGACAAACTCATCAACACCCTAGTAGGTTGCATTCATGATGTGGAAAGTAACCAACAAACTGTGGGTTAGGTTATGGGCCCAAATTCTCTTAAACAATCTCATCCTTCTCCTTCTCTCATCTAAATTATGACTTGTCAAATTATTTAATAAAAAACTTACATACTTCCACCTCAATGGGAGCATGCTCACCCATCGAATCATGCCTCTAACCAACCCTTTGGGGACATATTCACTCATTGGGTCCCCAACCTGGAGACTTATAAAGTTCTCCCATCATATCAAACTCCTAATAAAACCTTAATGGGGAATGTGTAAACTTACGTTCTACCTTTAAAAAATGATGTGGTGGTAAAAAATTCACCATTCTTCACACCTCTAAGTTATGTGCCTCCAACTTATACTCCTCATCCACAAACAAACTATATCCCACCTTACATATTTGTAGGTTACATGCATACCACATACACTCTTATAAAATAAACCACCACTCTTCCTATGTCTAACAATCTTCCTCCTTAATTTCATATGTATTCCAAATATACTTAGTCAGATTATTATTTTTTAGCATATTCCATGCCACCCTATCTAGCTTTTGTTATCCCTTCTAGTATCTATCAAACTAACCCCTATATGATCCCACCTTTCCACTCTAGTCCTACCATGACAAAAACATACTTGACTAACATGGGGACTTAAACCAAGTACCATAAGTATCCTATTGATATCATCATATGAAGGGTTATTATTTTGTGTCCCCTCTCTAACCTTCCCAAGTTCAAATAGGAATGAGATACTAATTCACATGCAAAATATTATGCTAGTATGTTAGGGAAATCCTACCTTTGGATTAGTTTGTTACCAAAAATTTACCTAAAACCTTAGAGGAAATAACACTTGAATAGTATTACCACCTCCTTGTAAGGTCTATACATTATTTTTTCCAACTCATGGCCAAGTTTTTCAAAGCATTCGATATAAAAAAACTCCTAAATACTGGTGTATGAGAGTTCTTACACATCAAACAATAACATAATGATTCAATTACCCATTTCATCATGATATGGTGTTAGGTCTTATATTCCTATGCCAGTGCACCCCACATAGATCAATGGCAATTTTGTGACCTCTTCTTCCACTCCCTTAATAAAGAGATGTGGGAGGATGTTTATAAATTCTCATATTGATCCTATGAAGAATCTCTTGAGAATGCCTTGCATATTTGCCAAGAGGTCATTAATAGTGGTTGAAAAACTTATGGGACCAATGGACGTATCATCATCCTGAACTCAGATAATGGTAGATTTCAAAATATTAGTCCAAATAATACCAATAACTAAGAACCCAAGGTTATAAATAGAAATAGGAATGCCACTACCAAAGGCATCATTGATTAGAATAAAAAACAAAACCTTGTGAATAACAATTGGGATCACCCCATAAGTAATGCCAATACCACTAAAAATATAGGCACTAGGATCCAAAATCCTCCACCTCCCATTCATGTGATCACCTTCAACCAACCACCACCATGCAACATGAAACACCAAAAATATAATCAAATTCAATATTATCATGTCGAGTAATACCCCTAGTTTTAGAACCAAACCTAACACCAAATAAATAATTAGTATGGGTTTTGTTAATAGGGTCAGAACATGAATCCTATGGAATATGATCCAAATATATATTACCTCTTACACTGAGTTATTTTAATGATACTTAGAACTTTATGGAGTATACTAAATTTATATAAAGGCTCCTAGAAGATCACATGCAAACATTTACTAATATGCTCCTGGGGAATGTTGGTACAAACCCTCAAGCTCATCAAAATGGCCCTATTACCCCTCAAATTTAGAATATCCAAATATACCAAAACCCATTTCCTAACCACCAAGTATGTGTTACTCAACATAAATAATAGGGTGGCCCACATAACCACCTAATTCAACATAATCATCCCATGATGGCATGTACCCATGATGTCAAAGCTTCAACCTCTAGCACTACTAATATTGATGCCACTCCTTATTTGTGAGTATAAGGAAAGACCAAAATTATTAGAGTTGTAGAGTTATAATTTAGATATGATCAAAATACCAATACTTGCATATATAATATCAACTAATGACTCTTCATCCCTCAAACATTTTGAATACTAAGTCTATCCAAACTCATGGGGAACTATGATTTGATCTCGAATCTTACCAAGAAATTCTCCCACATTTCATTTATTGATTTTCTTAAGAACTCCCCCTCTCATCATTAAACCTTGTTTTATGACCTAGGACTAGAGCATCTATCCAATGTTACTCCTCCTCCATAGGTTTAGATCAACCACATTGATCTAAATATGTTTCCACCTAGTCAAGAATCTCAACATGCTAGCTATTTTTTTGATTTGCAAAGTATTCCTCCTAACTTCAAGATGGCAAGGAGGGGATATACAACCTTGTTTCTAAGGGTTTTTATTTACAAAAATTATGTGAAGAAAGACATGGTGGATGATGGAATGACCATCAACATTTTACCCTTTTATTTCTTTCAAAATCTTAGCTATGGGGAAACTAACTATTTCTCAACTCATAACACCTTACGAGGCTATGATAGCCTCAAATCTGATTCCTTGGGGACCATCATGCTTCCAATCACTCTAGGTCCCAAGATGGTACTAACCAAGTTATATGTCATAGACAAATATACCAACTATAACATGATCTTGGGAAGGTCTTGAATATATAGGATAAAGGCTATCCTCTCAACCTTATTTCAACACATCTAGTTCCTATACCTAGAATAGGTTTTCATAGCATAAGAGGATCCTAAACCTTTCAATATGCTACAAAAAAACATGAATAATAATCATGGGTTACACATTGATTATCATATACATACCATTGGGGTCACAAAACCCCCGTAATTGGTCAAATTTATTAAACCCATGAAGCCCAAAGTGGTTATCCTAAATAAGGAGGCTAAAATTCCTCATTCTCTACTGAAAGATAAGTCAAAATAAAAGGATGTAGTAATGATTGAGAAAGTCACTAGTCTAGAACTAGTAATTAGTTTAGTATTCTCCACCGTGTCTACAACTAAAATCATCAATATTTTGGGAAAAGACATGCCACTCATCCTCCCATTTGACCCATGAGGGATAGGGACCTATAACTTCTATGAGACATATAGTCACAAACCCTAAGAAGGGTTAGCTAGTCTACCTGATCTTTGCATGAAAGAGGTGTCAATTAGCAAAGAGGTTCCCCTCCATAATAATCCTTATTGAAACTATCACTTTAATCATCCAAATCCCAACCATATAGGGATAATTTATACCTTACATACTACTCTTGTTACTTCTAAACTTATTCGAAGCATGCCATTATATCATGTTATGACAGGGCTATATCGATTTTCCAGAGTTTCTAATCCATTGGGTTTGATTCCTATTAAGGTGTGAGCCATCATAATTTGACCTGAACCAAGGTGTGATTCATACCATATGCCAAGTTATCTAACATATAGTCAGGTGTTTTATTCTCCCTTGATGATGTCAATACCTAAAGAGAGGATTTGTACCTTAACAATAGGTACCATAGAGACTAACCTTAGATCGCATGCTTATCCTCACATTACTATTGAGAGTCCTTTTCCCCCATCATGAAGAGGGAAGCACCTAGTGAACCATTAAATGAGTTATCATGAGCCTTCTTACATATAACAATAAGATAAACAATGTTACCCATGTCTTATCAATAGTACCACAAGCTGCATAACTATGTCTATACACCCCATGTGTTGAAACAAGATCTTAAATATGTCAATAAATTCCCCATGACAAAAAGACATCATGTTCATGCTGATATACTTACCACACCAAAGAAACAACCTAGCCATAAAAATTTTAACTTCCTAGAGTTTCTTACTTACCCAAATCCAAAACATAGAAGTTAGCCTTTTGAGTTCCTTAAGGTGCTTATTTTCCTTCATTCAAACCATAGGAGTAGACCTCTCATATTTTTTCAACCCAATTATTCAAGATGTGAATGGGAGGGGCCCATTGTTCTCCCAAGTCTAAAGACCAATAACCCCAAGAGGGGTTACCCAATGTTCTCTATATCCATATGGTTAAGATATCAAAAGACTAAGAAACTTCTCCAAATGACTATCCCTATTCTACACACAACTAGTAGATCCTCTACTATGATGGGTCTAAGTGCCACTTAGGTGTTGGGGTAACAATTATTCCCATCACTCTTTAGGGATGAATCATAACTTTTGGTTTCAATCTATAATTTGAGTTTATGAATAGTCGAGATGAGTATGAATACCTATTTCTTGTCATTCTCATTGTAAAACATTTAAGAATTCAAAATTTAAAGGTCCAAAGTGACTCATAATTGGTTGTGAACCATGTTTCTAAGTCTATCAAATGAAAGCTAAGCACCTTCAATTATATAAGCTGATGTGCATAAGATTTATAAAGACTTGGGATTTATTTCTATAAAATCAATCCATATGGAAAAAAACTAGCTTGTTTAATCCATGTCAACTTCATCTTCATGATTTGACAATCATCCCACTATAATAATGTCCAATTTTGTAGTCTCAGTCAGGATAGAGCCCCTTGTCCCTAAGATATCCAGAGACCAAATAGTTTCCCATATTAGGGGGAGTGATATTTTATTAATTATTTATATCCTCTTGTATCATATTATCTTTGATGATCATATGATATAAATATAAAATAATGAAAAGGCTTCCCTTGGCCCTTCTTTTAGTTATCATCATAATCATTTGATGTTTTGTCACTTTGGAGCAAGTAGTAGTTCAAGTTTCCTCATCGATTCTAAATCATTTGCTCAAACCACTTATCATCCCACATCATGCTCATGATTTAAGAGATTATTTTTACATTAATGATAAGCACCATCAAAATAAACACTATCCCCCATGATTACTCACATATTAATTAATATAGACACCTCTTCCACATGTAGAAGAAATCAACACTAGAACACTTCTTGATAAGCCATTTTTGACATTATTTGACTAAGAACTAGAAGATACAAAATTATCATGTATTATCATAAGTCTTAAAGACTGTAGGACTATTTTAGAATACTTTTTGCACTAAAATTGACTCACGATGAGTGGGTGTTTGAGTTCTTAGAAGTGCCTATCTTCCTATGAACATATAACATGGTCAAATGACTAAATTTAATTATGACCCATAAATGTTATTATGATTTCCATGATTATGTTCCAAATAACCCAATTCATATAGGAGACCTTATCCTTATAATTGATAGTCAAATTGACAAAAAGAAAGGATAAGGTCAGAAATTTAGACCAAATTGGTTGGGTCCTTACCTGGTGACCAAAAAATTCAATAACAAAGCTTATCGGCTAAATACTCTAGAGGGAAAGGATTTTGGTGAATCTATGAACTCTTTTCACTTAATAATTTTATATATATTACTTACATATCACATTGCCCTCATTTGCACTACATTTTCATAGTCTAAATATTTTTCTATATATATAATTTTTTATCTACTATTTATTTGATTATTAGTTCGCACAACATAACAATTTCAAGATGAAACACATCATATCATTATGTACTCATAGTACACTATATTTCCTTATAAAATATTTTAAAAATCAACATTACATTATTTATTGCCTTAGTTCTTATGAGTAAAGTACATCTATTTTCCTTACATCTTCTTGCATAAATTAGAAAATTCTAGCCTATAGTCTAATCTAGAAGATTGTCCATGGTAGAATCTCCTCTTATGGTTTCTTCTAAAGTATAAAAATAAATAGGTAACTTTAGATTCCTATATTTGTCTTTGATGATGAGCTCTTGCATCTCACTAGTTGCATGGGGCCAAGATTTAGGATTAAAATATTTACCAATAGAAAACTAGACACCCCTCTGAAAATCAAAAGCTTATGCAAAAAAAAAAGTCAGATTTCATATCTCTCTCCTTTGCTATCCTTTGGTGTTTATCCCTCACATCTTACTGGTTATGTGAGGTTAACATTGGGAATGAATTCCATTACTCACCTACATATAACCTTTGGTGATAAGCCCATGTGTCTCCCTGGTCACATGAGACTAAGTGTAGGGGCTCACAAATAGAAAATAAAAATCAAATTTAGAAGAACTATTAAATTAAAAGGTGTCTAGTTTAAAATTTAATCCAAAGGATTGCATACATGTGTATGATAAAAATATTAACCTTATCCCACTTATTAATTATGTCAAGGCTATTTATATTTAGATGAGGCTCACAAACTTAGTATCTTATAAGTTATATCAAGAAGCACACTTTCCCCTTTACTTGTAAGGATTAGGTCATCTTCCCTTTTCCTCTAAAAATTTGATCTATGGTTTTCATTCCTTATCACCTCATGTTTATCCTATTCCCCTTGTCATTCCCTATTGTATATTAAGAGTAATGTATTATGTAAACAAAAGAACTAAGTCATTAATTCAAAAGCCATTTTTTGCACACTTATAGCTTCATATATATTTGTCACGCTACATCATTTGCATACATTTTGTTTCTACATTTATGTTAGTGTATGATTTTTTTACTTGAAATTTTATCTACTTAGTTTTTAGTCAGTTTGTTTAGGGTTTTAAAGGACATTAGGGAAAATAAACTTAATGTGTTTTCTAATAGTGAGTTGATTTGTTACCTTTTTGGTGACCTAAACTCTCACTATATAATTGTAACCCCTTTGTAGTTTTTAGATAATAGACTAGTATGAAACTCACTTTGATTTGCATTGCTATTACCTACTCCTTAGGTTTTCATGAAATTTAATAAATTTAGATATCTTGGAGTGATCGGTCATGGTATTAAATCTTTGATTTGATGACTGCTTTATCATTTTAGAAATACTCAGTGAGAACTTTCCTATTAGCATTCTTGTTGGTTTTCTTGATTTTCAGTGCTTACATAAATTTGATAGGATTTCATGAAAATTAGTGAAAAATACACAAATTAAGTCTCCATCACAAAAAAAATGGAACCATCATATTTGGAAGACATAAAAATCCTAAAATTAGTTGTAAACATGACCTAGATTTGTGACATTGATTTTTCAACCATTTTTTGAGGGTTTCAAGGTTTTTTGATGATTTCACACATATATTTAAAGAAATATTATAAAATTAGGAAATAATTTCAAGTTGTTTTCTATAATTAAATAGTTCTAAAATGGGATTTTATAGTTTTTTGAGGAGCCATACCAAATTTGCATATTTTTAGGTTTTCTAGTTTCAGCAGAGTTTCTAACCCTTACAAGTAGTTTTGGCAATGGGAAAATAGGCCTAGATATACATTTATAATTGGTCAAATTTCAACCCTATTCAATCACATGACATAAACTAATAGTCCTACTAGCAAACTTGTTAAATTCTGATGACCTTTCTTGTAGACCTCATGGAGCTTGATACTTCTACTTGTACACCCAAAAAACTCTGAAGACTAATTAAAATGCCCATGGACCCCAATTAAACTACCAACAGACTCATTAAAACAAGAAATTTTAAAAAATCCTTGCAAACTTGATCTGATGTGTAGGTACCCTTGATAGACTTCGATGCCCCTACACATAGATAAGTAAGTTACAACCCTTATTTGAGCACAATACTATTTCATCCACCCTTGAAGAGTAATACTATTAATTTTAAATTTGTAGGAATTTGTAGAGTGACATCACTTCAAAATCAATCACATCAATCAAAAGTGATGGAGGGGGAGTACTCACAAAAGGTCTTAGCACCCTGGTCATATGAGGTGATTACATGGGGGGCTTAAATATTTAATCCTACTAATGGGGGATTAACTTTATCACCCAACCAATTTTCCATTCAACTCAAACATTTTAAAATTTATATTAGGTGTCTCCAAAAAATTTCAAATTCATGTTGGGTGGAGATTTTTTATGCGAGCTCAGATTTTCAAACATGCAAAATATTTGATAGGTAACTTGGATTTGAGTGATGTCTTATTTAAAAGTGATTATTTTTTCATGATCTATGCATTGGTTTTCATCTTGGTCCACTAAAGATACATCCAAGCTAAATATTTTACACTCTTTTATGCATTATTGATTGAGCTCAACATCCCTCCAATTCTTTCATACTTTTGCACAAATTGTTCAAGACACATTGTCAGTTGTGTCCAACGTCTATACAAGTGTGATTGTATTTGAAAATTTAAGGGGGTCACTATCATAGTTATAAGGGGGTAATTTGTGGTTTTATGATTTTTTTTCTATATTTCTTCTTTAATTTTTAAAACTTTCCCTGCTATGATATGGATTCAAGTCCAATAAGTCCATTCATATTATTTAATTATCAAGAATGGAAATCTAGAATGGAAATAATTTTGAAATCTAAGGGTTACCATCAAATTATAATGGGAACTAAGACTAACTTAAAATTCCATAAGTGAAAATCAAATAGTTTAACTATTGTGATAAAGTTTGTGTATTACTATGTCTTTCCATCTCTCACGATCTACTCTTTCACATAGAATCTACCAAAACACCTACTCAAATGTGGACCACTATATGAACACTCTTTTGAAAATAGGATGTGATGAGAGGCCATGAGATGGAGAATGAGCTCATCAGTTTGAGCTCAAATGACTATGACACCCTACATGACTCATTCACCACATTTGTACTTTTGAGGTTGTAGTTGAAAGAATGTGGAATTGACAAGAAAGATGAACTTGTTTTTTCAATACTCTCCAAATTGGGTCTAGATTATTTTGTAATTTTGGCCACTTTCCATGCCATAAAAAGTGCTCGTAGAGCTATATGGAAGATGCCTTATATAGCTACCTTTATTTCCAACTTGATTTGGGAGAAAAATAAGTTGATATAGATGGGCATAATGAAGTCCTTAAAATCTCATGCACTTTTTTCTAAGAAATAGAAGGATTCAAATATTAGAGAGAAGAAATGAAACAAAAAGGATCAAGAGAAGAATGAAAATCCTCCCACCTAAATATCAAATAATGAGACCTCTTCTTCCAATGTTAAGCCTAAGAATGATATGATCAAATGTGAGTTTTACTCAAGAAAATATGATGAAATCAAATGTTTGAAGAAGTAGATTGACCAACTAACTAAAATTCTCGAGAAGCACAATATCAATGTCCTTGATTCTACCAATCAGAGTTAATCAACCCATGATTCCTATAATGAAAATTACCATGGTAAATAAAAGGAAAAGGAGAGTGAAAAAGGAAAAGTAAAGGGTAAGGCCCTAATTATTTTTATACCTCTAGATCCTACATGGGTCATTAACTCTAGTGCTTCACATCATGTGGCCTCTTCATAAATAGAGTTTAGTTCATTAGAAACATGTGACATGTCCTTTATAAAAATGGGTGATGATACTTCTAAAAAGGTTCTTGATATTATTGAAGTGCATGGTGGAATGTTCAATAATGTTCTAAGTTTTCCCTCACTTTCAACTAATCTCTTATTAGTTTACCAAATCACTCACCTTGGTCTAGGCATGTAAGTTGAGGTCACTACAGATTTAGTGTATGTTAAAGATATACACAATGATACTATATTGGTAGTAGGAATGGTTGATCATCAGACTTGACTATATAACTTCTCACAGTTATCTCCCAATTCTCCTTTAGATTCTCCTTCTTTAGACTCACCTAAACTTGATGACATTTATGAGCATGAGAACTCATTTGATATTGATGACTCTTATTCTAACATAAATGACTATTAAGTGATGGGAACACACCTCTGCCATCTCCTTGACACCTTCCTAATGATGAGGAGTTATTTCTTGATCAACCTACCTCTGGTTCACATGAGACATTATAAGTTGAAGGTATACTAATTTAGGGCATATTAGATATTAGGTAGTCTACTCCATAGTTTCAGGGCATTACACAATCCTTGCTAGCCTTTTTTTCCACTACACCTTCATTTCTTAGAGTACTTAGCCCTTGGTTGAAGATCCATCAAGCACTCAGTGGACACATTCATTATCCCAGTGTGATCCACTCTTCACTACATCTACTTCTAATCCATAGTCACTTCTAGGAATACCATTATAGGATATAATATGGATACAAGTAGTTATAGACTATAGTGGGGATTATTATCCCTCTTATTTTCTTTGTTTTCTTTTTAGAGACGAGATTTTTTACTACGATTTTTATCTTTTTCTCTATCTTATGAGAGTTATATTGTGCTTGGGTACCTCATTAGGCTCATTTTTGGGACCTAATTCTTTTAACCACCTAAGCTCTACTTCATTGGTTTGGTTAGTGTATAATTTTTCATTCTTTCAATTTTACCTATATGGTTGTTAGTCAGCTTGATTAGGGTTTTTAGGATCATTGGGGAAAATAAACTTAATGTATTTTTTAATTGTGAGTTAAGTATTTACCTATTGGTGACCTAATTTCTCACTATATAATGTACCTCCTTTGTACTTTTTGGCTAATGAATTAATATGAAACTCACTTTATTTTGCATTTCTCTCACCTACTCCTAGGGTTTTCATGCAATTGTGATGTGTAGAGATCTTGGAGTGATCTAAAAATACATAACAATATCCCAATATCCCATAGCATTATATCAAAAACATAGAGATACATGGCATATCATCACATTATTAGTCTCTAGAGTGCATAAAATAAAAATTAAAACATGAAAATTAAAATATCATAATACACCAAGATAAGTAACTTAGAATTAAGTCAAAACACACACACACACACAGATATATATATATATATATATATATATATATATATATATATATATATATATATATATATATATATATATATATATATATCAAAATAATTATTGAGTTTGTACAAAAATTATGTCCAATACAAACACCTATGTGGATATCCAATATGCCTCAAGGCATCTCAATAAGAATCAACATATACAATGATATGGAAAAAAACTTCTATAATAAATCTCAAGAACCTATCCTCCTCCTGTGAGAAGATTCTAATGTATAGGAGTGTCAACACTTGTTGCTTCAATTACATGTCTTAGTAGTTCATCCCTTATGGGCCATCTTACCCTATCCAATATGAAGGCCAGTATGGTGTTCCCTACTAGTGCCTTCCTATGAGGTTGTCCCTCCTATCTTATGCCTATTAGATCTACCTCTTAATCCACCTAACACATGTCCACCATGGCCTCTACTCTCCTTACACTATCCAAGAAGATACTATTCTCCATCTTTAGTGATGTCACCATCATAGATGCATGGTACACTAGAGAAAATACATTCATAAGATAAACAATCCCTACAGCGAGTTTAGGATCTATTAGTAGTTGGTCACTAATAATGCCAATGCCTAGTTGAAAAAGGTTGAATAGGGTGTCCCAGATTATACTCCACCCACTCATGGTGAATATAAAATCACCATCAGATATAGTCGATATAAAAAACATAAAAATGTAAAATCTACTAAACAACTAAGCTAAAAAGTGAAGTATAAAATACAAATGAAATTTGTAAATCAAAATTTTACTTGAATCATCTTTTCACCAATAAAATATGAAATCATCATTTATAACCTCCTCCTCATCAATTTCTAAGTCCTCCAACTTTATATATTATGGAGCCTCACCATCTCCACCTCCTAGATGTTTTTATTGTGTAGGGTACTCCTAAACAAGGCCCTATTATGGTGGTGGGTGTGGTGTACCCTTATGATGTTTCCCTATTACACCCTATACTCCTCTTTCCCTATCTAGATATGGGGGAAGTCCATGTGCTACTCTTGAATGAACTCATCAGGTGATGGGTACCTTTCTCATAAGTAGGTGCCATACCAATCTTCCCAATCTTGAAGCTATCACCTCTTATATGCCTGTGTAAATAATTAAGGAATAGGGTGGTTACCTATATAAGGCATGACAAACTAATATAAGACCCTATATATATGAGCACTTTGATCTAAGAGAGCCTATATCAAACCTAAGTGTTTTTGGTAACTACTCTAAGGTAAATCCATTTATTGGCCCATTACCCAACCATGTCTTGGTAAAACAAGGTAATTAGGTTGGATACTATCAAAATCCCCACCACTCAAGACAAATCATGAAATGGTGTCATGTCCATCCATCTGGTAGCCCTAATGTCTCCAAACACTCCAATTGGCACTCCCCTTTGATAAGGGATGATCCGATCATATATCCAACCCATGACAATCATCAATTTTTTGATAAAAAGGGACCCTAAAAAATCCACATGACATAAGTCCCTATAATTCTCAGTTAAGATCTCCTAGATAAAGAATTAGTGTGTTCCACTCTCCTCAATGTGCACATAATCGGTGACAAATTGAATAGTAACCTATCATTATCCTTGTATCCCACTAATCAAGAGGAAAGGATACCAATAATAGCCTTTTACATGTTGAGGATCACTAATACCTCAACCTAGAAGAGCTTCACACTATAATCCACACCCACATCAGGTGTTTTGGCATCTCCAAAATTCTTTGTCCAACTACATATCTTGTGGCTGCTCTTAGTAGCTCAAATAAATACCAACCAACTAGTCATGGGAAGGCCCATGATCTAGTAGACATAAATAAGAGTGAGCATCCACTCCTCTGAGGCATTAGGAACATAAATATGTTTTGATCAAATTTATAATAGGTTAAAATGTCACAAAGCAACTAGATGGATTTGGGATGATCCCTAGTTGTGGGATCTGAAGGATCCTAACTCTATCTAGGATGGCTAACTCTTCTACCATCAAGAGTTCCAAGACTTGTGGATCCACTCCTACTCCTAAGCTCTACTCTAATGTATGTAAATTCCTTGAAACAAATAAAATACCCTATGTCATCCTAAATACCAACTCTATCTATTAAAATAATAAATAATTGCAAGTTTTAGAACCTGATTCTAGTAAGAAAAACCACCTTTATTTACAGGAAGCCATTATGCAACCACCACAATAGTTACATAACTAATCTAGGTGATGGTTACACAAAAACCATAGGTGGTTATATAACCACCCTAAGTGATTGTATAACCACCCTTAGTGGTTGTTATAAAATTGTTCCCATGCAAATAGTGGTGTTACATAACCACCAACTTGCAAATGTTAGTGATTCTATCCCTGAGAAGTATTTTTATTTGTCAATTTTGTGCCCTCTAAAACCCCCAAAATTTCCAAAAAATATATCTTAATCAGAAAAATTTATATGTTTTCCTAGTCTACCCTCCCCATGAAGATTTTAAAACTATTTTTTTTAAAAATTGGTTGTATTTCTAGTAAAATTTGATTAAAGGTTGTAAAAATGGGCTAAAGAGGAAATGGCCACAAAACTACCCGGTCTTGCCCCCAATTCACCCCAATTAGTAGATTCACCATCCTCTCATAATCCTCTTCTCATTAACTAATTTATCACTTGAAATGGTCATAGGCAATCTAGATCTCAAGAAATCTCAGAAGAAATTGGCATAAATGAATTAATTATTTGCAAAGTTTTGAATATATTGAGCCCCAAACTAGCTATTTTAGTTTAAGAACTTTCCAATTTTGAGATATTTTCACATTTTATGGATATTTTCACATTTAAAAATCATATTCTTACTAAATTATATAACTCATGTTTTAAAATTAACATTCTAACAACTTTTTATCTTTCATATCATGTTTTACGATTTTATAGGTTATTAACTACTTGGTGCCAAATTTAGTCCCTTGATAAGATAGTTTAGGTAGTATGATCTTCCATACATATATGATATGTATCCTTATGCATAGTTTTATTATGTAATTTGTTTTCCATTTTCTCATCATGTTGTAGTTGATTATCACCTTTTATTTGTAGGTTACATAGAGTCTCGACTGGCTTCGTTGTACCACCAAGGTAAGTAAGATAAATATTTATAGCTTCATATATCCATTTCACATGCCACTACTTGGGGCTACACCCTTTCCAATTAATGACAAGGTTTCCTCCTAAGGGAGTAATATATATGCACCTAATTTTTACATGGTGTGATATACTTGGCATGATAGGTCCAATGATGATTTAGTGACCTCATACTGATCCTCCAATGGGAACTCTCTAACACCATTTTTACTTCTAGCTTTCCTCAACCTATTTTTAAAAACTATTCATTAGTGACAGAACTACCTTATGGTTTAGAGGACTCCCCCATTAGTGGTGGGTTCGTTGTGATGATTGTATACATTGTTGTGGCAGTTATGTCTTAAGAGGGAAGTTTTATTTTAAAAAAAGGTTGGTTTTGTGACCTTATAGGGTAATTTTTTCCTGAAGAGTGGTGGTTATGTAACTACCCCTACAAACAAGGGCAGTTCAATCATCATTGCTCCCCCTTTTAATTTTAGCTTATGAAACTCACTCTTTGATGTATTTTTCATGCTTATTATCACATTTCTTACTTTTTCCACTTGAATTTCACCTAAAGTCAATCCAATCTCACTCCCTATTCTATTTCCAATCATTTTGAGTCCCTCCTAATTTAAAATCCTAATTCAACTTAGGTAAACTCCTTCATGTAGGCTCCATTGCTCTTCTACAAGTAAGCCAATTTTGGCTTGAATTTAGATTTAAAATTTGGAATTAAAGCATAAGAGTTTTAAAGACTTTGAAACCACATCTTACTAAAATTACTTTGGATCTTTACTTTGATTGTTTTCATGTTTGAATACATATTTTTAGATAGGAAGAGCCATTATTCTTACAACTAAGTCTTTAAAAATGACATCTTCAACCAACCAAAGTCAATTGTTCCTTATTTAGAGTTGTGTTTCTATTATGTTTCCCTATTTATGATAGTAATTTACTCATTTTCTTTATTAGAGAGTTAAATAAATATTCATTTGATTAAATGAGTTAGCACACTTAGGACCATAATACATAAAATCTCTTACTTCCAGCTACTCTAGATCAGGATTAGGTTGGAGGTTATTAACTTATATTTCTTTATTTTATTTATTATATTAGACTAAATTGGCATTCATCCTTGTATTAAATTAAATACCTATTTTGGACAAGTCAAATTTTGATATAAAAATAATTCCTCTCTCTTATCCTTGCACAAAAATAGTAATTAGTATATTTGTTTGATTGCATTCACTCAATAGATTTTGTGACAACATAATCTTGCATCTAAAACCTAGGTTAATGTTAGATAACATATCATACATTTACATCCATTGAAATAATTAGTGTCTAGCTATGAAAAAAAAAAATCATCCTCAAACAAGCAACTAGTGAGTAACAAAACCCTAACCAAACCTAGGTGAACAAGAATTATCATTGTAGTTCTGATTTTTATTGTTTAGATAAATTGAGAATGTTGTTTTAATTCATTTAATTAGATAAATCAAATTGTAATTCATTCATTTCCATTTCAAATAATTTTTTTATAGCTAGTGTGCAATACCTAAAAATATTAATACTTGTTCTTGGCTTGTTAAAGTGAGAGGAAGCTCTAGGAACCTCATAGCATTTACTATTTAAATATTATATATTTTATTGAATTATTTACATGTTAATAAAATATATTTTTAAAATTATATCCACTCACATATAAATTAAAAAACACAAAAACAATTCCATATAGCTTGCATCTAGAAAAGTTAAAAATAAGTGTTAACATAACTATAATAGATCTATCTTTTTCTCCTACTTTGCATGTATTGAAAATCAGTTGGAAAATATAAAAATAAGAGTTCAATCATTATATTTTTGTTTTATTATTAATGTCTAATTTTAGTTATTTCATTTTAGCAAGTAATTAGTTTCTATTTTAGTCAGATATTCATAAAACAAACAAAAATAATAAAAATATTACCAAAAAGCCGTATCTAACTGTACAAGATGAAAAAAAACCTTGATTATAAAAACACAAAAAATCCTTAAAAATACATTAAGACAAGATCATATTCTTACACATTTCTTATCCCCTTTTGGATGACACTTCTTAAAACACCCACTCTTAGTAGAGAAGGTGTTTTCCTTAGGGTTAGAGCACCTAGTCCCAACATTGGCATAAAGTTTGATATCAATACTAAGATTAGGAGAGATATTACATTCCAATATAATCCCCCACCTCATTTTTAACTCTCTCAATTCTCTATATGAACAAGCATAAATTTTGGATCCACTGATCATTGTCCCCCTCAAAATAAAGGAAGTTATTACAACATTATCTAGGCCCAGTTTACAATTCTCACCTCATTCCTCTCCTTGGGGATAAATTCATCATATATCATTCACCTTTATGGATGAGTTTTATAGGTAATATCCAACCAAATATATTAGATCTCCTCCTACGTGTTATTCAACCTAATCTCCTACATTTACCCAATCCTAGTATCAACCAAGAGTTTCACCTACTCATGATCATAGAGACCGAAGGACCTCAGAGATTTGTTTCCATATTTCTTGATGATATTAATGAGCATTATGATTCTATATAGGTGTTTTATTTCCATAACTATAACCCTTTGCCACCACCCATTTTGAATCCCATTCCACCTAACAACTAGCCCAATCCATAGCCCATCCATTACGTCAACTACCTCGACCTAACCTCAAGGATTCAAGTGTAATATTTAGTGTGTGATACTCACATGTACACAAAATATTCAATAAATAAAGAGTGGGAATCATGATAATAAAATATAATGCAACACTCCAACATAAAAAGTGAAAAGAAATATCATGCCTTTCCAATAGAAAAAAGGTGAAATGTGTTAAAATGTGAAAAAAAATAGTAGAGAAATTAGTGAAACATAATTTAAATTTTATGAAAATGACACAAGTTGGAATAAAATTCCACTTCCATAGTAAAAAAATATGTAGGTCTGGAATAAAATTCCAATAAATGAAGAATAACTGTCAATAATGGAAAACAGTGACAGTAAAACTAACATCACAAGGAGATAATTGAAATTCCAACAATAAAATAAATGATAAAAAATGAAGTGAAATGCCAATAATAAAATAAATGATCACAAATGAATAAAAATGCACAATACATGGTAAAACTAGAATACTATGAAAAAGTACAACCTACTCAAAACCAAAAAGCTATAGTGTCCCAAAAATAGGCATGTCAATAAAGGTTAAAGACAAGATAAATTAAAACCAATGGCAAAGGAAAACACCTATTAGAAATTTGGGATGGAAAAAAACAAACATATAATATAATTTTTCAGTTTAAACTAAGAAAGAGTAGTATTAAGGAGAACAAATAACCCAACAGTCCAAAGATCTTGTAAAGAATAGGTAAAAAACAAGAAAAACTACTTTTCTTTCCCCTTTAAACTTTCAAAATTATTAAAATATCAATGTTAAAAACCTATGGATATAATACCATATTATATTTATTACCTAGGTCATGAGATAACATTGATAAAAATGATAAAAATGAATGCAAATAGACTAACATCACCTTGGAAGAAACAAGCCACAATGTTGAGACAAAGGTGACAAGTGGGGAAACTATTGAATAGAGAGAAAAACCAAACTATTATTAAAATATTTACAATAATGAATATTCAAGTACATATCAAGAAAAAATTAAGAGTGAAGGAGAAAAATGGCCTTAATCTAAGGGAGCATAAATAATACAAGAGAAAGACTAGATCAATAAGATTGTGTTGTGAGTTAAGAAGAGTGGGAGAGGATAGCTCTTTATATAGAGATAAGAGAGAGAACGAGTTGCATGATCAAGATTCTTCTATGTGTCAAGTGTCTTAATCATATTAAAAGTGAGGATGATGTGTGTGCCATGTGGGGGGATTAGTTACTTGTGAGAGTGACTCCCAAATCCAACAAGTGGACTAGAGAGGTGAGTGACACCTCATAAATGCTAGGATAAAATACATTTATAAATACAATAAATGCACAAATTAAAATATTAGGATAAACAAAACTAGCCTAAAGGACCCAAATAATATTAATTATCAAACAACAGTAAATAAATAAATATACTTTTAGTTATATTTTATCACTCTAATTTGATAAATTCAAATATTGTTCACATGATATTCTACATTATTGGACACAAATTTAATCATTCTTCCTCTTAGTTATTATTTTATACAATTTTTCACCTATTATAGCATAAATGGACATCAATATAATGATTTTTATACATTTTATGAGAATATATCATATCACAACTAATACATAAAGCGAGTATCACAATTTTAAAAGTGAATAATTGATGAAGACACCATTTTCTCAAAAAGAACTAATGGCCATTCAAGCACTCAACAATAGTGCACATAAAGTAGATATTATTATTGAAGATATTTTATAACTTAATACATATAATATAAAGTTTCTTCAAATTATGGGATACAATGAGAAACATTTACAACATACACATGAATCCAATATAGGACATTGTTTTACCAATCACTTTGGGACTCAAGACAATAAGCACATTATTGGTTGTATAACATACTATTCCATATGATATTGTAGTTTTAGGATAACCTTTGTTATAAAAAATGGATGCATTAGTGAATAAGGATAATACCAACCTATATTTTACTTTTGAAGGAGGTCTACTAACATTCCAAAGTAGTAGACCATGCATGAATGACACCATGTTCCATGATAATAGTAGATCTTGAATTACAAAAACAAGGATACCAAAGCAAAGAAATCTAGATCAAAGATATGAATATGTAATGCATACTTCAAACATATCAAAATATTAGTATCAAATACAAGTGTCATAAGTAAATAATGTAAGTATAAATAACTCTAAGAATACAAAGCTATAAATATAATATCAAAAGGAAAATATAAATAATAATCAACATGGAGAATAATTTACATTCCCATAAAGAAGGTCAACTCATTCTATAGTTTTAATATAAATCAATTAATGCACATGTCACAAATTTAAATTTCTTTAACACATTTCACTTACAAGAGCATAATTAAATATATCAGCATACTAAATACCAATGTCATCACATGAACTAAATTATCAAATATAACATTGTCTCAAAGAACATATACAATATAAAACTTCACATATATAAAAATATGAAATGTATAAGTCACTTAATAATGGCCTCATTACCCTATTCATCTGAGCCTCCCTCTACAAATAATGGACCACAAGAACATGAGGCTTCACTATCAGTTGGTTGTGATCATGAGTGATGCTAACTCATCCTCTCATGATCCTCATAGATGAATAAACATGCCTATAAATCCACACATTCACATTATATGTATACATACTAATTAAACACATTGACATAGATCAACCAATGAAGAAATAGGGTACATCTAATGTCTAGTAATATCCACCCTTATCTGGTTATGCTCGATGATTACTGTATATCTCTAGGATCTTATGTCATCATGATCAATTGTAATCACAAGATAATTTTTATTTTTTATCACTTATTAATAATAATGGGTCATGCTTACCCTTAATTTATGTCACTCACTCTAATAAACCCCTAGGGACATCCTCACTATGCACGATAGTTATCTTGTACTCAACATCTCATGCAAAACAAAATTAAACCTAAATTTTGGGTAAATATTCTATGGGTTTACGGATAATAATATATAAATGAATAAGTATAAGGGTGATAAATAGATATATAGTAAACCAATTAATTGACAAACTAAGAATACACATATATTGAATTTACTATGTTGAGATATGTTAAAAATTGAAAGTACAAAAATTCTAGATATTGAAATGATAATGAAAAAAATATAATTAGTTGGTCTTGATGATAATATAGATATAGATCTATAATAAGTAAGAAGTAGACTAGAAAAGGATTCTAGATTAATCATTAAATTCTATAAAAATGCCATATGTAGTTACAGACTCTTGTGTCAACCTAAGATGGTTATGTCAACACTATTATCTAACTCAAATGTAGGTGTCTAGTATGAAATACATATTTAAACTTGATGTGACTAAGGATGCTTCTAGTATATATGCCACCTTTACCCTAGTACATTCAAATCTAGGTCATGGACTATCACTCCTTGTTAAATGAGAAAACCCTAATTCTTCATCTACATAGTGGTTGTGGGAAAAATGGTTTAGTGGGAACATGGTGTCGAGCTACCCCAAAGAGCCCTTTATCAATGAAAACTACCTACATAACCAATACTTTGAAGAGAGCCTTAGACTTATGTATTTCTCCCATACATGTTGGCTTGTGTGTGAATCATACAATGTCTTATAAGCAAAAATAATAGGGACATAGCTTATAACTTATAAAATGTGGATCATGTGATGTTCCTTAGTACTTCAAACCTATGGATGTGTAATCCCTATGACTATTATGGAAATAATAAAAAATAGGGAAGATTTCTTACTTAAGTTCTTGATTGAATGCCTTTGTTAAATTATCATGTGAGTTATTTTGTCTATGTTAGATATGTACTAGGTGAAGAATGAGTGAGGATTGGTCTTGTATTTATACCAATCCCTTTAGAGTATATCTTGAATTAAATAACTTAGGTTGACCATAAGAATACATTTCATTTACAAATTGGATGATATTAGGGCACTATACACTTGAATCAAAATAAAAAAATTGAGTCAATATAGGCATCTAACTGGGACACAAGTGTCCAAGAAGTAGAAAAGTAGGTATAGGTTTAAAACTTGTAGAATTGGAAGATAATCATGTTTAAAACATTTTAGGCAAGATAAAAGGCTTGGGTCATCATAATGACATTGGTCAAACTAAGAGATAAGCAATTTGACACAAAGAGTTGTGTATGTAATCCTTTTGATAGTGGGAAAGGTATAGAAGCTAAACGTGCATCCATGATATGTATATTCAAGTGTACAAGACCAATGTGATATGTAACTCAAAAATAGTGTCTACATTTGACTCCCTTTAATTTAGTAATGAAATTGTTAGTTTAAAAGAAAAAAAAACGTGTACCTAGGTGTGTATAACACACCTTGTCTTTACTTGAGTCTAACTTAAATGTTTTGATGGTGAATGACCTGTAACTAAGATCATACTACAATACATAATCAGTAGATATAATTTTTAATTAGAAGCATAGAAATTATTGAAATTGAAAGAGAGCAAGGTTTAGGAGTACACCTGCATATTGATGCAACTACCTTGTCTTTTATAAATTTGATTTGAAAAGATATATCATTATGAATCATTATATATATGATTAGGAAAAATATAAAATCTGTTAAGTGCATATATATAGAAATATATAGAGAGATTTGAGGACACATGCCTCCAAATTTAGAGAAAATGTGAGTTTTCACCCAATAGTTGAGATTAGCTCAATTGTGCAACCCAATCATACTTATAACTTGGTGATCATGAGTAAACCAAGTCAACTCACACTATAATATTAGTGAGGTTTGATGATGTAATCAAGTCCAACCTATAAACTTGGAAAGATTGAGTGATTTAATCACCTCAACCATACTAAAAATGAACCAACCACTATAATATATCAACTTAATATAATTTGTAAAAGTCTAACTTGGTGGGTGATGATAGTCCATATATGTGTTTGAAATATGAAAACTAATTTTATTTTGAAAATTTTAGGTTTTACTTTCATAGCATATGCACCTTAGATATGTCTCATGCTGAAACTATGTATAACAATGGTACCAATGTATAGAAATCTATCACCAATGTGTATTTGAATCTTATAATTGTGTAATTTGGATAATTTGGAATTTGAATAAGTGTGGAGGACATGCTTATCATCACATGACCCAACTATATATGGATAAATATGAAAACTAATATAAGTGCTAATGTGGAGGACATGTTTCCAACACATGCCCATATTGTAATTTGGGTATGCTAAATACTGAATAAGTGCAGAGAACATGTTTCCAAAACATTCCCCCACTCAATATGAAACTATGAAAAATGTGGAGAACATGTTTTCAAAACATTCCCTACTACAATTTGAATCTGGTGAAATGTGAAAACCATACCTCTATGCCATGCCCCCACTAATATGTGCTCCCTTTTGAAGTGAGGGGAAGTAAAAACTGGTAATCACCTTACCTCAAAATGATAAGATAACTATATAATCGATGTATAAACCATATAGAATATAGACATAACATGTCTAGGTAGATATATCATTGAAGCATAAATAATGTGATCACATCAAGTCCTAAGATGCATGATGTGAATCTTGGTAACATGTAGATAGTAGTAATAAAATCTCAACAAGCAATCAAGCACACACAAGAGATCACTCAAAATTAAATCAAAATACAATGGTCTAAAGAGACTCAAACAAATGGCATGTTCAAATGTCACATAATTGAAGGTACATAACTTATTCAGATGTCCACAAACCAATGAATGACATATTCAAATGTAAAAATATAAAATACTATGACATATACAAATGTCACAATAGGCAAACATAAGAATAGGGCCCAAAATCAATGGATCGTATTCAAATGTGCTTGAACAAGTAAGACAAGACACTCAAGGAAGTGCATAAATGAAAATATACACGATAAATAACTAACATAGCATATCATACTAACCCATGGATCATATGTGTTAGCAAAAAAAGTAAAGTACATAACATATCAAGTACATTGAAAAAGATATAAGCATGGATAAACGAATGTGTAAGTACATAAGATCAAACATGATAATGTAAAATTATATAACTTGGATGTATCATGATCAAAGAAGTAGATGCCCCCAATGTCCACATGACATGAGTAGATGGAATTCCCAACATCTGAAAGTGCATAGATCATATATCTGTGTATGCATATATCACACTCAAAAGATGTTTGAAACATGTGTATATATAAATTAATGATAAGCTATCCACTAACATGGAATTAACAACATAAATGCCAAAGAGCTAATAGAATATATAAATGTTGAACATATTTTTAGATTTTTCTTTTTTAATATCTCAAGTGATATTTTTATGCAAGTGCATGATATTCATTGAAATTTTGAGAGGTTTTCTTTCAAGTTAAGCTAGGTGGTACACACCTTTTAAAAAAAAAAATTATAATAGTAAATGGTCCCAACTAATTTGGTTTAAACTTTCCATTCTTATCTTTTTATACATTGGTGTTATTTTGATTTTGTTTTAATACCAGGTCACCCACAACAAAGTCACATGGCTGAAACTTTTTATTATATGTGCTCTTAACATGATTTTGATAAACCTGTAAGTGTTCAAAGACCTTTTTGTATTTTTCACTCAACTATTCTAATTGATGAAATCTTTTTTCATGGTATTCATTATCTTTTTGCATGTCTTTCAGAGACACACACAAGGAAGGTATGTCCAACTCAATTAGTAACACTACCTTTGTACCATAAACCAAATAATAAGGTGTGGCCTAAGTATGTATATAAACACTAGTGTGTTATGCCCATAAAACCTACACCATCTGTTAGTGTCAATCAGTGTTGTATCATTTGATTATTTTTTCAAGTATTTTAACAATGGTTTTATTTGTTGCCTTTGCCTATCCATTACCCTATGGATAATAAGGTGTACAAAAGGTATGTTTGATTTTTTATTTACTACAAAAATATTTTACTGTCTTATTTTTGAATGATGGTATATTGTAAAAAATAATAGCTAAAGGTATGCCAAAATGGGAATTAATATTGGTCATCAAAAACCTACATATGTCATCCCCTATAGTAAATTTCAGTGGGATTACCTCCACCCATTTTATAAAATATTCTTTAGTTATGATTATTAACTTGTGTCCACCAGTGAACACTGGATTTATCTTGCCAATCAAATCAAATCTCCATAAGGAGAAAGGCCATGGTGAGACAATCAAATGTAACTCATGATGTGGTGCATGGTTAAAATTGTGATATTTTTAGCATTATAAACATAATCTGGCATGTTGAATACATTCTTGTTCCATGGTAGGCCAATAATATCCTTGACATAAGTTTTTTTGGGACATGGCCTTGCCAGTGAAATGTCTACCACACTCATTATCATGCATTTCTAATAATGTGGTACATGCCTCATCTATGATTAAACATCAAAATAGGTGTCCACGAGACCCTATTTGAATAAATAATTCCCAATAATTACATAACTAAGTGCTCCACATTATAATTTACATTTATCATTCCATGTGCAGTGGTATGGTATATAAACATGGTAAATGAAATAATAAATATAATTGTACCATTCTATATTCATATAATTATGATATATAGCAAGAGAAATTAAGGCATCCATTTTGTCATAATAAATGGATGGCTCTCATAACTGGTGTATAATAAATTTTATATGATTATCGTTGATGTCAAAGGGAATCAAAGATGACACACTATCCATTACATATGCATGGTGGATATATTTATGGCAAATATTGTCAATATAAAATGTATCAAATGTTTATTTTAGTCTCTCCACCATTTATTTATATGTTATAATATGTTCTTCTTTAGTTTGTTAATGATTAATAACTTGATTAATAATCAATTGAGAATCACTAAAGACTTGAATCTCCTTGATATGAAGATTTTGTGCTATTGATAACCCTATTATCAAGGATTCATATTTTTATATATTATTAGTGTAAGAAAATGCTAATCTATAAGAGAAAGACATGTATTTTCCCTTAGGGATGAAAAATATAATACCAACACTCACTCATGTTCTACATCTAGATCCATCAGAATACATTATTTATGGATTTGAAGATATATGTTGAATTCATCATGAATAGAATCAATAGTTAGAAAAGGATAAGAAAATGGAGTGGAAACCAATTGGTTAGCTAAAACTTAACCTTTTATTGAATTTGAGGACACAAATTTGAGATGAAACTCTATAAGTTGCATCATCCATTTTATGATGCGACTAATGAGGTTTATTTTTTACATAAAGAATTTTAATGTATCTTCTTTAATTATAACATGGACCTCAATGTTGATCAAATAATACAATAGGTTTTGTGTAGAAAAAACCAAGGCTAAATATAATTTTTCCATTGTTATAAATTTACCTTCATAATTAACCAATTAGTAACTGATGCAATACATTTCATGTTATTTATGATTATCATCATATTGTGTTAATAAGGCTCCAAGGGTCTCATGAGTGGCCAATATATATAGAGAAAATAAATGACCTATCTAAAATATGAGATATGAGTACCGGTGAGTTTTCTAAATGTTATTTTGTTTTATCAAAGTTTTGTTAACAAATGTCATCCCATACAAATTTGGTGCCCTTTTTTAGAAAACACATGAAAGGAATTATTTTATCAGCCAATTAAATGATGAAGCATCAAATAACCTAAATTCTACCTTATAAAAATCATAGCTACTTTAGATTAGTTTGCGGTGGGATCTCAACAATAGATTTTACCTTTTTTAGATCAACCTTGATGCCTCACTAAGAAATAATGTACCTAGGGAGATTTCCAGAAAATACTCTAAAAACTCAATTTTTGGGATTTAAATAGATGTTGAACTTGCGTAAGTGTTTAATTATTATTTTTAAATCATTATCATGGTTGTGTAAGTTCTTTTATTTTGAAATTAAATCATTAACATAATCTTCAATAGTTTTGTGAATAAAATCATGAAATATATGAGTCATGGATCTCTAATATGTTGTTTCAGAATTTTAAGTCCAAAAGGCATAACCTATAACAAAATCTTCCCCATGGAGTATAAAATTCTATCTTCTCTTGATTTTCTAGGTTAATTCTAACTTGGTTATATCATTCAAAACCATCCTTAAATGAAAATGTCTCATATCTAGTTGTAGAATTGACAATCATGTCAATCATTTGTAATGTAAAGTTATATTTTGGAAAAGCCTTATTTAAATGATGATAATTAGTTCAACATTAAATCTCACGACTAGGATTAGTAATAGAAATAATATTATATACCCAATCAGAGTGTGCAATGGCTCTTATGAATCCAAATTCTAGAAGCTTTTGAATCTCTTTTTTGACTAGCAATGCCACTTTAAGATGTATTTTACAAATCTTTTACTTAACAGGTTTTTCATATGGATACAATAATATATTATACATTACCACTAATGGGTCAATCCTAGCAATATCTCATTAAGCCCAAGCAAATAGTTATGGGTCATCATGTAGGACTTGTTGGTAGGCCTTGCCTTGATCATCTTGCATCAATGTTGCAAGTAATACCAGTGGAGAATATTTATTTATTCCATAATTAAATTGTATTATTTCTTCATTTATCAATGTAGATTTCTTTGTGATAAATGGTGTTGTAGGAATAGTATTATGTGCATCATGTTGGACATTGGTATCATCACTCTCAAAAAAATAATCATGAGCAAAGGTGGCATGAGGAAACCTATTATTATGATATAAAGAAGGGAGATCCTTATATTCCCCCAAGTAGTCTAATAACAAATCATCATTTGAGAACTCATCAAAAGTCATAGTTTCTGGTGAAGGATTCTTATCAACCAATTGAGGGTTAACCAAAGGTAAATATGTTGCATAAGTATGCATACATTTAGATTTGGATTTTTAAAATCAAGGTTTGGTGCAAGAAGATTACTTATGACTTAAATATTTATCTAAAAAACCCAAGCCTTTCTGATTTGTGTTATTTCATGAGATATGGATTGAGCTATACCCTACTCATTTTTCCCAACCCCTTCCCTTTGTATCCATATTTGAGAAAATATCAAGAACCAAAATAAATTTTATAGGACTGTTGTATATGATCATTTATTTTTTGGACCATTTCACAATGTTTAAAATAATTATTGTCCATTAGACATGGGTAAATAAATCCTTGATGGCTGAAATTTAAGCATGTGTGCAAAGTAGATGGAACCACATACATTTCATGTATCTAAAGACATCCCAAAATTATATTATAATTAAAATCATTTGGCATAACATAACATAAAGTAGGTAATGTACAGTGTCCCACAGTAATGTTCAATGTTATTTGTCCCAATATTTGTCATGAAATATTATCAAATCCTTTGATGCTCATATTGGAGGGTTTCAAATCAGTAGGCCCAATGCCAAGGAAGGAAATAAATTACATGTTACAAATGTTGATCCCTAAACCATTATCCACTAGGACTAATTTTACTATTTTATTGCACACACAAATATGAATGCATAATGGTAAACAATCATTTATGAGGTCTTGAGGTGGTAGATCCTCCTTTTTAAAGGATATATTATGTTCAATCCATTTGATAGAATTTAACATAGAAGCCACATATGGAAGATCCACATTAATTGGTAAAAAGGTCATGTGTAATACATCTAAAAGGACATCCTTGTAATGGTAGGAATAGTTTAACAAGTCCTTAAGTGAATTTTTATCTATAACATCATTGGAAGAATTTGTGGCATGGTGGGAAGATCAGACTATTTCATGAACTTCTATTTATGTTTTTTAGTAACAAATAGGAGCTCATTGTAAACATTATAATAAGAGGGGGCATTCAAGAATACATTTAATTTATAGTAATTAGGTTTGAAACCCATTATATATTAGATTGATTTAAGCATGCATGGAACATAACAAGTAATAACTACCATAAATTAATACAACATGAAGTAACTAAAAGATATATCCATATTAAACATGCCTCTTTGAAAAAATAAAAATCTATTTTTTTCAAATTTTAAATCCATTTTGAGATCAAAAATTAGAATGTTGTAGAAAACAAATAGAAAACCCCAAGCCACCTAGGCTTTAATGGTCAGGTTCACCTAATATTTAACCCTAAATTTGTATAAGGATACTACGGGGTTAGGGTTAAGAATATAGAAATGAATAAACACAAGGGTGATAAATAGATTTATAGTAGTTCAATCAATTGAAAAACATGGATAAAACATATAATAAATTTATTATGTTGAGATATGTTTTAAAATGGAATATAAAACTATGCTAAATATTTTAATGAAAATGAAAAAAATATACTTAGTTGGTTCTGATGATAATATAGATCTAGATATATGATAGGCAAGAATTAGACTAGAAAACGATCTTAGATCAATCATCAAATTCTATAAAATTCCCTTTATAGTTATAAACACTTAGGTCAGCTTGGAAGGTTACATCAACACTAATGTTTAATTTGACCATATGCATCTATAATAGGATACCTATTTAAAATGGATATGACCACCTAAATGCTTTTGGGTTTTATTTTATCTTCATTCTTGTGCATTTACATCTAGGTCATGGATTGCCATTCCTTGTTAAATTAGAAAACCCTAGTTCTTCATCTTTATAGTGGTTATGAGAAAAATGGGTTAGTGGCAACATAGTGTTGAGCTAACCCAAAGACCCCAATGTCAATGAGTGTTTCTTACATATCTAATACTTCGAAGAGGGCCTCAAACTTATGTAGTTCTTCCCTATGTGTTAGATTGTGTGTGAGTCATGCAATGTGTGATAAAAAAGTACAACAAATACCTAGATTGTAACCCATGGAGTGGATCCAAGGTCATTCCAGAAAAACATTGAATTGAAATTCACCTTTCACTACATAAAAAAGTTTGGGGAGAGTACGGGGTCCAAAAATATGAAGGACAATTGTTCCCAAGGTAGTGGTCATGGTGTCATTAAAGTATTGGAGGACAGTTGAGGTTTTAGACATGATGTTATTTGGAAGATTTAGTTGGTTATAGGCATAGGAGGAGATTATGTTAATACCAGCTCCTCCATCAATCATGACCCATTTAATGTGGGTTTGGTTGATGTAAGAAGTAATAAAAAGAGGGGGATACATGTCATCTAGATGGATAGATAGTATTTTTGAATACTTGAAGGTAACAAGGTTAGAAATTTAGAGAGCACTGATAAAGGCTATCAGAGGTTAAAGATCTTAAGGTTGGACCTCTACCAATTGCAATGCCTCTATCATTGCTTGGTGATGATGAGGGGAAGTGGTAATCAACTCATATAAGCTCATCTTCACCAGGGTTTGGTGAAGCTTTTTGAGCACCACTCTCTTGATGGACTCAGAGGGGTTGGATTGGGAGGTACCTAAGATAAATACCTTGGGTTTGGGTGAAGGTAAAGGTGTTTAGGTAGGGTTTGGTTGGGAGGTAGAAGATGGGTATGTCCATGGGATGGAAACTTTGGCCTTCCCCTTATCCTTTTGTTGTGCTCTTGTAACCGCATGAATGGTATGGATAGAGGGAGGAATTAGGGTAGGAGAGTCATTCATTTCCTTATCACTCTCCGGTGAGAGTGGAGGAATAGGTGGGTTTTGGCTAGTGGTTGTTGGTTTTTGAGTTGATAATGGGCCCATGGGAGGTTCATCTATTAATAGATCATCCTTATCATAGAGATGATGAATGCTGGTTTGGAAAGCTTTGTATTTCTTCATGTCATTGCTTGGTGTCCTATGATAGGAACACACTTGGTGGTCATTATACCAAATGTGTTTTGAATCAAGACGGTTGAATGACCAGATAGGGGGTAAAGTTAAGAAAGAAGCTTACAATAACCTTTTGAAAATGGTGGAGTAGGACTCAAGTAAAGGTGGAAAGGGATTAGGGGTTTTGGACTTTTTTGGTAAGGTGGAAGTCCTTTTAGAATCAAACTTGGTGATAGAAGTTTTGGGTAAGGTAGTGCATTTGGTTGGTGGTTTTGGTTTTAGTAGGGTAGGGGTTGATAGGTTTGAAGGAATAAGAGTAAGTAGCTTGGTGATCATAGGTTTGGTGAAAATAGGTGTGTCAGAAAGTAAGTGTGTTGGTGTAACCAATAGCGGTGGTTGGGATTTATTTTAGACAATTGGATTTCTATCTAGATTAAAGGGATGAGGCCCTAATATAGAGGGAAAGGTGGAATGAGATATAAGTTTGGATATTTGGCCTTTTGGTGTTTCTACTCCCTTGGTTAATTTGGGTTTGTGCTTGGTTGTTGGTTTAGGTGAGGTAAGCTTTACCTTCATAGATGGGTGGTTAAGAATATGTTTAGGGAAGGTATTGGGGTTATTGGTTGGCTTGGATGATATGATTAGAGGAGGTGATTTTTTTGTTTAGGGTTTGGGTGCTTTGGATGGCTTAGGAATTGTTGGGTTGGTAAAAGTTACTATCGATTTGGTTGGTAAGATAGGGGTTTGGATAACAAGAGCAACATGTTGGTCTACTAAAGGTGTGGCTAGAGGTTCTTGCTTGGTGATATAAGGTAGCCCTAATTTCTTCCAAAAGGTGGCTCAATCCATGTTAGGGTTAGAAACAAACTCCAATTTTTTCACTAATCTAGAGAATGGTTTGTAGGTTGGTTTTATTCCCTAGATAATGGACCTAAAAGATAATCCCATGGGTTGACATAGAGGGGTGGTAACCTCATCCTTTTCCTCAATCAAAAGATGTAAGGTGTAATTGGGTGACTCCTCTGTCAGAGGTGCAAACATGGGGCTCCTTCTTTGGGAATGATTTTTGAAGGGGCAATAAGTGGCTTGGTGGTTAATGGAGAAGGTAACATAGTTGCTTATTTTTGTATGCCGATCGAAGAGGGGGTTGATGGCTCCACTACCTTAATAAGTGGAGGAGGAGAAAGGGGTTATTCCTTGGTTTGGGTATCCAAGAGAGGAGAATGTAACTTTGCTACCTTAATAAGTGGAGGGGGTGAGGGAAAAATGGGTTGGTTAGTAGGTTTTTTAGTAATGAATATGTTGAGAATCATGTTGACAGTATGGGTATCATGAGAGCATTCAACCATGTTGCTCTCATTTTTGGTAGGTGCATGATTTAGGAAAGGCTACCTAAAGATGTTAAGGGCTTGGTTTTGAGGTGTGTTAGGGTTATCCAACGCAAGCTCCTCCTTATCAATGAGATATTAGACAATTCTCTTGAAGGTGTTGCACCTACTAAGGTCAAGCCCTATTACTTAATGTAAGGTGTATAGATCATTCTCATTATACCAACTAGGTGTCAGATGAGAAGAATTAAATTGATAAAGTGGTTTGATAAGATGAAGCTATATGATATTAGCTTTCAATAGATTCTCTAGGATCAAAGCATAAGACTCACCAAGTGGAGTAAATTGCTTTGGGGTGTTCCAGTTTTGGTTTCTCATGTTTTGATTTGAGGAACCAGAGGAATTTGGTTGGTTGGAAGATGAAGGGGAAGCAGATTTAAGGAAAATAATGTTTGTAGTGCCTTTGATTTTGGTCTCAATATTGGTTTGGTTTTTTGGTTTAGAAGAGGAAGTCTCATTGGTTTTATAGGTAGAGTTATTATTTTTTAGTTTTAGTTTTCCTTCATCAATGGCTCTATTCTCTATTTTATGCACCATGGTGAAATCTTTATAAAAAGTTCAGAAATTTTGAACATGAAAAGTGGAAGAGATGTGCTTGGCACATGCCCATGCAAAGATATCTATGATTTTGGGTTGAGGTAGGGAGAATAAAATATGATACATTAATCTCCACCAATGAGATACAAAATTAGTAATATATTCATCATCAAACTATCGGATAGAGTAGAGGTCAATTATGGAAACCCTCTTGGAGATATTTATCGAAAAGTGATCTAAGAAAGTTTGAGCCAGTTGGATAAAAGAGAAGATGAAATGATTGGTTAATTCATTATACTAATCTAATGGCAATCCTAACAAAGACATAGGGAAAGTGCAGATAAGGAGGGAATCATCATAGGCAATCAAATAGCGTGAATGCCTAAATGCCCTAAGGTGCTGCTAGGGATCCTCCTTACTCTAAAACTTGGAGACCTTGGGAAGTTCCCATTGAGGAGTATATGGATTGATAGGAATAGATGGGTGGATGGGATCGTTACAAATTTTTTCATAGGATAGGAGATTATGATCCTTAGAGATGGATGACTACATAGTTGTCATCTTGTTTATGCGTATCTTCATTATGTTTGTTTGGGGTGGTACACCTGAAGGGTTGTAAGGTGCATACTATGGTTGGGTTTTAGTGACATGTTGATAATTTTATAGAGGTTGATAAGTTTCCACATATGGGTAAGTGGTCACAAGTGGTTGAGTCGAAGCCACATATGAATATGTGATCACTAATGGTTGGGTAGAGGGTATCTATTATTGAGTGGGCATGGGTGGTTGAGTTGTAGGTAAGGGATAAGTGGTAACCCTGGTCGAGATAAGTGGAAAGGTAGAAGGTATGAGTACCACTATGTTTTGAAGTGGATTGGAGGTAACCAAAGGAATGGTAGTGATGGTGGTAGTGGGTATTCCAATAGTAATTAGACTATGGGTAGGTAGAGGTTAGATAGTGGCTGTGTTGGAAGAATTATTAGTTAGACTAGGAGGTGTTTGGGTATTAGAATGTTGAGATGGTTGGTTAGGCATGGTTGTGTTAGATGGGTTGCCAATTGAGGCAGATGTGTGAGTGGCTAATGGTTTGGTGATGACAGTGGAAATAAAAGAGTTTCATAAAAATCTTAATGGCATGCCGTAGGGTGGATTGGTAGGTGGTGCTAAAATGGGCTTACGATGAGCTACTATGTTAAGATAATGCTACAAGGATATCAGGTTATTATCCAAAAAGGCATCAAAGTTTGGATTGCCTTGGGAAACTACCTAAGGCACACTAGAATCATCATAATGATGAGGATAATTCTTAGAATCAGAGATATACTCCATAGATGAAGAGCTAGAAGAGATTGGATAATCTATAGATGGGTCCTGACTTGCTAAGTCTCTTCATTATTGAAAATTAAGAACCATGAAAGTACGATGAGAGGAAATCATAAAGAATCTTACAACTTAAATAGAGAGAAATAAAAAAAGGATCAAGGAAATCCAACACACACTAGAGTATGTTAAAATCTTATTGTTAATTTTAGTCTTAATTGTGGCTTATGCCTTAAGGTATGAGAATGTGTGATAAAAGTTGGCTTGTAGATTAGGTATTATATAAGTAATTGATGGTTAGTTTTAGGTTATTTAGGTACTCAAAAAGATCTGTATTGGGAATCAATATGTGGCTTAGTATTGGGGCTTTCCCCCTCACTTCACACACCAGAGTGATAAGGGTGTTGCGTACTTAGCCAATATATATTGATTTACAGTGTTTATACTCAACCAAATAGTTGAGTTGGTTCTTCCCTTGGTAATGACCTCCAAGTAAGATCATCAAGAAAGGGTAAGGTTACTACTAGGTGATGAAGTCCTAGTTGGACCTTGTCTCAAGTTTGTTTGATGTTTAATTGATAGGGACTATTTCAGATAATTTGGACTTATTTATAGTCAAAATGAAAAAAAAATATCAATATAAGACATACAATATTCAAAATTTTATAATTTTAAAATATATCCAATCTAATAAATGGGAAATAGATTGAAATTATTACCATGCTCTTCACGTACAACTTGCATAAAACCCAAAAAATATTTATTTTCAAAGATTATCTCCTATCTAATTTAGGGACATAAGTCCAGTATCTAAAATAGTCCTTTGATGAAAGTGGTTTTGTTTAGTGTGAGAAAAAATAATGATGATACGATAGGATTATTGTTCCATAATTCAAATTGAGCTAAATTTAGAAGCAAACAATAGATGCACTTGATTTCAAACCCAAAATAAATTTTAGTTTTGTTAATGAGCACAGATAGAGAGAAAAGGTTATATATGTAAAGAAAATAAACCCAAAGTAAAGATAAAAAGGTCCCATCAAGTATGCTAGAATGTTTCAATGAATTTCATCTTATATTTTGGGAAGAAGAAGAAAATAAATATGGGTATGGTTGAAAAACTTGTTTGATTATGTGAACGTTGAATTATATGATTGTGAATAACTCCTTGTTGTCTTAGGAGGATGACCTAAAAATAAGATAGCACTAAAGAAAATTTATTTGGTTAGATGGATAGCTGAGTGGATTGCCTAATGCTAGCTAGATGTTGAAAGCAAGGGCTTCTTCAGGGGCTATCAATCCACATGCTTTAAAAAATTAAGTTTATGAAATAGAATAGAAAGTACTTGCATCAACAATCAAAGATACTAAAATTGAATAAAAGAAATGCTTTTTAAAGAAATAGATTAGAAATGACTAATATAGTGATGAGCAAATCAATACTAGTGTTAAAGGGCTCAAGTATGTTTTCAAAAATCAGGCAGCAGTCTGTGAACAGGGAATCACATATAAAACTAGATTTGATTGAGAATAGGTAGGTTGAAATAACTTGTTATTTCCTACCACAATGACTATTGGTAGTTGAGGTGACCATCAATAGTTGAGGTGACTGTCAACAATCAAGCTGACCATTGGTAGTTGGGTAGACCATCAGTGGTTGGGATAACCATAGATGGTTACTATGTGTGGTTTTGGGTTGATAAATGGTTGATTGATGGGATCACAAAGTGAATTTTTGGGAGATGGGTTGATGTTGGGCTGAGTGAAAATGGAAAATAAAGTAATTGAATATTAGAAGACAAATACTTATCTTGCAAAAAGCTAATCAGGTGATTGATTAAGGTGGTTGACTCATTGGTGGAGTTTGACATGATTTTGGTAGATTAAAGATAATTGAAAATTTAGTGGAGCTATAGCGGTAAGTTGGCTCTCTGACGTGATGACTAGATCATTAGATTTTTATGGTGATTGACCTATAAAATAAAGGAACTCTAGATGCACAAGTTCTTGATAACAATTATAGATGGATTTCACCTTCCTGCTCCTCTCTTCTTATAGATAAGGCAAGAGAGTTACAACAAGATGTTAACTAGGCCTTCTAATTATAACTCACTCATGTAATGGCTCATACGTAGATTAAGACAAGTTATTTTTAGAAAAGCAAGGTGGGGTGACTTGCATGCTGATGGATAAAAAGGTTCACCCCAACCGTTGATGGTCAAGGTGACCATCAGTGGTCATTGTGACTGTTAATGGTTGTAATGGAAGGGTCAAAGTGGGTAAAAGTTTGGTTAAGTTAGTTTGGTCAAACTAGCCATAGATTAGGCTTGGTTAAGGATCGAAGGGTCAGATTGCTCCAAAGTGGGTCTAGGGGAATTTTGACATTCAGAATTGCAGTGTGCAGATTTTTGATGTCTACACAGGTATTTAAATTATGAAATTCACTTGATAAAATGTATGATTGATAAATAATTTTGATCCAAAAGCCAATCCAATTCCTTCTTTTTCCTCTTCTCCACCTTTTGCCTTTTCCTCTCCAAATGTCATGATTTGCGTCTATTAACTATCCCATTATCTTATTTTACTCCATTTTCTTCCACTACTCCATCTTCTTTGGCTAACTAAATTCATTAAAAATTATGCATGCCTAGATAGCTTAACTAACTCATAGTCTACCTCCATGCATACACAACAAAACCCCATAATTTCCTCCCAAAACATTACTTAATTGAAGTCAACAAATGATTAGTTTACCTAATCATTCTCTATGCTTCTAAAAATCCCTAATTAAGTATATATTATTCCTTTATCAAATCTACATGGAAATGATCAATCCATCATCAACCACCTCAATCACATAAGTCAAATAATTCCTATGTTATATTCCAAGCACAACTTTTCAACTAGTGGATATCCAATGTGTTTCCCTATGCAATGACTAACATAATATAATCATATAATTTTTGAAATGCAACTATGCATAACAAGACTTAGATTTTACATTAAATCTTGTCCACTAACACATCTAAAAATTACAATGATTTCTAAAATCATTCACTAATTAAAATTTATATATATATATATATATATATATATATATATATATATATATATATATATATATATATATATATATATATATATATATATATATATACTTAAAAAAATAGTTAATCTAATATAATATCTTTAAAAACAATGTTATTATCTTTTGACTTTATGATATAATTATCATAATAATAATCTTTAATTAGTATTATATAAATCGTATAGATCAAATAATGATTATGGAATTTATCACAACATCATAATGTTTTACTATTCAACCAAATAATAAATAAAATATATATAAGTAAACACAAAAAAAATCTTTCATTTAGCTAAACAACATGAACTATGTAAGATCACAAAAATAATGAAATCACTCAAACAATCAACATGATCATAATCAATGATTAATATTTTACCATAAAGAATACTAATAATCATCTAAATCATAAGTACATAAAATATGCTACATTGTCCATATCAAACAATTACGAAACATGATATACTAAGTGGTTTGTGTAAGAGTTTTTGGATTATTTATCTATCTACCCCCAACGTCTTCCTCTTAACACCCTCTATCACCATCTAAAAGAAGAATATGTCTTGTACCTGCCTCATGCAAATGAAGGTAGTTAGCCCAAAACATCATTATACCCATAAAAATAATAATGTTGTATATTAAACAAACATGATCCCAAGGTATAGAATATAAAACTACTGCTAACTCATAACATCTAATCATGTAAATTGAGTAACACAAATTGTTCCATAATCAAGATATGTCATCAAGCTTAACAAATATTAGTAAATCATCTATTCAACTACAATAATCCATAGATATAGTAAGTTATTTATCTTAGAGATAAATTAGGATGTGACATCCTTCCCACCTAAAGTTGGTCATCATCTTGATGATATTTATCTAAACACAAGTTATGAACTTAAAACATTTATTTAACACAAAATAATAGAATAAGCCATAACAAATCAATCAAAAAATGTGGAAATAACCTATAAAACTCATCATAGTTCTCCCAACTGGTACTATCCTCATATTATTGGTCCATAGGACCTTGCACTGTGACACTTCTCTATTACACAAACAAAGTTTTTGAGTGTCAATTACTCTAATTGGTTCTACCATGACCACCCCATAATCTATAACCTACAAATCATTTTAATCTAACACATGTGAAGGATCAACTATATATGTTTTAATATAAGACACATGGAAGATAATATGCAAAAGAGCTATATCTATTGGTAATGTAATCATATGCACTATAGGGTTGAGAAATTCCAAAACCTTAAAGGATCCCACATATTTTGGTGAAAGTTTTGTTAACTTTTCAAATTTAGTTGAGTTTTTCTAAAGTTCAACCTGTAGAAACACTTTATCACCTATAGAAAACTGCCTAGTTATTATTTTCAAATCAACATAACTTTTATATTTACCATTGGCCTCATCCAATATCTACCTAATTATCTTGAATTGCTATTCCATTTTTGAAAGCATCTCAGATCCAAAGACTACCCTATCTTCCAACTTATCCTAGCTAATTGGTGTTATACACCTCTTTCTATGCAGTGCCTCAAATAGAGCCATCTTTAATGATGATTGGTATGAGTTGTTGTATGCAAACTTAGCCAATAGAAGATACTCTTCCCACTTGTATTTTTGATCCATACAATACATATGAAGAATATCCTCTAAAATCTAATTAAATCATTCCATTTGTCCATCAATTTATGGGTGATAAATAGTGTTGAAGTTCAATTAAGTACCTCGATCTAAATTTAGAGTCAACAAAAATCTAGAAGTCATCTTTAGATCATGATCTAAAATAATCTTCTATAGAAAACCATGAAATTGATACACTTCCTTTATGAATCTCTTTGCAATATTATGTGCATCATCAATAAAATTACACAATATGAATTGAGCTACCTTGGTTAGTTTGTCAACTACTATCAAGATCATGTCATGTCTATTATGAGATAATGACAAACCTTAGACAAAGTCCATATTGATTACCTACCACTTCCACTCGGGTATATCATGTGGATACAACAATCCTTTTATATGCACATATTTAGCTTTCACACACTGACATCCCAAACAATGAGACACAAAATCCATTGCATCTCTCTTGATTCCCTTTTAGAAATAGAGTGATCTAAGTTCAACTATGAGTTTGGTTACTCTTAGATGTCCTGAATATGGGGCATTGTGTAGTTATTTTATCACTATGCTCTTCATATTCTCTCTATATATACATCCTACCATTGTATTATGAAATACCATCACACTCTATTTTAAATCCCTTATACTTAGAATTCTAAGCATTTTTAGATAACACTTTCCTAACCTGATCATAGAATTCATCTTCTAGTAGTAATTTGATCAATTTATCTCTAAAATTACTCCTAATAGTAGCCACATCTACTATGCACCTTCTATGGTTTAAACCATCAACTAATTTTTTCTCCTTGCCTTTGATATAATTAATATTGAAATCATAGTCAAACAAGAACTCTAACCATCATCTTTGATGAGCATTTAGATTTGGCTAGGTGAAAATATGCTTGAGTCCCAAGTTATTATTCTTGAGCTCAAATGGTTTTCCCAATAGATAATGCCTCCAAACTTGTAAAATATGCACAATTTCTACAAATTCAAGGTCATGAAGGGCATAATTCACCTCATATGGTTTTCATTTCCTAGATTCATAAGCTACTACTGAACCATCCTACATAATAAATCTTCTAATTCCATCCCCAAATGTATTTGTGATTACTAAAATTGACCATTAGGATCAAGAAATATTAGCACTGGTGTTGAAGTAAGCCTGCTTTTCAATTCCAGCAAGGATACCTCACACTTATCTAACTAGATGAAACTCAAATTATTACGCTAAAGAGAGGTAGTTAGATTAACTATCTTAGAAAAATTTAGAATGAATTTCTTGTAATAGCCCGCTAATCCTATGAAACTTATTACCTCATGCATGCTCATTGTTGTTGATCACTCCATAATGGCTCTTATCTTTGTTATATCTATTGAAATACCATCTACTGAGTTAATATGTCCTAGATACTGCACTTTCTTTTGGAAAAATACACAGACAACGGGCCATATAATCTATGCTTCCACAAACATTACAAAACCAATTCTAGATGTTTTATGTGTTCTTCCTCATCCTTGAAATATATGAGGATGTCATCAAGAAAAATCAACACAAATTGATATATGAAATATATTAACACACTATTCATAAGATTCATGAATGTTTTTGGAGTATTTGTCAATCCAAATGGTAACACTATGAATTCATAGTGCCCATATCTAGTCTAGAACTTTTTTTAGGATATCCTCTTCATGGATCCATAACTGGTGATACCTTGATCTAAGATCAATATTATAAAATATTATTGATCCTCATATTTTAGCAAATAAATAATCAATGGGTGGCAATGGATATCTATTTTTTATCATTGCTTTATTCAAAATCATGTTTTCTATGCATAGGTAAAGAGTGACATCCTTCTTCTTGATGAAGATAACTAGAGCACCCCATGGTGACACACTCAATAAAATCATATATTTTGATAACAACTACTGAAGTTATGCCTTTAAATCAACTAATTCAATGTTTTTCATCTTGTATGGTGCCTTAAATTGCATTTCTAATCTATGTATGATATCAATCGATAATTCAAATTCATGCTTAGGTGGCAATCTTAGTAATTCTTTTAGAAACACATCATAGAAGTTTATTAGAAAAGGATAATCTTCAATAGATGGTTCCTTAGATTATTTCATATCATTTATCTTAATATAAATTCTTGGCATCCCCTCCTTTGATCTTTTTTGAGTTTAATTATAAAAATATGCCTTAGTTTTAACTCCCTTCTCTCACCTTAAAGTTGTGTTTGATATTTGAAATCATCTTGACACCCAACCTTATTCAAAAAATAATAAATCTTGGATTTATGATTCATAAGATAATTAAATCTTAGGATCACATCATATGATCCTAATGTTTTTTCATAGACATCTAATACTGTATTGAACTCAGGTAATCTAATCTCTACTTTGACTAGACACTTGTCAACTTTGACCATTGACTCATTCCCATATTATATCGACTATGCATTTATGATGTAGGGGTATCCCATGATGAGCCTAAGTTGATAAATTTTTGGTATAAATTTTGTCTAATAGTTGGTTTATAGTAGTTATAGGTCAATTGATTTTTATTTTTGGAGTCTAAGAAGTCATACAGTGCATAGAATTTGAATTTGAGGATTTCTTGCCAAAGCCTTCCTTGAGCAAATTTTAATTTGTAAGCCTTTCTCAGGACTTTTGTATATAGTGTGAAGATGGAAAAATATGTAATAAACATTTTTAGAGGTTTTATATAATGTATAAGGTCCACTAGAAGGTCATTGGTCTATAGATGTGGTCTTATATGTCATGTTGTGTAGAAGAAATAAAAAAATTCAATATTTGAAAGAAGACTACGTGGGAAAGTAGACCAAGAAGTAGTTATGCACTTTTTTTGAGTCTAGGAGTTAGTTTTAGGTTGGGGAGAGTGAATTCCATTTTAATGTGAAAATAATGGTAGATGGAGAACAAGCTTGTATGGAGGGGAGTGTTGAGCCCCTATTTTGAATAAAGAATTTTCACAGACCTGTTGTGAGATCATTTGATTGTTATTGTTGATTGCACAAGTGATTTGTTTAAGAAATTATGAGATTGTAATTTGTTTCTAAGTGTGTTTTAGGTTCATACAATTTGATTTAAGATATATTTGGAATGAGTCCAATAATACAAGTTCCCTATTAGGGAAAGAGGATACATGCCATATTGGGCTATTTAAAACTATTAAAGACTATTTCATGGTTGATTAACATGTTCCTATTTTGTTGATTAAGTAAATACTATTTAATTTGTTTTTTAATGTGATGTAAGGATAGTTCAATATTTTTATAATTTATAATTACCTTCAAATATAAGAAAGGAGTACCTTATTAAGATGTAGCAGTCTCAAACCCTATTTTCTAATGAATTGCTTTATTTATGACAGTGTGTTAAGGATTAGCATTGTAAGGAGTAGATATACATTTGAAAATTTTTGCCAATGTGTGGAATGATATTTTAAACTCCATTCATCCATCTATAAATAATAACTCATATGGTGATTGACAAATATAGCCATGAAACCTTATTTTCTTATAGTTATCTGTCGTAACAAAAGGTGGTGTATTGGATTCTTGAAGGGACAAGACTAAAGAACTGATTGGAAAAGGTTATAGATTGAAATGGTAAGAATTTAAATAATTTATTAAGTGTATTTACAACTTATATTTCTTGGCATTATAATTTGATTATACACACATAGAATAAAGGCTTGTAACCTATCATTTACTACACATTCAAGAATGTTTTAGAGATGAAAGGTATGGCAGAGGATTGAAAGGTAATATCTAAGGATTAAGAAAGGTGTTATAGGTTAATAAAAATCAAAAAAAATAAATTATAATCTTTGAAACTATGTATAACCAAAGTTATGCATAATTGATGGCTCTCGACCTGAGACAAGCCTTAGAAACCCTAAATTAGGGTTATTCGCATAATGCTTTTTTTAACTACACACATTCTACAAAATTTTGTAGATTGATACTTTAAAATGTCCTTAAATAGATTTTAAATTTTATTTTGAGTTTCCATACATTACCGTAACTATATGATAGACTATTTTTAAATCATGCCTAAAAGACCTAATGAAGGGTAAATAAAGAGATATTTAAGCTTAGAAAAGGGGTTTAAAGAGTGATTTTGGGTTTGAAACATTGTATATGAAATGAAAACAATAAACGATGTCTAAAATAGCTAATTTTTTTTCCATTTGGATTCTATACATATCATATAATTCAAAATTAGTCCATAAACAAGGCTACAAGGAGGGTATAGACTAAGTTTTCAGAGGACAAAGTAGTCAATGAGAATTTATATGATTTTGATAACTTGGTGAATGATTAGATAGGTAAGATAGAACCTATTAAACAATACTAAAACAATTGAAACCATAAGGCCATTAAGTTAGCTTCAATATTTTGGAGGATGATAACTTTTAAACAAGGATAATAACAAGTGTGTACAAAGTTGAGTAAAGTGAACTCTTAAAGAGTATAAAGTTGTGATAGAATTTTTTAGAGGTAAGTTAGAATAATGAAACCCTTTATTAAGAAAAATAAAATTCATTGGAAACCATAACAATCATAGGTAAACATAGAACCATTGCTTGAAGAGTGATTGTAAAAGTCATTGTCAAGCAAAGTGTGAGTAAGAAACAAGGTCAAAGATGTTTTCTTTGTACATGATCTTCATGAATTTGCCATTAATCTAGCCTTTTTAGATAATTTTCTAAGCACTCTAGGAGCAATGAAACATTATGTAACTCCTGTATTAATTAAAATAGAAATTAGATAATTGAACAAAATACTTGGTAGTTCTATAGGCAAAGCTTGATACTCAGCCCATCAATTGTTAATAGCTACATGAATTCACTATTGAAATGTACCTTGTTAATAAGTTGAACCCTTATTATTTAATTTGTCTTGAGGACATTCTTGATCAAATTGGTTACCTCCACAAATGAATCAACCTCCAACTAGTCCTTTCTTTTTAGTATATTAGTTTCCTTTGAAACCACCTTTGAAATAATTACTAGGATTCTTCTTCCCTAAACCATTGTTAAACTTGGTGATCTAATTCTTGAGCTAACCCTTGAAATCTCTGCTCCTTTGCTTCTAATTATTCTTCTTGAAAGTTGATTTAGAACTTCCAAATTTATTTTTGAACTTATCTCTAACTTGGGTAAGATATTTTAGTTTTTGTTTTTATTTGACTGCCTTCTTGAATACTTGATCCATGGTAGATGAACCATGCACATCTAATTCATAGACTATTTATATTTTCAATCCCATGATGAATTTATTGATTTTGAACCTCTCATCTACCTGATATTAAGGTAAATACTTAAGAAGTTTGGTGAATTGCTCCCAGTATTCATTTACTGACAATTCCCCTTGCTTAAGATTCTATAAATTTGTAAGCTTTTAGTTAAATTATAGTTTTGGAATCCATCATTACCTAAACAATGTCAAAAATTATTCCTAAGTGGTAGTGGTTGAGTTAAGGTTCATCTCGAGCTTCTTGTTTGCCTACCAAGTCGTTGGTTCACCAACAAGCTGATAAATTCCCTATCATGATTTTGTGACTTTAGAATAATTCTAAATCTTGAAATACTTTTCCATTTATGTTAGAAAATCTTTAGTTCCATCTCCTTATATAGTTCTATCAAACTTAGGTGGATTCACCTTTTTCATGTCACGTACTAACTATGTAGCTACTAAATCTCTCACATCTTGTATCACCTCATCACGCCTCTCATCTTGAAGATGTTCCTAGTCATTAGGATGCTCTTCAGGTTCTTCTTAAACATTCTCCTTTTTATGGCCATGAACTTCCTATTATAGGGCTGTGATTCAGTCTCTTATCTCTTATATGATTGTGAAGATTTAGTTCAACATTGCAGCTTGCTTAATTGCAAACTAGTTTGGATCCACTGGTGGTTCAGTATTCAAAGTACCCTCACCTCTTGGTATAACATAAACCATTATTCTTTCTATTTATTAGGATAATAATTTTTGTTTAGAAGACACATTAAGTCCTAGAGTTTGAGCCTTAGCTTTGATACCATAATGTAGCAACCCCACTAGGTTTTACCAGAATATTGAAATAATATTTTAAAAAAAAATTAAGTACACATATTCAACATATATATTTCATCACGATAAATACTTACTAGTGATATTTAACTAAATAAATTAATTTAGTTAACCCTAAAGGTTATTGCTAATCCACTTAGCTAAGGATTACCATGAATAGATTTACAAATCATGAACAATACTGAATAATTATAAATACTACATCTCAACATTAATGATATAGCATAAATTTCAACCAACACTGATACAATATTACAACCTCTACTATATAAGTATAATGTATAAAAGATACAGTTTTAACAATACATAATAATATCTCAAATAATAAAATATGATACAAATCTCCTCTAAGCAAAGTCTCCATGACTCAAGTATCAATATGCAATCTCAAGTGTAGTCTCAAGTATAGTAATCTAACTGGGAGGTAGAGCATAATATGATAATTTTTTTACATCAACCATAGACCATAGATCCCCCACACTATCTCTCAAAAAAGGGGATGTCCTTCTCTTCACAGATGGGTAGATAGTGATGGTGCAGGAATCTAAAGTAATAAACTAGAACTCGTATGTTGAAGATATCTAATATATAATGTGTATCATAAAGAAATTCATTCTAATATGATATCACATAAATATAAAAATTATATCAACATATGAAATGAAAATGTTTATCAAACATTAATTTGGCCAAAATTTTCAATAATAAATGATCTCTAGGATCAGTCAAATTCATACACACCACTTGATCATATTACCACTTATCTTGCATTAATGTATCTAATTAAGCTAGTGGAATCCATCCACTACTTAATTGGGGTCATGAATGTGATATTTAGTAAAATAAATAATAATATTAAAAAACAAAAGATTCATTCTTTATATTTTACTTTAGATAATAAAAAATACGCTAAATACATAAATATCACAAACATTCATTTAATCCATCAAATGAAGTAAATGGAATCCAAGCATCTCGTTTATTACAAATAATAAAGATAATGTAGAAATATTCCTCAATATAACACACCATTCGGGTAATGAGTATTAAGACCGCTAGTTGCATTATCCATTAAGCAACTTATAATATTATTTCTCCATGAAATAATATTATAACCCTAGATAATAAATTGTTCATATTTCACATATAACAATTACCATCCAATACATATAATTATGTTCTATATTTAATCTCATAAATAAAATGAATGCTTTATATGTAAACATTCAAATGCTTTTATAACCACCAAACATAAACAAACATCAAGTATTCACTATTATAATAATTATACTACAACTGAATATATATATATATATATATATATATATATATATATATAATGCATACATGTAATTACATTACACATACTTCATTTATATAGTACATTACTAAGGTGACATCCATTGTCTTTTTCCTTAGAGTGTATTGTATGCGTGAAGTATATAGTCATTTTATAAACAAAGTCTCCATAACTGTTTTATTAAACTAAGGAAATTCTATTTCCCATGATAAATAAATACACATAATTTTTATAATTCAAAATCACTTCTCATTTATCTTTCAACATATTAAAATCATTTCAAATCAAAATATTCCTTCATACTTTGTCAATTGTATGAAATTCATAAGTGCAAATATAACTAAACACAATTGCCTTCACCCTATTCAGGGTTTAACAAAGAAAAAAATAACACACAGTTGAATACCTTTTCAGGTATTGATGGTAATATCTCATATTTGATCGACTAAGATAACTCAACACAAATTCAAGTAAATAATATTGTTATGCAAATGAACCTGTATACCCAGTTCCTTTACGAACTATGTAATATATTTACATAGTTCATCTTAATAACAACTATGCACAGTCCCATTTATTTGTGAGTAATGTTCATAAAATAACTAAACTCGTCCATAAAATCTTATCAGTCCTATAATATTCATATTTTTATATATCCAAATAGTAATTCAATAGTTGAATTGTTCATCTACCTAGAATCGATAACACCAAATGATTACATAGAATATCCCAAATTTTGGATAAAATTTATTATGGATAATTAGGCTTTCACAATTGAGCTTTAAAGTCCAACTAATATTTAATATTAGTTAAATAACAATATCATCTTTTAAATGTATCACATTTAAGTTTGACAGTCGATTATAGGGTATGTCTATATACTCTTAGATATATGTATACAATCACATTTAAGTTTGTTAATTCATCAAACATGTGTATTGGTATAAATATATGTCTATATTTGTGTGTGTGTGTTTTTGTGTGTGTGTGTGTGTGTGTGTGTGTGTGTGTGTGTGTGTATGTGTGTGTGTGTGTGTGTGTGTGTGTGTGTGTGTGTGTGTGTGTGTGTACTATTTTGTATAGAATTAGAATTATATATATATATATATATATATATATATATATATATATATATATATATATATATATATCACTAAAAATCCATATTCTTCACACAAAAAAGAATGAACTAGTTAACATTTGAATTATCTTATAGACATACACAATTGAGTCTATTTTTTAAGATACCTCAAAGAATATATAACAACCTAGTTCAAGATCAATAGCTTAACCAAATTGTATATATACCCAACATAGTAAACCCCCATTTTGAATAGTGAATTTGAATTCTAGGGAAGGATAGGATAGAGTTTTTAAGAGTCTATTTATATCATGGCCAGGACCTATTATTCCAATTCCAACCTTCCCAGGTTACCCTAGGTTAGATATAAGGCTCTATGGAGGCCAATCCCTCCACAATGCCCTATATACAACCCATTGTAAATTTCCAAAACTATAAACAATTGGATAACCAGTAACCCAATCAATTTTAAAAATCCATTCTTAAAAATTATCACACACAAGTATTTAAATTACCAAACTAACCTAATAAAATGTATGATTGACAAAGAATGTTGAGCCAATAGCCAAGCCAATTCCTTCTTTTTCCTCTTCTCCACCTTTTTCCTTTTCCTCTCTAAATGTCATGAGTCATGTCTATTCATACTCCCACTATCCTACTTGATGTATTTTCCATCCTCCATTTTCTTCCACTACTCCATCTTCTTTGACCAATTAAACTCATTAAAAATTATGCATACCCAAATAGCTTAACCAAGTCATAGTTTACCTCCATTCATATGAAATAAAACCCTATAATTTCTTCCCAAAACACTGATTAAATTAAGTCAATGAATGATTAGTTTACCTAATCATTCTTGACACTTCTAACAATCCCTAATTAATCATATATTATTCCTTTATCAAATATGCATGCCAATGATCAATCCATCATCGACCACCTCAATAACACAAGTAAAATAATTCCTATGTTATATTCCATGTAGAACTTATCAACTAGTCGATATCCAATGTTTTCCCTAATGTAATGACTAACACAATATAATCATATAACTTTGGCAATGTAACTATGCATAACAAGACTTAGATTTTACGTTAAATTTTATCCACTAACATATATAATAATTACAATGATTTATAAAATCATTCAATAATAAATATTAATATATCCATTTATATATATGAATATAAATACTTAAAATAAATAGTTAATCTAATATAATCTCTTTAGAAACAATGTTATTATCTTTTGACTTTATAATATTATCATAATAATAATAATAATTAATTATTATATAAATATTATAGATAAAACAATGATTATGGAATCTATCAAAACATCAAAATGTTTTACTATTCATCCAACATAATAAGGTAGAGATATAAGTAAACACAAATAAATTCTTTTAATTAGCCAAATAAGATGATCTATGTGAGATCACAAAAATAGTGAAATCACTCAAACAATCAACAAAATCATAATCAATAATTACTATTTTACTAAAAAAATGTTACGCTATCCATATCAAATAATTATGAAACATGATATACTAAGTGGTTTGTGTAAGTATTTTTAGATTCATTCTCTATCGACCCCCAACATCTCCATCTTACCACCCTCTCTGATGATACTCTCCCTCCATCACCATCTAACGTAAGAATTTGTCATGTACCCACCTCATGCCAATGAAGGTAGTTATCCCAAAACATCATTATATCCATAAATAAATAATGGTGTATAATAATCAAACATGATCACAAAGTACAAAATAAAAGTACCTCTAACTCATAGTATCTAATCATGTAAATTAAGAAACACAAATTCTCCCATAATTAGCATATGTCATCAAGCTTCATCAAATATTAGTTAATCAACTAATCAACCATATTAATCCATTGATTAATTAATTTATTTAGCTTAGATAGAAATTAGGATGTGATATACTTTATAGGCAAATGTTTTCCATAAACAAGTAAAAGTGGTTTTGTCTTGATCCTTAGCTACCACTGTTATTTGATTGTGTCCACTAAATCCATCCAAGAAAGAAAAGTATTTTTTATACCATATTATCAAGTACCTAATCAATAAAAGGAAGAGGAAAATAATCTTTCATAGTGGCTTTGTTTAGCTCTCAGTAGTTTACACACACACTCCATTTCATATTTTTTTGGTATAATTACCAGTGGAGAAACCCATTGGCTATTTCAGATGGGATAAATAAATTCCACATCCATCAGATTTTCAAACTTAGTTTTTACTATATCACTTAATTGTGGATTTATCCATCTTTGTGGTTGTCTAATTAGTTTATCCTAACTTGTATAAATGTGATGGGTAGAAACACTCGAATGAATTCCTATCATATCTATGTAATCCCAAGTAAAATCTTTGGTGCAATTTTCTAAGACATAAAAAAAATTATTTCTTGATCATGGATTAACCAACTATTTATATTCAATTTTTTTTTCTAGTAATACCATAACTTGTTTAGTGTCAGGATGGATATACTCTAATTTTTTGAATTTACTCATCAAGGAGTTAAGAGGACATGGATGGTATAATAATATATGGAATGTAGTTACATTTTTAAAAATCCATTTCCTAGGGGAATGATTCTGACTAATAGACAATGAAATGCAGTTAGAAACTTAATTGGTTTATCTTATGCCCAATTATAAATACTCTCTTGCAATGGTTTGTGGTCATATGTTGAATAGGAAAGATGGGAATTATTCTAAAATAATTAATATGTAGTAAAAAGTCTATTTGAGTTCATAGTTGATGGACTAGGGGAGTCCATAGCTAGGAATCTAGTAGAGTCCATACCAGCTGAATCTATAGCTGACAAACTAGCCGAGTCTATAGTTGACAAACTAACAGAGTCTATATCTAGGCTCATAAGACTAGTGACCTCTTCTAGATCCTGTGTTAACTCATGATTTAATTCTTCCATGTGTCCTTCTATTTTTATCATCGCTAGGAATGAAAGGTTGTTCTCATTTTTTTAGTTCATCCACCCAAATTGTTTTAGTGTAATCCAGTGAGGGTTTTACATGGGATATAAATATATTTGTTTTGATTTTATACCATTTGAAATAGTTATAACCCATAGCCTACAATTTATTACTGTTACTACAGTAGCCAACCAAGGTCTTTATACAATGAAGGATACCCTACCTTTTTAGTTTTGGATTGCATCACCATAAAATCTATTGGATACTCCCATGATTTAATTGTTATAACCACATTTTATATAGTATCTTCTAGTTTAATAACTGAATGATCAACCATTTGGAGAATGGTGGAGGTATGTTGCATCTCTATAAGAGACAATGTTTGTAGAGTATCAAACATCATTACATTGATTTTTACACCCAAATATACCATAACATTGGGTATTTATTTCTTTCTTATGGTTACTATTATAACTTGACTACCTAGATATACATATTTAGGTAGCAATACTTTTCCTTCTGAAAGATCAACTAGTTTACCATCCACATGTATGATCTATGGGTATTGTTTATTTCTTCTAGGTGTATTGACACATAATGTTAATGACTCTCTTTAGTTTTGGAATATCCTTAATAGATTGTAACAAGGGTACTTCAGTATTCAATTTTCTCAATTCCTAAATCAAATCACATTTTTTCTTGGTTTCAATTTATTTTAATATGCCAGGAAAAGGAATAGATGGAGAATTAGTAATATGTTCCTCTATCTTCTCTAGTGTTTTATCTGATTCATCTTTTCTAACTGTGGATTAAGGTGGATTTGTTTTTGGTTTTTCATTAGGTAATTTTGAGATGGTGATAAGAGGCTCTTGAATTATTTTGCATAATCTAAGCTGGATGTTTGTAAATTCAATAGCTCCTACATTCATGGTTTCTCCTTGTTAATTTAAATAGATAAGGGTTGATGGTTTATTCTTGGGGTTAGCCACCAGTTGAGTAGGCAATTTGGGATAATTAACTTGTTTTGAAGTTTGAGTAGCAGGAGGTGCCATCAAATATTATTATGGTGGGAACCTTTTTTAGGGGTTAAAGTGTTTATTAACATTTCGTTGTGCATTTCCTCATTATCTTGACTGTGGTTAGGGCATATATTGTTGTTTAGGCATCATCCAAAGTTGAGGCATTATCCATTCTCTATTGACCCACTATGGGTGTACTTGTCCCCACATAAGTTGACGTGCCTGAGTAATCTAAGGTGTCATCCATGGATTAATTATATTTGTAGGGCCAAACTAACCTTGGATCTAGTTTTGTGGAAATAAATGTTGTCTTTAGATGTAATTCAGATATTTTACGGGCTATGCATTTTGTTTTAATTAATTGTTTAAAATAGAAATATGGTTGCATTGGTTTGTGTCATGGTCTTTATTGTCACATATCTTATATATTTATTTTTTATCCAAAGGATAATCTATGAGAACATGTTTTAACTTACATTTTTTATAGTAAATGGCTAAGAGTTCTATGGTGGAACTAGCTTTGGCTTGAATACCATATAATTTAGTATTTAACTGAACCAAAATGCCAGTTTTCAAATTAGCAAATTCCTCCACCAATCAACTAACTTCATTGGATTTACCTATTTTTTTCTTAGTGCTTGGTTTTGTCCTAGAATAATTACTACATAAATCTGAGATCTGGTGAAATGTTAATTTTACAATGTCTTTTTTACCCATCAAGTTTATAGAATCTATAGATTCATCATCTAGTCCCTTAATAAAGACCATTTTCACCACTTCTTATGTAAGTGAATAGCCACTACATTTGTGAGCAAATGTGAACCTATCCAGATAATCTTCTAAACTTTCATATTTTTTATAGTTGATCTTGAATAAATTCTCTTTCATATCCCTTAATCTTTAGTAATCTTGATACTTATCAGGAAATGCAGTTTACATGTCTCTCCATGTATTAATAGAATCACCTAGAAGACCCATGAACCACCTCATGGCTGCCCCCTTAAGTGTAGAAGGAAATAGTTTTTGTTTCTAACTATCAGTTATATAATCATAGGTGATTGATGGTTTGAAACAAGAAGATCCATCCATTAAAAAATCCACTGAATATCTAGTAAGAATAACTTCCTAGATAATTTAGATCGAATTATCTTATAAAAGACTATTTGAGATATTTACAATGACTGATATGTGTGTGTGTGTGTGTGTGTGTGTGTGTGTGTGTGTGTGTGTGTGTGTGTGTGTGTGTGTGTGTGTGTGTGTGTGTGTGTGTTTGTGTCTGTGTGTATACATACATACATACATACATACATACATACATATATATATATATATATATATATATATATATATATGTTTGTGTGTGTGTGTGTGTGTGTGTGTGTGTAGAAATTCTATTTATAGATTTACTATTTACAATAACACTATAAATATTAAGTGACCAAAATAATCTTCAAGTATGTTGACAAAGATCGAAAGTGCAAATCTTCAATTCTAGGAGATCAAGAGATGGAATGGAAGAGTTCAGATTAGTTTTGGTAGAGTTCATAGCTGTATCTATAAAAACATGGCAAAGTCTATAGCAACATGATTCAAAGATCCTAGATGTTGAGGAAGTCTGTATCAAGGCTACTAGGTTGATAGGGATGATAAAATGCTTCGGTGAATAGTGAAATCTAGTCTTGAACTAGTCTATAGCTACAGACTAGGTTAGGTAATAGCTACTAGGTGAATCCATAGAAATAGACCATGTGAGTCTCAATCTATTGGATAAGTCCTTAGATAAGTTTGGAGTAGACTTAGATGAAGCAAAATCATGCCAAATAAGTTTATCTCACCATATGTCAATATACTTCATATAGGTCACCTTAAAAAATCATCAAAAAGGTCCTAATTCTTTATAAACTATTTTATTATCTATATATACACAAAATTGGGAGAACCTACATGCAATGAGTTAGAATTAAATGATAGAATTAGTAACTTAGACTTTAGTAACATTAAATAAGAAAAGTAGCTATTTAATACATTAGGATTAGATACAAGCCTAAGATCCTTGCAATGTTTAGTCTAGAGGAGAGGTAATTGAGGAAAAATGAAGAAAAACTAATAGTAATCATGAGTCATACTTTGGACTCATCACAAAATACATATGTGGATGAACAAATCAAGCATGAAGTAACTCCAAATTATGAATCATCATAATGTTATCATAATCCAAAAAATGCAATAGAGTGGTTGAGTCCAATCCAACTCTAAACACCTCTCAAATGAATCTCTATAAATACATGTACAAATGGGCCAACATGGTATGAACCCAATAATACCTCATGATGTGGTCATCTATATCTCATAAAATAGATACATATGGTGTAAAATGGACACACTACCACCATCAACTAGAATGCATGATGTTAATAGAGCACCAATGAACTTCCAAAAATGTGGAATATTAACGAATACAATATCTGATAATAAAATGGTTGTATCATTGGGGCTATAAAAAACACCCTGATCAGGACCAATCATATAAATTTATGCCTACACTATATGAGTTAACCCATATCCACCCTGTAAGGACGCACATCACCCAATAATTGACAATTTAATCTAGACATTCTCCAAAGTAAATGCCATCTCCCCCATCGAGAGACAGAAAGTGCAAGTATTTGAGTCCCAATGATTGACTAAATTCATCATCATATGTATGTCATAAGACATCAAGGACAACCTCCCAACATGTCCAATCCTAAATTTATCTAGTGTATCCCTCTCATTTCTAGTATATGCTAGTGCACAAATGATCTCTATCATATGATCGTGTCTAAACTATCAGGCCTGCATATTAACTTGCAATAAAAAAATTCACAAAAATAAAATTAGTCATTTCATACAAAAATTTTGTCAACACAAAAAACATATCACTGACTAATTTTTTTCTTAAACTTGATTGTGCTCACATGGATAGGTTCACTAATATGTATGACACAAACTAGATAGGTCCAAAAACAAGTCCATAATTAAGAAAATAGGTTTGTAGGTAAGTTTGCATTTGTCATGGATAAGTCTAAAAAATGAATGGATAGGTTTAGTGCCTATAAGATGTGATCCATAAAGTAAAAAAATCATATAAAATACATAAAATGAAAAATAGCTTCAAATTTTACATGTTAAATTTTTGAATTTTTCAGCTTTCAAGGGCAAGGTGTCATACTAGAATATGGCCCTGACTTGCTCAAATATAGTAAGATCATACACTCTCTTCTATGACAACATCTCCCTCTCTCTCTATCTCTCACTCTCAAAGTTTAAAAATTGTAAATTATCGATATAAAAATAAACTACAACTTATTTTCAAACCGACCTATATATGGGTTGACATTGTTCTTTAAAAAAAAACTTTTTAACTAATTATTGTCAAACTTTTGCACATGGTATATCAGGTAATAGATACCCGAATCACTCCCTATGAGTTGCATTATAGCACACATAATGTATTATTTTTTATGGTTACATTTCCATCACATAAATCAATCTTTTAAAAAATGACAAATTTAATGCTTACTTAGCTATGCACAAAATTCCCTGCCTATTCTTTGTTATCTCAAAATTATTTTACTCTAACTCTTACCTTCAAAAATATTTAAAGCACTATATTCATCATAGTATAATGAATCTCTAAAAATGGCCAAAATGCTAATATATCAAAACAATAAAAAATCAACTGATATTTGAACAAACAAACTCTAATTAGCTCAAATGTATTGTTAAAAATACACCTTATTCTTTCAATACAATGCACTTGATACTCTCATTACTTGCATCAAAAGGTGGCAAACAATGGGCTTATCATAAAATACATTTCAACTCATTATGAAGGATTCATAATGGTTCAAACTAGCCATATAATATAAATTTGTGACATATTTAAAATAAGAACATGCATGGTAATATAAATATCAGGAGCACATGATATACAGGTACACTCAAAATCAAATCAAAGATAGAGTACATGTTTTCAAAGATTGTGCAAAAATTAGATTCTATAAAAAGTACAAGTCTTTAAATATTTTAAAATCAAATGCATGATAAATATTGGCACATTGATATGAATTCTAGAGGAATATGACATGCATATACTCTCACTTTTCAAATACTAAAAACATATATTTATACACACTTGAATGCATATTCACAGACATATACAAAAGAGTTACAAGATTAAAGTTACATGTTACAAACACAATTACAATTGAGCATATATATATATATATATATATATATATATATATATATATATATGTATGTATGGAATGCTATATGATTTTGGGCAAAGTTTTAAAGGCACGATGCTTGTTCAAAGCATATTTTTAAATTTCAAAGTTATAATTTCAAAGTTTAAAATTAATGACACTTGTTAATGTACATTTTTAAATATTCAAAGTTATAATTCAAATCTATGAGTAATACGGTCATGATGGGGGCATTAATACTCTTAATTTTATTTCAATCATGTAAAAATAGAATCTAAATGCATCTACAATAATGTGATTTAAATATATTGTGGGTAATGTACACTCAAGGCTAGTTACACTAAATATCCTTGGCATTAATTCTAATGGACCCATTGTGTGGATACATATTCTGTTGTGGGTGATGTACATTTGAGTCTAGTGACACTCAATGGCCTTGGCATCACTTCTAGTGAATCTATCGTGGTTCCACCTTTTTAGATAAGTATATTGGGTACTAATTTTCATATTCATAAGAGTTAGAATAATTCACCTTTGCAACTCAAGGGATTGATTAGCTATTCAAAATTAGGAATTGATCACTCTAAATTCATTAATTATTTAACATAATTAACTACTCTATCCAAGTGATTCAATAAGTATGGCACATTTTCTACAATCTCTTATCTTAGGATACAAGATTAGAGCTAGCTTAATTAATGGATTTAATATGGTCATGGGTATAATGACACTTGATGCCATATTAATCCCCCTTCACCATTAAAGGGATTATTCATTTCCCTAGTCAGGAAATGAACATGACCAAAATAATCCTCTTTCTATGTGGCACAACATGAGCATTATCCATATATGGCATAATACAAAACACATATATTTGTACTCTTTCCTCACTATTTACCTTTAAAATGGAAAATGTAGGATTTTGATTTTTATATATGGATGTTATCTACTACATGTGTTATTGCATATTCTGCCATGATGTATCTCACAAAATATAAATTCCATGTCATAATAAAAAGTAGGTTTACACACTTAGGTTTCACTTTTTCCTTCCCTCTAAAAATTTTATTACTAGAATCAGGGGGTTGCAAGGGAGGGGAAGTGGTAAGGGGAAAGGGGGAATGGAGAATCCTTAATTTAGTAAAAACCCATCATTTGTGGCATTTATTACAACTTTGTGCATACAAACTATTGTCAATGGATAAGGTATCTATTAGTGCATTTTATTTGGGATTTTCTCTATTCTAGTTTCTACATTTATCCATTTGATAGTCATCTTCCCAATTTATCATAGGGATCCCTGATCCTAGTTTTTGATCTTTTTAGATAAGTCAAGTATTGACATCCATAAATGGTACTAGGGTCCTATCCACTAGGAGTGGACTTGTCCATGCATAATTTACAAAATTCATCTCAAGTCACATTTCATTTGAAATTCTTATTTTTGTCTATTAGGTATTATTTTGGGTCAACTTTTGCACACTAATAGGTCACAAAATTAAAAATCAAAACCTACATAAATACAAAGATACTCTAAGGCATTAGGGATAATTTATCCTCACTCTGAAAAATATTCAAATACACACACACACACACACACACACACAAAAGATAGATTCAATATTTTCAAGGGTTGAAATCATTTTTGCATGATTATGGAAAGGGTAAAATAGGAGAAAGAGTATCTAGAATTGCATTCAAAATTTCACACATACATGTAAGTGGGAGAACTATAGTCAATTTTGAGCCATCTTTAGACTATTGACAATGTAGTGTAATGTTTGGTCATTCAACAAGAATTGACCAAGGTTAATCAAATTTAATCCATTTCACCTAACAATGACCCCCACTAGTTTGATATCAATTTGTTTTTTGTGTAGGAAACTAGGGTTTCATCGTTGTAGGTATTTAACATGATTTATAAATTTGAAGTTATATCAATAATCCTAATTAATACATTCATAGGTAATGCAATAAATAAAATTTTCATCATAGGCAATAGGGAAAATTTCATGTTCAATAGACTCAAGTGTCTTGCACTGCTATCCACTTATATTGGTCCTATCTAGAATTACTTTATGATCTTGCTTCTAATTTACCACTAGTAGGGTTCTACTTTTTTTTGTCTTTTTTTCCAATCAATAATCATAATAAATTAGGATAAGTCTACAATCAATAGACACAAATGGATTGATTACATGTCCACTTATAAATGTTATATATAGAAATAATTTCAATTTTTGTTCCTAATTCTAAGCATGCATAATCACCTATATTATTAATTTTCACTATCATACATTTGAAACAATCAACATAAATCCTGACTTGAGCTAAGTTGTTTTCTTCATAATTTTTTCCTTCCCCACCTACCCCGCCTATCCATTAACTTTAAAAATTAAAATTGTTGATTATTGTACATTTTTAGCATTCTAATATATTCTATCTTTACACATATAATCATAACAATATTTATTTATTTTATCAAAAATAGGGTAAAACACATCCATCCCTAAGAATGGAACTATTTACTTACAAGTTTTATCTCTACCATAGTAATAATATTAATATCAAATTAACTTAAAATTAATGTATAATAACCACCCAAAAATTTAGGATAACAATTAAAAACTAGTCATTTTCTTAGAATTTAAAATTGTTTAGTTATAGACACCTTAATTTATTCTCTATAACTTTATAAACATCAACTTTGACATACATTATCAATACAAATATTTAATTCTTGAGCACTTTTTCCCTCTATCTGTCTACTCATCTACTATCTTATTCACATATATCTATTGGATGTATTCATTTAGGATCAACTTCGTCATATAGGAACACCTTCAAAATAATAGATAGATATTCTTCATACCTCAAATCATTGTTTTTTACTTTCAATATAGTTCTAGTAAAATTAGATGGTTTCAAAGTTATCACACTTATGTCTCCTTCTACCTACAGTGTCCATAAGCCCTCAATGGCTATTTTAAAAATTGATAATTATCCATTAGGTTAGGATAAACACCTTTCATGGGTAAATTATAATAGGAAATCAATGAAGGGTCACTTACATATAAAAATTTCCCTTAAAATTGCTATTCACTTGAACATCACTTAGAAAGCCTAGAATTATTTTAGAACATCGTTCAAAAAGAATATACACCTCTCAGATCTTCATGGACCAAACTTAAGGTAATCCATATAAATAAATTTGAATAAAAAATTTCAATGTTTCATGGTGCCAAGTATCAAACATAAAAAACAAAACTACTTTCAAGATTGTGTATAATATTACATACAAACACACACATAAGTGCAAGAACTATGTGTGTTTTGAGCTCTCTTCACAATATTGGAATATATAAAATGATCAAACATGAAAAATAGAGTGGTTAGGATAATTCAAATAAATCAAAATTAATAACTTATTTATAAGTTCATCTTGTGGCAAATTAATCATAATTAGAATTTAGATGAAAGAGACAAAAAAACATGTATTATCATTCAAGATCAAAGAAGTGTGTACACACAAAACCATATTTGAGGTCAAGCACGAGGTTCCTAAGATTTTCATACCCCCTAAACACATAAACATTGATATTAAAAACTAACAATTCAAAATAAAGTAGGCATCACACTTTGGAGGTAACATTCAGGTAGGTTTTTAGCCCTTATTTTAGGCCTAATCAACTAAAAAAGCACATCTAATGCATTTATAGATCTTGTGACATATATTTGAGTAAAAATAAATAAAAATAATATAATTACATCATCCTTCTCTTATTTTTCATTTCTAAATCAATTAGTTACAATAACATTTAACCCCTTTCAATTTAGATTATTGTGTTTATTGTCATATTTGTTTGAAATCTAAATTAGTGTATAGTTTATATTATTTTATATTTCTTAGGTGTAAATTTAAAAAAAAATGTTGAACAAAATCATTTATTAAAATCCATGTATTTCCTTCTACATTAGGATTTGAATATTTTCTTAAGGTTTTAGATTTTAGCCCTCTTAGGGTATAATTTTCAATTTTAATATATGATTTCTCATGGGTACTAATTATTTATATCTAGTATTTGAGCTATGATATGAAAATTTGTTTATATCCTTCATATATTTTATCATGTACTCATATTTAAATCAAGGAAATATAATGAATTTGAATGTAGTGAAACTAGGTATGTTACTATACATAATGAAATCCTATAAGTACTTAGTAACACATATTACATGAATGTGGAATATTAAATGCCTCTAGATAATATTTTAAGGGGATGAACATATATGGCTCCATTTAACCCTCCTTCCTCAAAACCTTATGGTTTAGGTAACTAATATTCCTCACCTATTATCTAACTTAGGCTTATATTAAACATGAAGGTCATTACTATCACAATACACAGAGGTAGGATACATAATCATGTAGTGCAAAGCAATTGTAATAAAATATCCCTATTAATATTAATCCACTACCTAAAGTACTTGAAAATACAATGAGAGATTATGACATCATAAATCATATTAATAATACTCATGAAAAATCCTCTATATTAGAATTGCTAAATAAGACTATTATTAATAAGGACATTATTTATGCATAATTGCATAATAAAACTTTACCAAAATACCCACTTATTTTGTATCCATTTTCAATACATTCAAATAAAGTGAAGATGCAGTTTATTTTTAAAAATAATATTTATGCACCTTAAAAATTATAACTCAAGAATTTTCACTATATATTTAGGAAGTTAGATGGGTAATGGTAGATAATGGGTTGCAATTGAAAATTTGTAACATTACATTTATATAAATAGTTAGTATTAAGACAGAGTCTATCAATAAATCAAATATGAACATTTAGGGGTTTTGACAACATACCTCACCAAGTTTTAGGTACAATTACATTTGATGTAACAATTTTTCCAAATATTTTACCTAATACATTTTAGTTAATACCAAATCATATAAATTATAACCTCTTACTTGATAGACCTTTGATTCATGTTATCCCATCCTACCCTACATCGATGCTTAAACGTTATATATAATGGATATTTTCATACAAATTTATTATGGATAATAGACCTTTTAAATATTGCAAATTAGTGAAACCACTTGAAGGATTTATATTGCAATTAGACACTCCTCAATCATCCATAATACATATGATAAAACTCATACTAGTAGAGCAAATACACACATATAATATTAGATAAAACAACAAAGTTAATGAAAATAAAAAATTGTTGCCACCAACCCTATCATCTAGGTAGAATCTGGTAGAAGGGACAACACATACTTTTAAAAAGAAAATGAATAAATACCAGATATTTAGTTATTGATTAAATCTAAGAACATAAATTTAGAGAATATTGATGATGATATTGATGGTGATGGCAAGGGAATTCCAAAAAACATATATGAAAATTTTCTTAACTAAAGTTCATACTTACATCACTATGGGAATATTGAGATAATTCAAACATGTTGACCATTGATAATTTATAAGGTGTTATTCATACTGAACCTTCACTTGATAATAATCAAGGGAAGGCACCCCTTCAAGACATCTATAAGAATACAAAAGGTGTAAATGCATCTACCAAAAAATATCTACAAAAAAAAAAGAATATTATATGGTACGTAATCAAATAGAAGATGATCCCCATTATAATGAAAACATGAATATAACTTCTAAGGCCTAATTAAATATTAATTAAAGATAGGAATGCCCAACATTAGGTGCTCAATTAAAACAACACTTTGTCAAATCTAACATGATTTAATTACAAGAATCACTACACATAGCACAATGTGTAGCTTATGAGAATATGGTATATTTACAATATTAAATCAATAATATAGATCACTTATAGGTGTAACTTCAATGACCAATTTAAAATACACATCTTGATGGTAAATTTTTCATTTTTTCCCACATGCACAAATAATACAGTTACCTCGAAGATTATTTTGCTAGTTAGTGGTTGATTTTTTAGTTCCATATATGTTGACTAGTCTGTTACATCCTAAAATAGCCTCATATAAATGTTATGAATGTGTTCCATAAATATCATTGATGCATTCTCGTAATATACAATAGAATCCATATGTTACTTTAACAACTAGAGCTATGTAATACATCCATAATTATATCGATCATATCGATGACTGTATATATCTTACATCTTGTGAGCATTTTTAGATTGTGATGGTGATATACATGTTACTCCTCATCCATAACATGTGACATCTACAATGATTGATACATTATTGATTCTTAAAAATCCTATTTATGAAATCATAGGTTACCTTGGATAGAGTTTATTATACATAGATTATTATTTATTTGGTTAGTTTTTCCTACATTAAATGACTGATTCTTCTATTATTCTATTTTAAAATAAACATGTATATATTTGACCATTATTCTATCCCTTAGCTTTGATTTTATTATTTTTTCCAGTGGCCCTTGCCTTTTACTTATTTGTCCCAATCTAGACATTCACACTACTTTTCCTACGATCACACACACACACACACACACACACACACACACACACACACACACACACACACACACACACACACACACCCCTTTACATCAGTTTGATTCTAGTACATATTCCTTAAGGCATGTTGCACCTTGATGCAATATACCACTTTCCCACCTCTCCATATTGATTATCTATGCTTGAATATTTCATGGCACAAATATAACTTACATGATCACATATATTCTATGACTACATGCCTTATGACATTTGCACATTGATTCTTTCACATTGGGATCATGTGTCTATTATGTATTTATTTCACATACTTAATTGAGACATGATTTGTCATACAACGAAGGTACATGACTTGCATTCTTAAGATTTATGTTTTACTACACTTGATGCACACTATTGATTATTTCAATCCCTTCTATTATTTTATTTTTCAATCTTGACCCTTAGCCTTTCTTATTTAATTTAGTGTTTTTTTATATCACCAATTCAAAAAGTACAAGAAAATTAAAAAAAGGCAAAAATATTCACTTATATTAAAAAATACAAAACCAAGACCTGTGAATGACTTTATTTATTGGTACGCATAGTTGTTTGATGTCATTGTCATATACATGGTGAGTTATGTATCTATTTTGTATGCACATACTTTTCATGGTATAAATGAGTTGGATGTAGAACATAATAGTTACATATAATACAAATGCATACAAATGTGCGATATTGATCATATCAAAATACAACCTTTCTAATTTTGGGCAATCCTACGAACGGGCATCTTTGAAAATTTTCTCAAATTATGTGTGTGTGTGTGTGTGTGTGTGTGTGTGTGTGTGTGTGTGTGTGTGTGTGTGTGTGTGTGTGTGTGTGTGTGTGTGTGTGTGCGTTAGGGTGGATGCACAAAGTTGGGGGACAATAAATTGGACAAAATTAAAAAAAATTGTAAAGGGCATACACCCTTTAAAATAAAAACCATTGCAATTATGATTTGGGTTGGTTTTGATCCTAAAAGTCATCTGCCCTTTACAAAGCACATATGCCCTTTACACTTATAAGGGTACAAAGGTCATATTCCCTTTGCAACACTTCAAAAGATGTACACCCTTTGATTTATATATATATATTTTGTGTGTTTGGTCAGTTTGAGTTATATATTTAAGTAAATATTTAGTAAAATAACTGTAAAGTATAATAATATAAAATGTAATGTAAGTATAAGTTTACATTTAATTTTATATTAAATTTTATATTCTTATACTTTAAATTTATTCTACAAAATATAATAAATTAGGGCCACTCTACATCTTCTAAAATCAAATACATAGTTGCAGGAGTTACCAATTAGAAGCTAATTTTTCAAAATTTATTATGGTCAATATTTAGTTTTCATAAGTTTAGGATTGAAAGATAAAATGATAAATTAAGTTTTGAATCATGTTACATATGTAATATATCTATATCATTCAGGATGATCTACTGACTTTACCTACTTGAGTATGACATACCTATTTTAGCTACTTGAGTATACCTAACTGATTGAATAATCGAGCCATATCTTGATATTGAGTATGCTCTACCTAAATATCTATGCTTAGACTATCTCTTTCTGTTAGGTTATCCAAAAGGGCTGGTCTTATCCAACATATGTTTGTTTTAGGTTTTTTTAATGAATAATTTACCCTTATTTGAGTTGATTAGTGCATGAATGGGTTGTTAAAATTTAAAATTGGAAGTCTTATATTTAAAAGGTTCCTTAAGGAATTTTAAATCTATACCTTTTCAATTTATCACTAGTATAACAAAGGAAAATAATAATACAACAAGCTCAACACTTGCATTTTTATCTGAAGTTCATACTAGCACATTTAGACTACATACTTGGACCAAAGGAGGGATCATGTAAAGATAATATATATTCACATTGCATATGATCTAATAACTTACACACATTATAGGGAGAATTACATCATATTGTGGTCCTTAATTTGGGACTATGCAAGCAATACTTAGTTAAATAAAATTCTAAGACTAGTTTGGCCATTCCTACTTCCCTATTTTCCCCCTTTTGCATTTGATATCCATTTGGTTTGTGTACATGATTTTGTTAAGTATATTTCAATAGGATAATGTGAAACACAAGTTAAATGATAATATCATACACATGTGATAGGTTGAAACACATTATCAAGTAGGCCAGCATAGATCACCAGTTTACACTTTCATTTTAAGGGCAATCGAGACAACATTGCTCCATAAGGAAAATATAACAAGGCACCATAGTAGTCTAAATCCACCAATATTTTCCCTTTATTTCATGAAAATCACACAATTAGATCAAAATATATCTCAGCCAATCTCAGATTCACACACAATCACCTATAACTTGCATTTTTTAGAAAAATATAAGCTTTTCATCTCTCTTTTTATTTTGGTCAAAGCCTTAATTTTTCATATAGTGTTATTTTGTAAGTAGATGAGAATTTAAATGTCCATTTTATTATTCATTTACTTTAACTTAGTTTTAATGTATTTATGTGATTGGTTGAGAATGTAGACCCCACTAGTTTGTGAGTGTTGGTTGAGATTAGTTGTTATCCCCTCCTCCTTGGATACTAAAAATGGCATTCTATATAAAACTAAATCCTCAACTACCACATCAATCATATTTTTTTTCAAAAGGAGGGCATAGTTTCTAAAATTTATTTTTTTAGGAGTATTTATTAAAAACCAACTCTTCTATGGTGCCACCCATGTGGGTTAGCAGTGCCTTCTAACCACCCATGTGCCCAAAGAAAATTTATTGGTCTTAATTAATGCTATGATAGATTCATGGTAAAATAATAAAGATTAATTGGTGGAAAATTTTAGATTTAAAAACAAACAACATTTTAATTAAAGTCATGCTACTCCATGTTTCAAATGGGCAAGCATCTAGCACTCATAAATTTGTTGGCTTTAGTTGGGAAACCAATCACAATTTTTTAATATTTAGCACTTTTTGGTATGAATTTTGTGATTCATGGAGAGTGTGGACCCCAATAGCTTATGAGTGTTGGTTAATCTCAGGCATTTAAAATGTCCATCCTAATGTTAAGCCATCCACCTTACTTCTCATTTTTACTCGTAATTATGCTTTAAAATTTCATTCATAATTTCACTATTGTTAACTCTTTATATAATTCCAATTTTACAAGCTTCGTAACTTGACACATTTTAACGATTGATTTGCTTCCCTTTTAATAATTCATTACACTAGGAATTCCATCTTTATAAGAATTATATTAAAAGTAAAATTTATTTATATATTCCCACCTAAAAGATAATTTTATAAGCTTATGGGTCCTAAAAGCTATCACTGAATTAAAAACCATGTAATTACAAATTAAAGCTACCATGATAAATAGCTTTGAAATAAGTTCAAAAGTGCCACATAACTATTGTCCTAATTATATGTAGTAAATGCTAGAATTAATCATTACATGTTGACATAATAAAGAATGTTACATGATGACATGCATACCAAAACAGGTGGGCTCTAATGTTTCATTAAGCACTCATTATGAGTTGATGTCTATTTAAGAAACATTGTAATGTAATGACAACCTGAGATAGAACTTTAATAGCTCTAATTTGTGACCATGTCAAAAATTTCATGTTGGCTAATGATCATAGTCATTTAAATATGATGGTTTAAAGGGTTTCAAATCAATGGATCTATAACGTAAAAAAAACTATAGTTGTAAAATGCAATGAAGCATGTCAATGAGACAGGTCAACCAAAATCACATCTCCAAACATTCATTCAGGTTTTAAAACATGAACATAAATCATTTTAAGAATAAGTTTATCCATTGTAATAATAGGTACACACACTACCCTAACCAATTAATATGAATGCAACTAATCATTAAATTCAACATATCCTTCAAAATGTTTACTAAGAATATGAATAAAATACTAAGCATACAATTAATCACCCAACCCAGATGGTCACTACCCATGATAAACATGTGAAATAAGATATCTAACATGAAACTATAATGATCACAAATTAGTCTATAATATTATCTCTCTTTTTCTCATAGCCTGTATCAAGCTCCTCGTATATTATGATGTTATCCCTCACACTAAGGGTTGTACCTGCATCACAAACAAGTGAAAATATGATAGTTATCTAAGTCATGATACCCAAATTGCATGATATGAAATAGTAAAAACATAATTGTATAACATCTATAAGCATGGAAATATCATTTTCCTAAACTAAAATCATATGAATCAATTCAATTCCTGGTTGCAAATATATCAATCACTATTACTTATATTTTTAATGCTTAATTGTTAACATGTTCTTTTAATACCAACACGATAAAAAGAAGATGTTACATTAAAACTATTGGAACATATTTTATAGTGTAAGTAAATAAGATAGGATAAAAATTTGGGAAGAAGCTTAGTACCCCACCATGTTACCACATTTTGATCAACAAGATCCCGATTGGGTGAGGTGAAAGCATATAATGGACATAAGTATAGAACCCTAAACCATTGAACACTAATGTGGAAAAATGGCCTTGGAAAGTGCTCTGATACTAGATGTTAATAACTTACTTGTAAAAAATTTAATATAAGAACATGAATATAACCAATATGCATCGAATAGAAAGAGAATAGCAATGTTGTATTGAAATGCTAAAATCTCACTACAAAGTATTACATGGTTATTTGAGGGATAAACCTCCTTTGATAACAACTCAATCCAAATATTCAATAGATGATCTTTTCTCTTACACAATCCCTCTATTTAAGATATTACAATCAAGACAACTAATAATTATCATACATGTGGAATAATTACAAATAGAAAATGGGATGACTTAAAAATCATATGCATCTAAGATTTTATTAATAATACCTACTAAAAAATAGAAGAGTTAGGATAAAGGGGTCATAACACCATATGGTAACTCTTATTCACCTACAATGTTTGAGGATTAAAGTAAAAAACATAATCTCTAAGTGCCTTATATTTAATTAGATTAATAAAAACACTATCGTAGGATTTGTATTTGATTTAAATGGTAGGAAATATATTATAAATAATGTCAAAAAATAATAAATTGTATAATATAAGTGCCTTTAGAGTATAATTTGCATACATAAAACCCTATGTCTTGCACTAAAAGTGCTCCATGGGAGATGGTATACTTAGATAATGACAAAATCTCTATGATTACTTGATCTATACATAATTTCTATGGGTGTTCAATAGTTTTCATGTGAACGATTGATAAATATTATGCATACTTGGTGTCAAAAAAAATACAATGCTTGTGTGTTTATAGACAATTGATTCAAATTAGTACTCTCTTGGTGCACAAAAACCAACATGAAATTATTATAAGTGAAAAATATGGGATGAAGTGGAAAGGTGAACCTTGAGTTGGTGCAGACCAAAATTTGGACTAGGAGTATCAAGGCACTTTGGACAAGATCTATATTGAGTGTTTATCAACTCTAGACATAGAAATCGAAACATAAAGAAGAGAAAGATGAAATGTGGGTGATAATAATAAGGGAGAGACATGTCAAAAACTTTAAAAAATCACCAATAATATTCAATTTAAACTTTAATAATTGACAAATACTTCAAAAACATGTTAATTAACAATTAATAAATACTTGCAGACTATTTTTAGGTGTTTACACAAAGAATATTGATGAATAGAGATTGGAAAAAAAATGACCATTAAAAAATTGAGGACCACTAAAATAGTTATAGTTAAATTGATAAAAGGTATAAACAAAAGTGAATACTTGA
>JARHVA010000964.1:3092500-3142500 GCA_037957365.1 Torreya grandis | reverse complement strand
ATATATATATATATATATATATATATATATATATATATAATCATTAAAAAATGTAAATATGAATATACAGTCATCCATTTTGACCACATTGAGTCTTAAATATACTAACTCAATATTTTTACGACACAAATTAAGGTTTAAAAAATTAATTAAACCCCATAAATAAAACAAGATCCATGAATTTACTACTATCTTCCACTATTTTTTTGAGTTTTAGAGAAGATATTAAAATAAGGAATCCATAAGTATGTCAAATGAGTTATAAACATAAAATTCAATTAGATGAAGGTGAAACATAAAATTCTTATAAAGCTTCAATCACAACAATTAAAAGTGGGTTGCATCTCAAATATCTTTACATGTGAATAGTAAATAAATATAGGCGTAGAAATATTTTTTTATCACCTAAAATTTTAAATCATAAAACTAATGATAATTAATTGCAATATTTTTCTTTACATTAATGGAAGAATTCTCAATTGTCATAATGTTATGATATAAAATAGGGGTGTTGATGACTGTAAAAGATGGTTAAAGATGATTCACAAGAGGAACCAAGGACTATACCACATCAACTATAGGATTTATATAATTTTATTCTATTTATACACAAATTATAACTATTTTTCAACATATAGTACCCAAAAAAATGTCGAGAAAATTAGGCATGTTATAGATGCAAGAAAATAACCAAATTGGCCCATCTTGTACTTTTATTGACTGAGACTTTTTTAGTGATGATATCCATGTCAATGGTCCATGTAATCATGATAAATAAGTGGATGTTTAAATATTAAAAATCAAATGATACCATTTTTAGGGTAATTTAATACATAAACACTCAAATCAACCACAGAGCTTCTTCGACCACTTGTATAAATGCCTCAAGGAGTGAACTTGCACAAACTAAAGTAGTTGAGACATAGATAATATTTTATATATTAAAAAAAATAGGTAATATGAAAACACGTTTAAAAAATATATACAACATTGCTTTCCATATTTCTTTGAAGCACTTTCTCGTATCTTGATAACATCATCAGCTTAAATAATCTTTTAATTTGTTTTCTCATCTTTAAAAAACTTTGTAATATGACAACATTTTTTATTTTTATTTTTTAATTTTATTTACAAACTACCCGACTACTTAAATACTCATTGTCAACATTTTTAAATATAAACACTAGTCTGCAATCGTATCTCACTATTCTCTTTGTCTCTAATCCTAATGATGGCTCACATAGTGTGATCCAAAATATTGATCTAAAAATTCTCACACATAGTTTAATCCAAATAATATTATCTTCTTCATAGACTGTGGAAATACCATCTCTCTTGTAGTTGATCCTTAGATTTACCAATATCCCCAACAAGTAGGATATCAATATCATGATAAAACTAGCTTTCTAATAATTTCCCCAACAAGTTGTTTGAGAAACAAAATTATTCAACAAATAATTCAAAGAACATGTTAAAAATTACTAATACAATAAGAAAAAAATGCAAGAATGGGTATCAAACATTTCCTTTTTTACATCTTCCAACTCCCAAATGCTTGGTGTTAATTCCTTAGTTATCCTCTCATAAATATTAGGTTATCATGACAAAATTTTTAATTTCTCAATCTATAAATCCATGGAAGATATTAAGTTAAATATATTGGAAATTTCAATTTAAATAACAAATGTAAAAGTGCAAATTGATGTACCTTAGCTTCATAATTAGTAGGTACTATGCGACCCTCGTAAAAATAAGTAAAACTATGGCTATTGGAATCATGCTCAAAAGTATCTTCAGTTTACATTCTTATATTTTACAACTTCTTCAATTTAATACACTCAACATATATTTGCACTAGTAAACCATTGATAAATTAGAATTTGAAATTACATAATACAACACTAAGGGTCACATTTTGAAAGTTATGCCAATTAGAATAGTCTTAAGTTTATACCTTGATTAGGGATTTATCAATCCTTTGGTTTGGTATTATTGTAAGTGTCATAGCTCTGAAAATCCTAGTTACCTACAAAAATAAATAAAAATCAGGATCATAATGGATTCAATGATATTAACATCTTACAATTAAAATGACTATGACAACCTTTTACGAAATAATTTGAGGCATACCCTAACTTAATCACCAAGATGGATAATTTAACTAGTTTATCATGTATTGACAAGCCAACAGTGTGTGGGGTTTTCCCATTTAAAATGGCATTGAGAGTTTATTGTAACCTCATATTATGCTTATTACTAAACCTAAAAAAAATGAAAAGAAATACTTGTCTTCAAATATTTCCAAGTGTAGTTTATTAATTGTGCATAAATTGTAATCAATTGATTAGTACATACATCTATTATGCACTAATATCATATAAATCAAGCAGAATATTATAATATTTTCTTTCCATCAGAATAAAAAATAGAAACTAAAAAGTTATCTTGTTAAACCACATTTTTTCAATAAAAAAATCTAACAAAAAAATCAAATTATGAACTACCAGTGCAATTCCATTGATTCTTACCATAAAAGAGGATGTAAAATATGGTAGTAGATATGTTTTCCTAGGCTATCCCTTCCATCCTAAATATAGTGTTATTTTGAAAAACAATCCCTACTTAACTGATCCAAAGATTTACACTAGAATTATGTTTGTATTTACAATAGAAAACTACAAATCCAACATCTCAATAGATAAACAAAAAAGGGCTGAGATTGAACCAAATACAATGCACATAACAACAAAAAATTAAGTCATTACATTTACACTATGTATTAGTATTCAAGATCATTTAAATCAAAATTAAAAATGAACATGTATTTTCTATAGGTGCCTCTCATCTTCATAAACCTTTCCCAAATAAAAAAATAAAAATAAAATTATGGAAACCCTAGTTTTTGAGAACTTGAAAAATTAAGGTTATGTAAAGGCTACTCTTACGGAGTCTTTGTTCATTAAGCATGCAATTAGATGGATAAATATATATTTCACATATGCTTTAACGTAAAAAATCACATGACTAATGGCACATATTTATGCATCATTCAGTGCACAACTTTCATAATCTAACAAAAGAAATCTTCATATTATATCCTCATAACCTTTCCTAGGCTTCTATAGGTGGATTCTAAAATGTTAAAAATCCCAGATTAGGATGAAATAAATCCACAATGTAATTCCTGGTATCCTTTTATTAATATTAACTATGCTTGCCATTAAAAAGTAATGACTCCAATTGTGGCGAGCAAGATAAGATGAAATATATTAAATACATTTAATACTCTATTTATTATGTAGAATCATGGTGGCATAAAGAGGTCACATTATAAAATATATATTTTCAAAGTTTTTTAAACTTTAGACATTAATAAAACACTCTTTTATGATTGGTTGGAGCTATAAAAATAATTTACATACGTAATTCTAATAGTACCTATTATTACAAGGACACTGGAAATAAATAAATTAATAAAAAATAGTAACACTTAAAAATTAAAAACTTTAAAAATAATTAAAAAATCAATAATCTATTATTAAAAAAAAAAGTTTTAAAATATAAAATGCCCTTAATTTGGATTAGGTGAAAAAAAATATCGAAACTTAGATAATGTTTAGCCTTTTAGCAGAGAGTGGTTAGGATCAGTCTAACCAAAATTACTAACCTTTTTTTAAGGGCACCTTATGAGAAATCAAACACAATTAAGGTTTGGATAAAGGAGACATAAAATGGGTATTATCATGCAAGATCAAAGAAGTGTACACAAACAAAACCATATTATAGATGTAGATGTAAGATTCCTAGAAGTTATAGATCCTCATTATGCATAGAACAATTATCAGTAAACCTAGGAATCTAACTTTACCAACAATGTGCAAGTAGGTTTTCAGCCCCTATTTCAAGTCTAAGTAGCTAAAAAATCACATCCATGACATTTATATATCTTGTGGCATATTTTGTGAGCAGCAAACATTCAAAATAAGATATAAAAAAATATTATTCTCTGGTATAATATATGATTAGGTGTATACTTGAGTTTGTTTAAAGCTATGACATAAGTTAAGTGTATATTTCAACAACAAATAGGGAAACCCCATTAATGACTTAGATAAATCCATTATTGACATGAGGTGAATCTATTATTGATATTTCCAATCTGGATGATAGGTAAAATTCATTAAAACATTAGGAAATATCAACATGACTTAGACAAATCCATTATTGATAGACAAATAGATAGAAAAGGCAAATCCACTATTGACAAACAGAAAGAGAAAAAACAAATTTGTAACGACACAAGGTAAATTCATTATGGCTTAAAAAATCCTCTAATAATAGATTTTAAAAATGTAAATCTACTACAACATAAAGTGAATCCACTATGACTTAAGAAAATTCACTACTAGCATATAGATAGGCAACAAAATGTAAATCTAATATAATATAGGATGAATCTACTATAGTTTAGGTAAATTGACTATTGACTGATAGACAAATAACAAAGACAAGTCCGTTATGACATAGGGTGAATTCAATACATATTTTTAAAAAAATCTACTAATAGATAGACATAAAAGTTCAAAGTTTTTGTTTGCTTAGATAAATTATTGTTAAATAGTAATTTCCCTAGGCACTTGGAAATAAAATTTTTGATGTATTTTGATAAGTTTTTACTCAAATTAGCTTAATTTTTTCTTAAATTAGACCTATACTTGTAATAAATTAGAATCACAATAAGAATCAAGTACTTTGGATGAGTATTTGTGGGTTTGCAAGTCCCACCTAGTGTGCCAAATATATACTACGTAAATCTTAGCCGTTATTAGAAATATAAAATCAAATGAAATTCCTACCAAATCAAAACAAGATACCTCATGTTGAGCTTGAAAAAGGGAAAAAGAAGACAATTAAATTTACTTAACAAATAGATTGCACCACCTTATCATCATAGGTATGTGATTTGATTGAAGGATGTGGGTGCTTAGTATGTCACACACAAACATGTGGGAAACATGTCCCCTTGTTGGATGTTTGAATTTATCAATGCAATGATGATGTAAGATGATTTTTTCTTAAAATTGATAGAAATTCATTATGCCTTGAAGAATTTTTTAAAGTGAAGTAGGATGGTTGGAATTATAGTATTTGTGAATGAATGACAACCATTGATCTAGATTCAAGATCAACATTGGAAGATGAGTCCTACATCTCATTGAATGAGAGAGGATGGGAAATAAATTTTTGGGGTTAAGTGTGTAAGGGCATGTCATAGCTTATCCCTTGCATTGTCTTTTTTTTATTACATGTGGATTTTATCTTTTACTTTGATTGAATAATTACCCCTTTTGCATGGGATATTATGAAGATTACCTTGGAAAAGGGACTCTGTCTTGGGATTTGGTGTAATATTTTTGAATTTTAAATTGGCAAGTGCATTAGATGACATCATGGATTTGAGATGGAAAATAGGTTTATTTTATTTAGTGGACATATGAAATGTGCATGGATTATCTTATCAACTAATTAATATGATTAATTAGTGTGATTAATATATATTTTATTATTGGTGAGATGAAATAAGGTTAAGGATGGAATCGATTAATTGGATAGGGGGAGATGGATACTAGTTGTTTTAGGGATGTTAGTGTAGATGAAAAATTAATTTGGGATTTAGGATTAATGTTAGTGTGAATTTGGGAGAAGATTAAAATAAACATGAAGTGTCTAATGTTAGGTTTCTATAGGTTTTAAAGATCCATAGAGTTCATCATACAACAAAACATATGTAACATGTTACAATTTATCATCATGACATTAGTATTCATGGTATAGAATCAAAGTAGTTTTTAGATTCCCAGTTGAGTTCAATTACTTCATAATGTCATGATACTCCCCATTACTCAGAGATCATCCTTTCTCAATTATACACATGATCTATTGATTGTGAGTATCTTGCATGAATAATTGGTTATTATCTCTTCATTGTAATTTTTTTCATATATTCAAAAAAAAATCAAATATTCCAAAAGATTAAAAAAAATTAGGACCTATGCATGATTTTGTTTAGTTCATTTACATAAATTAATTTCTAATCAATTATTCAATACTTATTCTTATCCAATTTCAATCATATATGATTCACAAGTGTAAATGTATGAATGCAAAACATAAAAGTTGTTATTTCAAGCTCCCATTGTAGGGGGTGCTATTGTCTTAGACTCAGAAATTGCACATAAACAAAACTACCCTATTCAGATAGTAGCACATTTTGCCCTTATCTGATTCCATCAGACCTATCCTAGTGAACACATAATCCACTTTTCCAAATCCAAACTAGCCATAGGCCCTCTACAACTTGTCTATATCACAACAAGCTCACTTGGGGGCATCCTCTTACATAGGCTTTATTATTTTGTGACTATCCCTATTGTTCCTACTTAATACATTACATTGCATGCTTTATTTTATCATTTACTTTCCCATTGATAAATTACTATATAATTGAGAAGCTAAATATGGTAGTGTTACAAGGTTCTAATGTTGATTGACTTTACTTATTCATGAATGTTTTGTGTGTTTGCTTCTATGTTTCATGTCTTATGTGTATTTATTATTTAGATTGTGGACATTTGAAGATGTCCTTGTGTGTATTTCAAATGCTTTATTGTATGTTTTTGAGCATGCAAGTGAAATTTGAACATGTCCCATGTATGTGTCCCCTTGGCCTTCTCTTATGTGCTTTGTGTGATTTGTGTTTACTCTTTGTATGTGTGTGTCATGGCCATGACACTTATTTGTTTAATTTGCTCCATTTTTTATGCCACAATGGATATCATGCATCTTCCAAACTTTTCATTGTCATTATGGATATCATGAATCTTCCTTGAGTTGTTCTAATTCAATTTTAGTTATCTTTAGAATAATATCACTTATTTACATGCCTAATTGCTAACATTTATCTTGACAATGTCAATATGTATGTTTTTTTCTACATGCAGATTGTATTACTATTTTTCTCAATTTATAGATATGATAAATCCATACTCCTCCATGTTATAATTACTACTTATATTTACATATTTTTCATAACATCTCTTACATAACTTTTTATTTTGAGTTAAGTTATTGTGTAGGCTTCACAACTCACCTCAAAAAAGGGGGCATACACAATATCTTATCTTAGAGACTAAGTTATACAAAACCATTGCATTGTAAATATTTCATCATGATCCATACCAAAAATTTTCTTTGAAAATAGTTTTGGACAAAAGTGTTCTATTTAGATAGGGTCATAGGTCGGCCATTTCCAAACAATGTGTTGTCCCAACAAGAAAAAACAATCATATTTCATAAATTTTCATGATTTAAATTAGTTTCAGAATAGTTTTTAGTAAGTATATAGAATCATTTCATATGAGTACTCAAATTTATCTCCAATTTTGCTCATAATGAGTGCATTATGCATAACATGTGTTCCAATGGTTTGCATGGATGTTTTGCTCTCAAAATCATAAGATATAACTCATTTTTAAAATATGTATAATATCTAAATATCAAATTAATATCATTTGCACAACATATGACTAACTCCATGCTCAGTTATGCAACAATTTCATAGATGGGATGTCAATAATTTTCATTCTCGATGTTGTATACACCAGATTCAGATTATGTTCTTTTGCACTAGTTTTGCACCAGAATGATTCATTGGAATTCAGACAAGGATTCTAAGCCATGTTACTCATTTAGGTACACAATGATAGATTCAAGAACATATTGATTTATTAAGCACACCCTTGTATCATTGAGGATTAAGGCATGCATAGTCCAATCCATGTGTTTAAATGGAAATGAAATTCACCAGTCCTATCCTCTACATTCACTAGTTTTGCACCAAAAAATAAAATGGTTCATGTACCCAATTAGGTGTATTCATTCATTTTTAGTATATCTATAAGTTTATTATCTTTAATTTTAGATTTTCATCTTAAGGACTGATTTTACATATGCTTTATTACATTTTTTGCATGAAGCATAGTTTAGTGTTGTGGCCTACATTCAATATTGTTCTTGAGAGATAAGTTGAAGTACACGCTTTTAGTTTTATTATATTACTTTTGCTTTGATACATTACTAAAATAAAATTATGGAAAATGTAGACACATAAATTAACATTTAAGTTGAAACAATGCACTTGTGACCACTCCTTATATGCACTTAGCTCATACCTCATTCCACTATCTTTTGACCACCATTCCTTCATCCTATTGTAGAATACCTATTCCTAAAAATAACTAATGATGTCAAAATATCCCTATCCAGCATCCTAAGAATTCTTAAGCTCATTTTTAGATTGATCCACACTTTCAATTTAGTTGTTTGTGCTCTTTGGATAAGATCGTCCTATTTGGACAATCCCGCTCCCTAGTAGTATCTAGTTCTACTAGATGCTTCCTCCCACCAAAAAATGGCTAATTTATCAAATTTTAATTCATGTAATGGGTCACCCCACAAGTTTAAAAATCCCCATCCAAAATAATTCTTAAAATATCACTATAAAACAACATTTCAAACCATTTTGCACACAAAAGACTCATACATGAAAAAACACTAGAACATTTAACTACACATTGAGAGAAAATCACCTATTTTTTCCAATTCAAATTTCACACAACCTAAGTAGCCCTGAGCTAAGTTTGCATACACCTACAAGGTCACAAGTAATTGTCAAAACACTTAATCACATCAAGATTGCACTGACAGTTAGCATTTTGCACAAGTATTTCACACACACCACCGTAGCATAGGATAACTACATGGATTTTGATCCCTCTTTAGAGTACTGGTATGTAGATAATACTCAATACAGGGGGTGTTGAGGTCAAGCACAACTTCAACCAGTAACCCCTTTTTCTATTTTTTTCATTTATCATTCATGGTCTATTGAGCTAAAGTTATATGTGAAGAAGAAGACATACAATGTCTTGCACAACATATCATGCATCACTAACACATAAACCTAACCAATAAGTGACATCACATGGACCCAAATTTTCCCAAAGTGTAAGAGTCATTTCAGATGTTGGTGCTCCTTGGATAACAACGCATCATGTTGTTGTGTAATTATAGTGGACTTTTCAAGAGATATAGCAGAGTTCAGTTTTAGTTTCATAGTTAGTAAACATAATTACATAGTCAGATCTATAATCGTATATGTAGTTCTACATTCATATTTTCTAGTTAAGCTACTTCCCTCTTACATTTTCCCTTTTTACCATATTTCTAATTATGGTGTGTTACAAATTAGTGAATGCTTAGTGTGTGTGTGTGTGTGTGTGTGTGTGTGTGTGTGCGCGCGCGCGCGCGCGTGTATTTTACATCCTAATTTAGCTTAATTCATTTTCTCTAATTTGAATCTAACATTCTTATATTTCCCAATTTTCGGTAACACTTGTTAGGAAGCTAGACACTTTGTAATAACAAATAATTACTAACAAAATACAAGTTTGTAAGGACAAAGATAATTCAAATAGATAAAATAAACATGCATGAGACAAAATACCAGATTTACATGGTAAAACCTTAACAAAGCTAAGGAAACATCTATAGTGTAAGATATCAGGCTTTATTAACTCCAAGATAAATATATTACACATGAACTCGTCATAGATTACATGCGAACTCCACAAAGATAAATACACCTAATTGGCAAAGCGTTGTTAGGATTCGTCCTCCTAAAAATAGAGCACAAAAATGTCATTAGGAATTTCCTTCCTAAAAATATAATTTAGTGGAATTCATCTTCCTAGAAATAGGGATTTGCTGCCCCCCTTGGATGACCCTATGATAATAATTGGGGAAACGGAGGGTGGGCGAGGCGGAGGAGGCTGTTTCCCCCCCCCCCACACCCCCTTTATCGGGAAGTGGGATACAAACCATGCCACAAAGGGATCCAACATTTAACTTTGTTGTCACATTCTATTTAATGTTTCCATGATTTATATTATGCATTTTTACAATTCTAACCATGGCATGCTTCATTAACATATCTAGCTGAATGTGACAATTATATCTAAAACTCTGATCTTATGATATTTGTTTGAAATCTAATGTAAAAATGTGTTACCAAAAATGGCAATAACCTTGCTTTAAAATTAGGAAAAGATCAAGGTTAGATGTACTCAGTGTTAGGAGTGCTTTAGACATGTATAAAATACCACAAGCATTTCAGACAGGTATAAGGCATTGGGAGTGATTTTGACAGCTATGGAGTATAGGGTGCACTTCAAAAAACAAACAAACATGTTTTGAAACAAAATGATGACTAGATTTACTTAGTCCCAATCTCTTGTTTTCTCACTTTGATCTATGTACTACAACCCATGTATACTTACAAAACATACTATCTTTGTTCACCCTACGGTAACTCTAATGAACCTACTATGTTTGAGGCTTAAAGTAAAGACCATGATCTCTTAGGGGCTTGCATTTAACTAGGTGAATAACAAAAGTATCTTGGTATTTGTCATGGATTAAAATGCTGCAAACTATAACATAAAAAATATTAAAAATAATAATAAATTGCATAATAGAAGTGATTTTAGAGTATAACTTTTTCAGGTAAAACCTTAAGTCTTGCATTAAATGTGCTCTATGGTAAATGTTAACTTCCAACAATGATAAATTCTTTAATGATTGTTTGATCTCTACATAATGTCTATGAATGTTCAATAAATTTGATATGTGAATGACTCTTAAATATGTGTACTTTGTATTAAATGAAATACAATGTTTATATATAAAAACAATTGAATTCAAATTAAGATTCTTTTGGTGCACCAAAACCAACATGAATGAGTGTATTATAAGTGAAAAATATGAGACAAAGGAAATGAGTGTATTATAAGTGAAAAATATGAGACAAAGGGAATGAGTGTACCTTGACTTGATGCAAGACTAAAAATCAGGGGAAGAGTGTTGAGGCACTTTATATCAAAACTATATAGAATATCGAGTCTATATAAAATGTCAAAGGCACTTCATACATAGAACATGAAACGTAGAAAAGAAAGAAAGAAAGAAAAATAATAAAAAGAATGAAGCAATGACAACCAACAAATACCTGAAAACCTTGGGGACCACTTCAATAGTTATAGTTAAAATAGCTATAATTGAATTGATAAAAGGCATAAACGGAAGTAATTTTTTGAATGGACGGCGGAGGGCCCTTTGAGGAATGGCGGAGGGGCCCAAATATAATGATAAAATGAAAACCCACCTACAAGTTTTGTCTATTCAACAAATCTACGAGTCATCTCATTTGAAGAGCTGCTCTAGATTTGAAAGTTATAAAATTTGAATAATTAGTTGCATTTTAATGGATAAAATTAAATTGTGTGAGTGTGTAAAATAAAAAAATTGATAAAATAAAATTATGTTTATATTTTTTTTAAAGTATGATAAATAAAATATTATTATGATAATTAAATAAATATATTTATAGTTTTTAATAGTAATATAGTAGAAATATTTTGAAAACAAAATAGAATGAAACTAAAAAAAATTTAATAGTGTGTTAATTTTTTTTTTAAATTATAAAAATATTTATTGTAATTTTTGAAAGGTAATGTTGAATGGATAATTATCTTCTAAGCAAGGTGAATTATTAAAATTAAAAAGAATGATCAAACAAAGTATATTATGTATATAATTTTTTTGAAAATAGATTTTTGCATGAAATAAATGATATCTTTTCATTATTTACAATACATGATGAACTATATATATTTGGACGTGCATGATCTTAATTTCTAAAAAATTAGATTATCATTGAGACTGTTTTATCATTCAAAAAATAATTATTTTAGGTATTATAGTTAAATAAATTAAATATTAAAAATTATAAGATAATATTGAATTATTTCAATTTACGAGGGTTCTTAGTATGTGATTTATAAAGAGTGCTAATCTCTCTCCTTTCCCAATTACAATCACATTACCAAGATATTTGTGTGTAGCCACCGACTATTAAAAATAAAATAAATGCTTACATAAAAATTATGAAATAGTACACTTAGTTTAACACAATAAACAATTTCAGTGCCAAATTAACAAAATAAAATTTCAAAATTCTAGTTAAGCATAATTTGTAAAATACGTTATAACTAAAATTACAATGATCTTAAATACTACATGAGTGTAGTGTCATAAAAGTATTAAAACTTTTAAGATATATGTTAAAAAATGTTAAAAAAATGAAAATGCTAAATAACTTAATAATACTAAAATCTATGAATTAGAATGAAAATGAAATATATAAGTTTTTCTTATGAGAAATATAGATGAAGAGGATGAAGGCAAAAAAATCAAAAAAATTGTTCTTATTTAATTCTAAATAATAGAAAAATAGGTAGATTAATATTTACAATTGGAAATTATGCTAATTTGTATTTGTAACTCTTTATATTCATATTGATTGTTGTGAATTAAATTATTATGAGTGCATATATTAACTTTAACAAAAATAATATTTATTATGAAATTATATTAGAATTTTATAAACTTTATTTCCCTCCATAAATGACATGTGATTTTTATTTTGTACTTGTAGGATGTGTTTGAATCCCTTGGAAGTGCTAGCAAACAAGGATTAAATTTGATAGTTATATAACCACCCACACACATATTTTAACTAGACAAAGATAACCTAACAAGGCTCTACTAGATAAAAGCGAGGGAAGTGAAGACCTCGAAAAAACAATCACCTCAAAAGGGGGAGAAAACATCCAGACCCTTTGAGGTGTGTACAAACAACCCCCTAAGAAGAAAAGGGAAAGCACCAGATAGATAAATTTCACACAAGACGAGGAAGTGTAGTAAAAGCATTTGCTTCTACAAACTTTCCCTTTTTACCTTTCTTCTTTTTTGCCTCCAACCACACCCATGAAGAAGGCTCGACATTAACTATCTCCAATTCTAAATTTTGGGTATCAAGAGGACGAAGTGCTCCCAAATGTTCCTTATTTGTGTCTGAACTCTCAGATTCGTGTGTTCTCTTTAAACCTCTTAGCACCCCATTTGAATTTGTATGCATAATTAGGTTTTGTTCTACTCCTCTTTCCTTATCAAAGAAGACAAAAACCTCAAAAAGTGGATCAGTTTCAGAATGTAGGTTTGTTTCTGGCTCTGTTGGATGTTGGCCATCTTCTCTTGATCTATCTTCACCATTGAAATCCTCTTGATTTTGGAAATTTCATCTCTTTGTTATTGTTTTCATTTCCTTTTTCTTTTGAGGCTAGGCTCAAACCTGGGGGCATGTAGCTTGTCGATGTCTTAACATCATATAGTTTCTACAATGGAAAATTGTATTCTCATAATCCACCAAATATATATGTTGTGAATTCCCATATCTGAGAATGATTTTATCCACTTGAATCAAATCAATTTCTACACATATGTGAGAAAAAATATGCAAACCCACTAATTTTTTTTCAGAATCACTCTTTATGTAAGTGCCCAAAGAGTTACCTATTTCAACAAATGCACAAGCAAAATGTAGAGGTAGGTTGGATAATCTGACCCAAACTAGCTCTTTTATAACCGAGTGTGTGGTAGGATCAAAGGTTAGGAACCATGGAGTGATGTAGAGTCTTGCAGTACCCCAAAACTATGGACCCTCAACGAGGCAATTCTAATAATATTCCATTTCATCAAAGTGAACAATGAAAAAACCTCTTGGACATAGCACAATTTCACACTTGTCGATCTAAGAGGTGTATATCCATTGGTACAGTGCCTTTGTGGAGGGACATAATCCATTGAATCTACAAATGACTGCTCATTTTTCTAGATCTTCTAGATATAGGAAAACCTTTTCAGTGGAAATTTCCACTGTCTTCACCTCTTCAACATGATTCACAACATATGGTTGGGTAGGGGAAGGGGTTTTCTTTCATTTTATTTGTTGGTTGTGTTCTTCAATGCTTCTTTAAATGAGGATTTTGATGTGGAATACTTACCAAATTTAACACCTCCTCCCTGCAATTGTAGCATCAAATAGATGGTGGAGTCTTTCCTAATATTGTAAGTCAGAAGAGGGTTTTGTTCCTCTGGATGACACCCCTTGTAAATGACGGATTGATTGTCCTTAGAAATCCCTCGCAGTTATTTTATCTTGCCTTTTAGGGCTGTCACATGGTCATTTAATGTAACCCAGAGACATATAGTGTTACCAGTGAGGGTTTTGACCATGATCTAAAAATATGTCTTCTATGCATTATCAGAATCTGTATGGTCCATCTAGATGTATGTGTTGTGTTGTTACAAGTCTAAGCTTCCATATTGTCAAACCAAAGTTTTGTCATGTGTGGTGACTAGTGAATGAGCCAATTCCCCTCATTCGTGGTCGTCGACTGTTCAGATAACAATTTTTTTTTTTGATAGTCATTGAATGAAATATTCTTTTTGATTGTCAATATTTGATCCCGTGGGTTTGGTGGGCACTTTTAGGTTCTTCCCTCTATCATACACTCCCTCGGTCACCGTTGTTTTCTTGCCATTGATAATATGCTTCAGGGCATTGCTATACCTAACAAAACCCATCTTCTTGCTACACACACACACACACACACCTTTGTGTGTGTGTGTGTGTGTGTGACCTCATTCATTTATGAATTATACTAACATTTGAAACTTAATGTGGATCGTTATCAGTACAATTCATATGAAGGTCTTAATTTGATGGTGCCGGTAATTTTATAAGAGACAAAATCTTAATGCAGTGCATAACTTGGAAACTTACCCTGAAAAATAGGAGTGGCTATATTTTAGGGAGAGAATTTCCATTGTTTTTAGACACTAGAGACTTACAATTTAAAATGTTGCAAAGAAATCGCAAGATAATTTAGTGACATATAGCAACTCACTAATATTATAAAGAATTTTTTTGGAAAACTATATTATATTTTTTGATATTCAATATTTCATATCATCTTCTATAATCCATTAGGAGAAAGAAATCATATGATCTTTCTAAACTGTGAAAACATCAGATCTTTCATAATTCACTAATGATTTATAATTAATTATAAAATTATATTCCATTAATTTTATGCCCAAAATAATAAAATATATAATTTAACCAATAAATTAATTTCTATAAAACTATAAACTATAAATTTATAAACAGTTCCAAAATTTCATAAACAACTTAGAATTGTCTCCTTCATGGGACCATTCATTTTGATTGATATCCATTTGACTTACGTATTTAGGCATGCCAATATTTTACTTGAAGATACAGAGGAACCCTCCCCTCCCCTCTGTAAATTTGTTATTCATTGTCTTAAAGTCGTTGTAATTTTATACTTTTTAGTTTGACAACAGCTGAAACAATAAACAATGTTGTTCATATCCATTATGCAATCTGATTTTGTATAATCTCAACAAAGACTCTGCTCTGATACTAATATTGATCCTTCACAGGTTTACCAAAACAAATATATTTTTCTGAAGATTCATTAAAGCCTAAATGACTCAGCAGGTGGATACACAAGTCAGTGTGGGTTGCTCAATCAAGAATATCCAGGCCCTCCTCATCCCCAAAATAATCTCTTCAGGAACTGCAGACAGAAAGACACACAAGAAAAAATTCAATGGAGGACATCCCAGCGCAAGTAGCGAATTTGAGATAGCAACTTCATTGGGATTAATGGATGGATTCTTCACTAATCATGAATCCATTCCTTCTCTGGAATCTGCTTATCTTAAGTTCAGACATGCTTATCCTGCCTACGAGGCTACAAAATCAGTAGATGAGATTCGAGACAAGGAGTACAGCCATTTACAGTCCAATAATCATGTCTGCATGGACTACTTTGGGTTTGGATTATATTCACATCTTCAATACCATCATGATGTTTTTTCTTCATCATTTACTCTTTCTTATATGTCTGCAAATCTGCCATCCCATGCCTTATATGGAGCAGCAGAGCCAGACACTTTGGAGTTTCAGATTAAAAACAGGATAATGAAGTTTTTGAGGATTCAGGAAAGGGATGATTACAGTGTGGTTTTTACTTCTAGCAGAGAGACTGCGTTTGGGTTGTTAGCAGAATCATATCCTTTTCATGTCAATAAGAGGCTGCTGACAGTTTATGATTATGAAAATGAAGGGCTGAATAGGATGGTGGAGAGTGCAAAGTTAAAAGGAGCCCAAAGCATGTCTGCCCTGTTCAAATGGCCTTCCTTGAGGGTCTGTTCAGATGAGCTGAAAAAATCTTTGATGATGAAGAAGAAGAGGAAATTTGTAAAGGAGGCCAGTGCTGAGGGACTGTTTGTATTTCCTGTGCAGTCTAGAGTAACAGGGGCCAAGTATTTTTATCAATGGATGAGTCATGCTGTGAGGAATGGATGGCATGTGCTATTAGATGCTTCGGCTTTGGGTCCTAAGGACATGGATTCTCTTGGCCTCTCAATGTTTTTGCCAGAGTTTATTATCTGCTCATTTTATAAGGTTTATGGTGAAGACCCAACTGGATTTGGATGTCTTTTTATTAAAAAATCTGTCATGCCTTGCTTGCATACATCATCAACTGCAAGGGGTATTGGAATGGTGAAGATAATGCCCACATGCAAAAGTGTATCACCAGTTCGTGGTAATGATGAAAATCAGGATGGCTCATGTTTTGAAAACAAAGATGCCAATGAGGGAATACTCGAGGCATCTGATTGGGGATTGAATAAACAGCTTCTCACTCTAACATCATTCTCTTGGCCAATTTCTGCAGATGAAGCTCAGAAGAGTATAATTATCATCACAGAGAGCGATCGGTTTCTCAAAAGTGATACAGAATCCTTCACAGAAACTGATTTTGGGAGCCAAACAAGGAGCTTCTGCTACGATCATGCTAGAAGTGTATCCGATATTCCAAGCAGCTCTTCTGATGGTTATCTCAACTCCTTAAAAAATGGAGGCGATGATAGTGAATATGAAAGAAGCTCCTTGAAGAAGGAAATTTTGGAAGGAATTTCAGAGTTGGAGGAGAAAGAAAAGGTGAATCCATTCCCAAATTCAGATTCTATGCATATATATGGCATCGAGGAAAATGAAGAAAGTATACATTTGGGGCACTCCAGAGATGGAATAAGCAGAGAAACTCCTAGTCAAGAAGTAAACGTGACAAGATTCACAGATCCTTCAGATTCAAGGGACAGAGGTAAATATTATCATGGAGCTTCACTTGGAGATGAACCCAAATGCATACAGAGTGAGAGAGTGAATGATGGTATGGTAATTACGAGTTCTAGATCTCAAAGCTTGTTTAGGGGCCTTGATCATGTTGATTCTCTCCGTCTCAACCGAGCCAACATTAGGCTTAGATATTTGATAAATTGGCTTGTAAATGCTTTGTCAAAACTCTGCCATCCCCCTTCTGAGAATCTCTGCCATTTGGTAAAAATCTACGGGCCCAAGGTCAAGTATAACAGAGGACCTTCCTTAGCATTCAACCTCTATGACTGGAAAGGTGAATTGGTTGAGCCCTTACTTGTGCAGAAGCTTGCAGACAGGAGCAGCATATCATTGGGTTATGATGTTCTGCACGGCATCTGGTTTCCAAAAAGATATGAAGGTAGTGTTACGCTTTCAGAGACTAAAAACGGTGATGGAACAACTGTAACCGGGCATTCCAAGCATCAGGGAAACACAGCAGTGATACCAGCGGTGAGTGCAGCACTTACTTTTGTGACCAATTTTGAAGATGTGTATAGATTGTGGGCTTTTGTTGCCAAGTTTTTGGATGCAGATTTTGTTGAGAGGGAAAGGTGGAGATACAGAGGTCTTAATCAGAAAACAATTGAACTATAATCTCAAGTTTTGGCAATTAGCCTTTGACTCAGTATTTAGATGGTAACTTTTCAAGTTAAGACTGAACATTTCTGATTTGAGAGTGAACAGAGAATTGTAAGTGAGGTGTTATTGGGCTGTGTATTCAGAACAGGATAAGTTTAGTAAAAGAGACAGCTTATGGCATAAGTGAGAAAACATAGAGTATCATTGCAGTTGAATTTGGCACACATGTTTTCATTCTTGTTTGATAAAAGCTCAAAAATATGCATAACTTCCAATGGAGATTGTTTTTGGTTGATTTCAACAAATATCCAAGAAAACTTTAGATTTTGGAAGTCCCCAATAGTGGATTAATAACATCATATTTTAGGGTGCATTGATTATTTTATATATTTGTTTTAATTGTATATATGAAAGTATTACATAAAATCACTGACTTATATAGAATATTCACATTTCAATTTATATTTCAAAAATAAATAATTTCAATATATCTAATAACAATTAGATTATATTTTCGGTATTGAAATGTAAATTCTTAGAATTTGAGGAACAATATCAGTATAATTGATTAACACTACCACTGCAACGAATAATGAATACAAAAGATTTTCTGATCTTTGATTGTTCCACCATAGACAGTGGGTATTGATTTTAGTCGCAGTTGAAGGTTTCATTTACAAGTTCTATAATGCCAGCAAAAAAATAATGCCAGCGAAAAATGTTCTGAAAGCCATCCCTCTCTGGACAAATTCTGTGTATAATTTGTGAGATTGCCATCCCTCTTGAGAAAAAATCTGTGGATTATTTGTGAGATTTAGTTCTCAGTTTTGTAATTTATAATTCATATTTTACTACTTGTTATGCTGTCAGATGGGAACATCCAAAAGAAATTTTGGGTTTCAATAAAATCCACGATGGGGAAGGTTGGAGTATTTTATAGAGATTTGAATCTAGAGTGGGTGGGATATGGAATAGTGTGAGTTGGAAATTAATTATTAATAGTTGTTTTAACGATGTAAGAAATATTGAGAGTGATTTGTCTTAATTTTTTAATCAAATATTTATAATATTATTTAAAATAAATTTATTATTATAATAAATTTATAATATTAATAATTATATAAAATTGTAATATTGTTTAAAAATTATATTGCTCTTAATTATTATATAATGGTTATTTAATTGATATGTAATATATTTATTTTGTAAAAATATGTAGTATATTTTTTACAAATTTTACATAATAAATGATAAAATTAATGTAACAAATGTCTATTTGAAAAGATAGGACATCACACATTAAGTCGTATTTGTCATTAAAGGTGTTAAGTTACAAGTACATGTTTGTGGTCTTCAACCCTGAAAGTAGTAGCATTTTTAGGAAGACTAAACTAACAGACATTGCAGACCACCCAAATACAGAGACGAAAAATATTTTATATAGAAGCATTCTCAAACTTATTGAAAAATGGCATTATCAGTGTATAACACATAATAAAAAATGGTAAAAAGACATACATTATGTTGATCTTGTCATGTTCTAAGAAAGGGACTGATAATAGTTTCCTAAGCCAAATTTAAATATCTATGAGCTTTGACGTAACATTAGATAAGTGGATCTCTATATTGACTATGAATCTAAAAATTGAAATTAAATGTATTTTTACTATAACTTGATATTCTCCTATTCTATGAATAATATTGTCATCAAATGTTTGAGAAGGCCCTAAACATGTTCAAATCCTCATTTTGAAACATAGTAACTGCTTTGACATTATTTTTATGTTTTCAGAGAGCAATACCATATACATGAATCAATACAATCATACAAGTCCAATTTATTTAAGCCAACCAATTAAGGTATTAATGAACTCATGTAAGATGTTATTTAAGACTTGATCATTTCCCTCACAAACATACAAGATCTTGATGTGAAGTGAGAGAGATTCCCTTAGCATAAGTGTTAGTAGAGACAACACAAATAGACATTGGCATTCTTATGTCATTGTAGACAATCAAATTTATATATAAAAAGTGAGCATTCCTAAACCATAGTGAAGTTTGATCATCAACGAACCAAACAATATATAAATTAATTTCCCTAATCCATCTCACATGTAGAAATTCAAATTCACAGAGCTCCCTACAACCATAGAGATCGAAAAAGGACTAAGAAAAATTTATGTAAATGTACACATATCTAGTATCAAATGCACAAAGAAAACATTTTGGTTCTTTCTACCATACACTCTATTGCAATCTTCTTTGGTGGAAATTTTGTTTTTCCTTAGATTAAAAGCTCACCAAATGTACCTCTATTGATACCCTTAGCCAACTTGCTAGGGTTGATACAAACTATTTTACATTATGCGAAGTCTTCATGACTACCATTTTGTATTGGGCTTGACTTTGGTTTTGGAATGACCCAGCTAGGTGAAAAACCTACTGTGACAAAATGTAGAAATACAACGAATTCAACATTAAAAGAAAATTCCATTGCATATAATAATGAGTTTCATCCAAAATCCATTACCTTTACAAATTATGCAATATCATAGGGTAAAATGAGAACATCAAGGATGGAAAACATGTGCAAAGACTTCAGAGCAATAGAAAGGTCTAATGGCAAACCAAAACCTACTAGAAAAGTGAGTATAATATATTCATAGGGAACAATTTTACATCTTATTCGTTGAAATAAAGATACCTTTCTAATCATGTTACTTAAGGTACAGAAACCAAAACAATTAGAAACACTATATCAAGAAAATTCATGTGCTGATTTAAAACACAAATTGAAAGCACTGCAAGGTATATGGACTACCTTCATGAATCCTTGAGACTTCCTCACTAAAACATGACTTAGGACATCTACTATATAACAATCAATGGTAATCTGAAACATCACACTAGTTTTTATTTGAAGAGAAGCTAGGACATCTACTATATAATAGTCAATGGTATTGTAGTACATCTATATGCTAAGTTAGTCAATTAATGATTGCAGAAAATGCACCCGCGCATTACCATATTAGTGAAAAAAGAGCTAGAGAAATTATTGGGAGATGGTTTCATAAGACCACTGAACTAATATGAATGGATATAAAATATAGTCTCAGTTAGTAAAAATCTATAGGGCATACACTTGTGTATTTGTTTTAAAGACATCAACAAACATGTCCTAAGGATGATTTCCATCTACCAAACATCGACATGATTGTCTACTCAACTACATGATACAAGATGTTGTCCCTCATGGATAGCTTCTCTAGGTACAACCAAATCAAGATAGCACCAGAGGACCAACACAAGACTATGTTCACCACACCATCAGGAACATTCTACTACCAATTCATGTCTTTTGCCTTGAAAAAAACTGGTGCCACTTATCAACATGACATGACTGTCATCTTCCATGACATGATGCATGATATAGTTGAGGATTATGTTAATGACATCTTATCAAAATCAATAATCATTATCAGACATCCTAGCGTTCTATGAAGAATCTTTGAGAGACTTCACAAATACAAGGCTTATCTCAATCCTAAGTAATGCATATTTGGCATTACTTCAGGAAAACTACTAGGATTTATTGTAGCATATAAAGGGATTGAATTTGATCCCAATAAGGTCAAGGCCATCATGGAAATGCTTCCACCTTCTAATCTGAAATAGCTCCGTAGCCTGTAGGGCAAAATACAATCTATTTGCAAGTTCATATCACAGCTAACAAACAAGTGCCATCCTTTTATGCATCTCTTGAAGAAAGATGTCACATTTCAGTGGGATATTGAATGTTAGCAAGTATTTTTAAAGCTAAGGACATACCTAGCCAACCCACCAGTATTGAGACCACCAACACCTGACATGCTATTACTTCTTTATATATCAACAACAAAACATATATTGGGGCACCCTTGGCCCAACATGATGAACAAGGTAAAGAACATGTGGTATGCTATATGATTTGGACACTCATAAAATATGAGCATAACTATTCACGTATTGAGAAATCTTATTTGGCAATAGTGTTTGCTTCCCAAAAATTGGGGCACTAAATGTTGAACAATAAGACTATTGTCATTGCTAAGGTGAACACTCTCAAGTACTTATTATCTAAAGCAACTCTTACAAGCCACATGGCTAAATGGGTTATGCTCTTGAGTGAATTTGATGTTGATACATAAAATGGAAAACAAATTGAAATTTTATGTGTTAAAATTTTGAGTTTTTTAGCTTATCAGGGGCAGTGTCATACCAAAATATGGCCCTAACCTGCTCAAATTTGGTAAGCCCATACTCTCTCTCTCTCTCTCTCTCTCTCTCTCTCTCTATATATATATATATATATATATATATATATATATATATATATATATATATATATATATGAAATATAGTTTATTTTCAAACCAACCTATATATGAGTTGACTTTTTTCTTTTAAAAAAACTTTTTAACTCTCTCTCTCTCTCTCTCTCTCTCTCTCTTCTCTCTCTCTCTCTCTCTCTCTCTCTCTCTCTCACACACACACACACACACACACACAAATCTTAAAAATTGTAAATCATTGATATAAAAATGAACTATAGTTTATTTTAAACCAACCTATAAACGGGTTGACTTTTTTCTTTAAATTTTTTTTTTAACTAAATCTTCTCAAAATTTTGTATGTGGTATCTTAGGGAATACATATCCAAATCACTCCTTGTGAGTTGCTTTAGAACACACACAATGTGTTATTATGTTTGGTTTCATTTCCATTACACAAATCAAGCTTCTAAAAAATGACAGATTTAATGCTTACTTAGCTATGCACAAAACTCCTTGCCTATTCTTTGTTATCTCAAAATTATTTCACTCTAACTCTTACCTTAAAAAATATTTAAAGCACTATATTCATCATAGTATAATGATTCTCTAAAAAATGGTCAAAATGCTAATATATCAAAACAATAAAAATTCAAATGATATTTGATCAAACAAACTCTAATTAGCTCAAATGTATTGTAAAAAATACACCTTATTCTTTTGATGCAATGCACTTGATACTTTCATTCCTTGCGTCAAAAGGTTTCATACATTGGACTTATCCTAAAATATATTTCAAGGCATTATGAAGGATTTAGAATGGTTCAAACTAGACACATAATACAAATTTGTGACATATTTAAAACAAGAGAATACATGGTAATAAAAATATCGGGAGCACATGACATATAGGTGCACTCAAAATCAAAGTAAAGACAGAGTACATGTTTTCAAAGATTGTGCAAAAATTAGATTCTATAAAAAGTACAAGTTTTTAAATATTTTGAAATCAAATGCATGATAAATATTGGCACATTGATACAAATTCTAGGGTAATATGACATGCATATATGCTCACTTTTCAAAGACTAAAAACATATATTTTTACACACTTGAATGCACATGCACAACAGTTACAAGATTAAAGTTACATGTTACAAACATAATTACAATTGATCATATATATGCATGGAATTCTATATGATTTTGGGTAAAGTTTTAAAGGAATGATACCTATTCAAAGCGTCAAATTTCCAAGTTACAATTCCAAAGATTAAAAGGCATGACACTTTTTAATGTACATTTTCAAAGACTCAAAGTTACAATTCAAATCTATGAGCAATGCAGTTATGATGGGGGCATAAATACTCTTAATTCTATTTCAATTAGGTAAAAATAAAATCTAAATGCATCTAAAGTGATGTTATTTAAATATATTATGGGTAATGCACATTCAATTATAGTTACACTCAATGGCCTTGGCATTACTTCAAATGGACCCATTGTGTGGATCCATATTCTATTGTGGGTGATGTACATTTGTCATAACCTCTCTTCCCTCATTGTGGACTAGTGCTCATACTTTAAGTTGATTTGGATCTCATTTAGTATTTTGTGTTAGGGTAAGTTGATTTTCAAGATAACTTAACTCTTGTGGTGATTTCAAAAGTCTATCAGGTCATAGACGAGATTTCACAAAAAAGCAAGGAATGATTTAATTTCATTTTCAAATTTGAAAAGAGTAGAAAATCAAATTGTTAAAATATTAAAGTTATTCCTTTTCGTAGAATTATATGTGATGTTTACAATTGTGAACAAGGAAAATTTAAAGGGATAAATATTTAGTCTTATCTTAATACTCACATTTATAATGAATGAATTTAATATTTACGTATTAATATTTGGAAATCACCAAAAGTTGTTTTAATTAATAGAGTTTTTCTTTTATTGTTGATTTTAAAATTTTCAATAAATTATATTATCACATATAATTTTAGATCATTAATTATTTTTAATAATCCACTATTCACAATATAAATATATATATATATATATATAATCTTCTATTATTATCATACAAATCTCTTAGCAAAGACCAATTCTGTGGATGAAGTTTCTGCCAAAAATTTTGAAATCACCTAACACTGAAATTCAATCATAACTTTCTGCTCTAAAATATCTTCTCTCTATATATAATCTTCTATTATTATCATACAAATCTCTTAGCAAAGACCAGTTCTGTGGATGAAGTTTCTGCCAAAATTTTTGAAATTACCTAACACTAAAATTCAATCATAACTTTCTGCTCTAAAATATCTTCTTTCCATTTAAATTTACCCACTCCACCTCCCTTAGTCATCGCCCACTTAACTAATGCAATGCATGCATGAGACGAACATTGGAGAGGAGGAAGGAGTGAATGCATGAATGTTTTGAAGGGAGAGATCACTGCCACGTCGACCCTTACCCTACCACATAAGAGATAGTTAAAGTCATTTGAGTCAAGTTAAAGACCTAATCAGAGCATAAATTTGAGGAGAAAATTCAAAGAAAAAAAGGTTATAAAGAGGAGATCAACACAGTAGTAAAAAAAAAGGAAAATGCAGAAGGAAAGAGGAGATCGATACATAGTAAAAAGGGAAGCGATGAGGAGAATAAAAGGTTTGAGATCAGGTCGACACTTTGAGAGTAGGTCAACACTTAAAGAGGGGAATTTAAGCTTGAAGAGAAGGATAGACACCTTGGGCAGAAGAGGATCAACGCTTGGAGAAGAAGAGTAGAGGATCTTTGCCTTCACATAATCTTTGTTATCTCCATGTCCATAAACATCGCCAATATACTTTTATCTCGTCTATTTCAATTCAAGCAGAACCACATTGCAATTCAATTAAAGATTTCATCGGGCACCAGGGAAATATAATATTTTATTTAATTGTAAGGGAATTATAATATTTTATTTAAATTATAAGGAAAATATAATGTATTTATTTTTAGAAAACTAAAAATAAAATGATTTTTTGCATTACTAGAAACAAAATGATAATGCTACTTATTGTTAGGGAAATTAAATGATTTTATAGAAAACAATAATGTAATAAAGTAATCAGATATTCGAGAGACATATAACATATAACAATATGAGTTCATTTGATATTAGTTGATATATACAATTTTACATTATGTATCTATTTACAAACATTAACATGATCTCTATACCCAATTCAATAAAAAAAAGTAGAATATAGCATTAAATAAATGAGTTTTGTTTTCTATGTACCTAGTTATAAATTTATGAAATACATTTGATCTAGTCTGTAAAGTTACATGCGTAAACCTATATTATGAGAATATTGATTAGATACATGAAATTACCATAAAACAGTCTAAGTTGTCATAAAATAATATTCCGATCGGACCCTTACTTTGATTGTTGTTGAGCTTTGATGATGAATTTTATTATCATTAAGAATAGTATGAAAATAAGCATTGTTCATTCTAGGGTTGAAACCTCAATTTCAAAACCCTCCTTTCAAGCGTATAAATGATTTATTTAACATTAAATTCAAGTTCAAAATAGCATTCTTAAACTCCATGTGTATAAGTTCTTTTCTGAAAAAGTTTACCTAAGTATATTAAAGATGTAATTGTCCAAAATATAATTTTTTTAAATTGACATAAGGACTAAACTAGAAGATCATGTTACAAATTTGTTTTCTACCTTCCTACTCAAGAATTTGATTTTGAAATATAATGCATTAATTTATTTCAAGTATTTTTTACTTTTCAAATCTCAACTTAGACCAAGAATTTAAGGTTAGAACAAAACTACACAGTGTTTGGTATTGAGCGGTGCTTCTAGCTCACATTTACAGGTAATACCATCATGCTTGAGCTACTACATCCATAGCCTAACACAACTGTAACAATAACGTCTAGGCATTTTCCCTATAAACCATCGAGGATAAATAAGAACCATGTCGTGTCATTAAGACCAAGGGGTGGGATAATCCCTCTTGGTCAACAACACTAATTAAGAGAAGAAAATAACTTTGACTACCTTAAACAATTTTGACTTGTGAACTTATGAATCAGAAATGGAGAAAGTATATTTCTCACTCAAAACTCAGTACTACCTAAAAAGAGCAATTAAAACCTGAATTGATAATGTTAAACCAATTAATATCAAGAAAACCACCAACCATATGGCTCTCAGATAATGAAAAATTGGTAACAACAATTGTAAGGATTAGGTTGTCTAAAGAAAGGATTAAAATTATTGTTGATATAAATAAAAGTGGAAAGGGGATGTAGCTTACAAATATTAATTTCTATTTCTTGTTAAGATTTAGGGTTAGTTTAGTTAAACAATTATATGATTACTTAAACTGATACTTTTTATGCTCTTGTTTGGGTAGCTGTCATAGAGAAACTATCGAGGGAACTGGGCCCTAGAAAGGGCTGCATACTTAGACCTGCAGTTCACATAAAATATAGAATAAGAAATATAACTACATGCACACTACACCTTGATCCTGTTTGGAAGTAGGTATGTAGGCAGTCTGAGAAGCAAAAGATGCTTCTAGTACATAGATGATTAGGATGGGGTTGGAGTTATGCACTAAACAAGATTAAAGTTAAAATAAAAATCAAGACCATTATAATAAGACCTGGTTTAGATATTAAAAAAAAACAAAGATAAGAACTCTATGATATACTTAGAAGGATCTCGGTTGGATCGTCATAGTTTTTGAGGCTTTAGGCCAATTTTTGAGGCAAAATGTGACTATTTATTATACATTTTACACTCCTATCATGGTGACCTCAGTGATTAACTAGAAGAGATAAGTGATGAATACTAAGCGACTCAAGATCCAATTTATCCCAATGAGTCAAGTCTCTGGTAAGAGCATAACCTACTCATGTGTAAGATGCCTAACCCATATAGTTAGATGCTTGCCTATTTGGCAAAAGAATGCCTAACATGTATGGTTAGATGCTTGACCATTTGAAAAAGGAATGCCTAATCTATATGGTTAGATTCTTATTTGTTTGGAAAAGGATATCCGATAGGATAAAGTATACTCGAATTATATTCACAGACAAACATTAATTAAATAAAAAAATTATGTTTTAGGATAGGATATGGTCCTTACATTGTTGTATTAGAGCCTAGGTTCAAAAGCTATGCCTTAAGCTTACTATGATCTATGCTTAGTAAAAGATTAATTATTGATGTTAACTTGTTGAGAAAACTAAAAATTATGAGAAAACTAATTTGGATAAAAAAAAATTATTCAGACATGGCTCATTGAAAAACTTCAAGGAAAGGAAATGGAAAAGTAACAAAGAACAAGGGGAAAATAGAACTTCCTTCCACTTCAAAAGAACCCATTTACACTTCTGACTTAGAAATAATAACTGCAATCCTAAGTAAACTCAAACCTTTGAAAGTGGAGCCAGTTAAAACAAAACCAAATATGATTGAACTTATATTCAATCATTAATTGAAGAGGCCCTCAACAATAAGAGACTTTCTATTTGGAATGGGTTCTGACTCGCCTCACATAAGCCTTGAAGTATGTTAGAAATATAACTGATGCCACCGATATGTGATTCACTCAGAAGATGAAGTTCTTGAAGAAATGGAATTGAATGAAGAAGATTCTATTTAGGAGAATTTTGAATCAATGTTATATAAACATCTATATGCTATAGTCATAAAGCTTATCCTCTATAAAGCTAATAACTCTATGTAATAAAAAGATGAATGAGATTATCAAATTCTTACTTTTTGTCAATCCTATGTGTGACTATGATCAATAATAGAATGTATGAGAAAATTAGAGTTATCCAAAAGAGAGTTATGTTATCAATTTTCTTGAATGAAAACTTAAGGGATTATGTTATTTCTATCAAGAAACCAAATGGAAAGACCTAGATGATCAACTAGGAATCAAAGGGAAAATGTGAGATACGCAGAACACAACAATGAAAATGTTGAACAATAGGTTCCAAAATATAGAGAGCTAGGGATAGATACCCTCATCAATTTGTTGACTGAGCAAAGAGATAAAATAGACTCACTTGAGCAGGTGATTAACAATCTTAGGTCAAGACAAGAAAAGATAGAAAAAATAATGGAACCTAACTGTGCTAATCCACCTGAAGAAGATCCACCACCAGTCAATGAAATGGAGGTTGTAGCTCCCAGAATTGAAGTTTTATTTTCTGATCTAAGCAAGGATTTGAAGAAGATTTTACCCCCTAAGTTTGATGGGAGATAATTAGGTGAAGGAGCTGAGAATTGGCTAAATGGGATGGAGAAGTAATTCAACTTGAGAAACTATAATGATGCAACTAAAGTTTTGTGGGGATCCTACCAAATTGTGGGAGAGGTAGCTAGCTAGTGGACTAACATGAAGGAATTAAATGGAATAACCAAAGAAAATTTTACCTAGAATAAGTTTGACCACCATTTCAGAAAAAAAATGGTTACCTCAATTATTCTTTGATGAGAAGATGATTGAATTTCACAACCTAAGGCAAGGAAGCATGTCAGTCCAAAAGTATTGGGATAGATTCACCAAATTACTTAATTATGTGCCCATGTACTAGAAGGATGAAAGAGGCCAGACAAGAAAGTTTGTCCTAGGATTGAATGCAAAAATAAGAGCAAAAGTAGATATGCACAACCCTAAGAACATGAATGAAGTGCGAAAAAAATCGCTCAAATAGGAACAGAAGTTGCAAGCCCTAGCTACTATAAGATAAAACTTTAACAATAACAGAAACATAACCTTCAAAAGGAAACCAGATTTTAAGAGAGAGAAAGTTGTGGATAAAAACCCAAGAATAAATCCAACATGCAGAGCACCCCCACCAAATCAAAATTAGAGAAATACTTTTAAAAGGTACAATAATAGGGGAGGAAATAATAACAAGAATGATAAAAGGAATTACAATCATCCAATGTATCCTCCACATATTTCTGGTGATGCCTCGAGGAACCTAATACCAAAATGCCCGATAGGAGGATGTTTTGCTTGTGGAGGAAATCACTTTGCTCGTGAGTGCCCAAGGATGCAGGTACAAATAAGGGCCAATCAGCCTCAGAGGGGACCATAACAAAGGATCAATGCTGCAATAATTAATCACCAAAATAGATAACATAATGTACCCATTAAAGCTACAAGTATATTATTTGGTAAATCCATTTCAATTATCATAGATATCGGTTCATCAGAATGTTTCATTTCTCTTGAATTAGTAAGAAAAATGTCTATTCTAATGAATCACATGAATTCATCATGGACGGTCTAGTATGGGGATAAGGCAATCAAGGAAGTGTCTCAATGTCTACCCAAGGCAATAATATAATTTCTATATTTTGAGACAAGATTAGACATGTTTGTAGCACCCATAGGAGCCTATGATGTAATAATAAGGATGAGTTGGCTCACCAAGCACCAAGATGAAGTAAACTATTATATCAATTTGGTTAGGTGTTACATTGATGGGGGGAGATGGGTCATGATTCAAAGGGGTCATAGGCCCATAAAAGTAGAAACCATATCAACTATGCAACTAAATAAGGATAGAAGGAAGGGAGTTTTAATTTTCATGGTAACGATAGATGATAAGGATGAAAGCAAAGATGAACCAAACCTAGAAGGGTATCCATTCCTAAGGGAATTTGAGGATGTGTTTCTTGAATAATTACCTATAATTCCCCCTAAGAGAAAATTTTATTTCTCAATTGATATATTACCCAAATCCAAGCCAGTCTCTAGAGTACCCTATAGAATGAACACCAATGATTTGATGGAGCTTAAAATTTAGCTAGAGGAACTCTTGGGTAAAGGATTGATTAGACCAAGTGTGTCTCCTTAGGGAGTGCCAGTCTTATTTGTTAAAAATAAAGATGTAACTCTAAGATTATGCATTGATTATAGAATGCTAAATACGGTCACAATTAAAAATAGATATCCTATACCTCAAATACAAGACCTTTTTGATCAAATGAAAGGAGCAATGGTTTTCTTGAAGATAGACCTTTGATCAAGATATCATTAGCTAAGAATTAGGGAGGAGGATATTCCAAAAACTGATTTTAGGACTAGATATGGACACTATGAGTTTATTTTTGTACCCTTTGGAGTGATAAATGCTCCTTCAACATTTATGAACTTAATGAACAATGTGTTCCATAATTACTTGGATAAGTTCATCTTGGTGTTCATAGATGGCATTCTAATTTACTCTAAGAATGAGGAAGAACACTTTGCACATCTTCAATTGGTTCTTCAAAGGTTGAGAGAACTTAAACTATATGGTAATTTGTCCAAATGTGTGTTCTTTAAGAATGAAATCCACTATCTAGGCCACATCATATCTAAAGAAGGAATTGCAGTAGATCCAGACAAGATAAAGGAAATAATAGAATGGCCAATCCCCAAAAATGTATCAGAAGTAAGGAGTTTCATGGGGTTAGCAGGATATTATATTGATTTTTTGAAGGTTTTTCTAGGATCGCCAATCTGATTACAACATTTCAAACGAAGGTAAGAATTTTATATGGAAAAATTAGTGTGATAAATATTTCTAGATTTTGAAGGAAAAGTTGACGATGGCACCCATCTTGAAGGTACTCAATCTGAATGGACATTTTTTGGTTGTAACAGATTCATCCATCAAATGATTGGGAGGATTACTCATTCATAATGATGGCATAATAGAATATGATCCTAGGAAATTGAAAACCCATGAAGTAAATTATGCCCCTCACGATTTAGAACTGGTGACAATTTTTCATGTTTTAAATAAGTGGAGATATTTCCTTATTGGGAAACCTTTCAAGCTAAAAACTGACCATCAAGGGCTAAAGTACATATTCACTCAACCCAATCTGAATGCTAGGCAAAGAAGGTGGTTAGAGTTATTGAGTGAGTATGATTTTGAAATTGAGTATATCAAAGGAAAAGAGGACAGGGTTGTCGATGCTTTAAGTAAGAGAAGATACTTGATGAATATAAAAACACTTAGATTTAATCTAAAAGGGAAAATACTGGAAGGACAAAAGAAAGATCCTTAGTATGATCAAGTGAGAGTAATGATAGAATAAATTTGAAAGACCCAAGAACTACATGATATACCTCAAATGATGAGGTTTTGCTTCGGTATAAGAATATGATCTATGTTCCAGATGTAGAAGACTCAAGGAAGATAATTTTGACTGAAGCTCATGATTCACCCTACTCAGGTCATCCAAGGGTAAATAAACTATATGATGATCTTAAGAAACTATACTTTTGGCAAGGGATGAAAATACATATAGGATTATATGTGTCGCAATGCTTGGAATGTCAGAGGGTTAAAGCAGAACACCATCATCTTGTAGGAATTTTATATCTGCATGACATTCCAAAATATAAATGGCAAGTTGTCAGTATAGATTTCATACAATGAATTACCTATGATACTCTACAAGCATGATGCTATTATGGTGGTAATCAACAAGCTTACTAAGGTGGTGCATCTCATACCCAAGAACTTGATTGATGATGCACCAACTTTAGCCAACTGATTTGTGAAGGAATTGGTTAGATTGCATGGAATTATAGAAAAGATCATATCAGACTGAGATTCTGGGTTTACTTCAAGGTTTTAGACAACCTTACAATCAACCTTAGGTACACAATTAAACTTTAGCTCTGCATTTCATCCCAAGATGGAAGGACAAATAGAAATAACAAATCAGGTTGTAGAAGACCTCCTAAGGATGTATTGTATGGATCAACAAACCAAATGGGAAGCTTGTCTTCCATTGGTATAATTTTCCTATAATAACTCATTTCAAACATCTTTAGGTATGGCTCCATTTGAAGATCTATATGGGAGAAGCTATCAAACATCACTTAGTTGGGATAACCTTGAGAACAAAATAGTAATTTATCCTAAAATGTTGAAAGACATGGTGGAGTAGGTGAAAGTTATAAGGTAGAGGTTAAAGGAAGCATCAGACAGACAAAATAGATACGTAGATAGGAAGAGAGTTCAGAATAAAATTCTTGATTGGTGAAAAAGTATTTTTAAGGGTCAGACCGCACAAAAGTTCCATAACCTTTGGGAAAAATGTGAAGTTAGCTCCTCACTTTGTAGAACATTTTGAGATCCTAGAGAGAATCAACCCAATATCCTATTGATTGGCCTTACCTCCGTAGCTGAGTCACATTCATGATGTCTTTCATGTGTCACTTCTTAAGATAAATGTACCTAATAATAAACACATTTTAAACTACAATGCTTTGCAAGTTCAAGAACTCGATAGAGTAACAATACAGCCATACAGAGTTTTAGAGAGGTGTCGGTACCAATTATACAACAGAGAGGTTGATTAGTGTAAAGTATAGTGGGATCAATATGGCAAAGGAAGTGCAACTTAGGAGGACACCAAAGAAATGAAAAACATGTTTCTATTTTTATTTTAAATTTATGAACTTAATCAAAATTTTGAAGTGCATTGGGACAATGCACATTTTAAGGGGGGAGGATATCACAACCTCTCATCCCTCACTATGGACTAGTGCTCATACTTTAAGTTGATTTGGAGTTCATATAGTATTTTGTGTTAGGATAAGTTAATTTTCAAGATAACTTAACTCTTGTGGTGATTTCAAAATTCTATCAAGTCATCGATGGGATTTCGTGAAAAATCAAGGTACAATTCAATTTCATTTTCAAATTCCAAAAGAAGGAAATCAAATCGTTAAAATATTAAAATTATTTCTTTTCGTAGAATTATATGCAATGTTTACAATTGTGAATGAGGAAAATTTAATGGGATAAATATTTAGTCTTATCTTAATACTCACATTTATAATGAATGAATTTAATATTTACATATTAATATTTTGAAATCACCAAAGGTTTTTTTAATTAATAGAGTTTTTATTTTATTATTGATTTTAAAAATTTCAATAAATTATATTATCATATATAATTTTAGATCATTAATTATTTTTAATAAACCACTATTCAATATATGTGTGTGTGTGTGTGTGTGTGTGTGTGTGTGTGTGTGTGTGTGTGTGTGTGTGTGTGTGTGTGTGTGTGTGTGTGTGTGTGTGTAATTTTATATTATTATCATGCAAATCTCTTAGCAAAGGTGAGTCTTGTGGTTGAATCTTCTGTCAAAATTGTGAAAATCAACTAACACTGAAATTCAATTATAACTTTATATTCTAAAATATCTTCTTTTTGTTTAAATTTACCCACTCCACCTCCCTAAGTTCTATGCTCCACCTCCCTTAGTCATCACCCACTTAACCCATGCAATGCATGCATGAGATGAGCACTAGAGAGGAGGAAGGAGTGAATGCATGAATGTTTTGAAGGGAGAGATCACTACCACATCGAACCTCACCCTACCACATAGGATATAGTTAAAACCATTTGAGTCAAGTTGAAAAGCCAATCAAACCAGAAATTGGAGGAGAGAATTCAGAGAAAAAAAGGTTATAAAGAGGAGACCAACGTAGTAGTAAAAAAAGGGGAAAATTAAAAAGGAAAGAGGATATTGATGCATAGCAAAAAGGTGATAAAAATGGAAGTGACAAGGAGAATAAAATCTTTGAGAGTAGGTCAAATCTTGATAATAGGTCGATGCTTTGAGAGTAGGTGAGCACTTAAAGAGGGGAATCAACACTTGAAGAGAAGGATAGATGCCTTGGGCAGAAGAGGATCAACTCTTGGAGAAGAAGAATAGAGGATATTTTCCTTCTCCCTTGCCTTCAAAAAATCTCTTTTATCTCCACATCCATAAACATCACCAACATAATTTTATCTTAGCTATTTCAATTCAAGCGGAACCACATTCCAATTCAGTCAAGGATTTCATCGGGTACCAGGTAAATATAATATTTTATTTAATTTTAAGGTAAATATAATATTTTATTTAAATTTTAAGGAAAATATAATGTATTTATTTTTATAAAATTTAAAATAGAATGATTTTTGCATTACTAGAAACAAAATTATAATGCTACTTGTTGTTAGGGAAATTAAATGATTTTATAGAAAACAATAATGTAATAAAGTAATCAGATATTCGAGAGACATGTAACATATAATGATATGAGTTCATTTGATATTAGTTGATATATACAATTTTACATTATGTATCTATTTGCAAACATTAACATTATCTCTATACCCAGTTCGGTAAAAAGAGTAGAATATAGCATTAAATAAATGAGTTTTGTTTTCTATGTACCTAGTTATAAATTTATGAAATACATTTGATCTAGTCTGTAAAGTTACATGCGCGAACTTAGATTGTGAGAATATTGATTAGATACATGAAATTACCATAAAGCAATGTAAGTTTTCATAAAACAATATTTCGAGTGAACCCTTACTTTGATTGTTGTTGACCTTTGATGATGAATTTTATTATCATTAAGAATAGTATGAAAATAAATATTCTTTATTCTAGGGTTGAACCCTCAATTTTAAATGTATAAAATATTTATTTAACATTAAATTCAAGTTCAAAATAACATTCTTAAACTCCATGTGTATAAGTTATTTTTTATAAAATTTTACCTAAGTAGACTAAAGATGTAATTGTCCAAAATATCATTTTCAAAAATTGACATAAGGACTAAACTAGAAGATCATGTTATAGATTTGTTTTCTACCTTCCTACTCAAGAGTTTGATTTTGAAATATAATGCATTAATTTATTTCAAGTATTTTTTACTTTTCAAATCTCAAATTAGACCAAGAATTTAAGGTCAAAACAATACTACGTAGCATTTGGTATTAAGAAATGTCTGTAGCTCACGTTTACAGGTAATGTCATCACGCTTGAGCTACTACGTCCATAGCCTAACACAGCGATAATAATAATGTTTGGGAACTGTCCCTATAAAATATCAAGGAGAAATAAGGACCATGTCATGTCATTAAGATCGAGGGGTGAGATAATCCCTCTTGATCAACAACACTAATTAAGATAAGAAAACAACTTTAACTACCTTAAATGATTGACTTATGAACTTATGAATAAAAATAGAGAAAGTACATTTCTTACTCAAAACTTGGTACCATTAAAAAAGAGTAATAAAAACTCAAATTAAGAATGTTAAACCAGTTAATATCAAGAAAACCACCAACTATATGGCTCTCAGATAATGAAACCTTGGCAACAATAACTATAAGGATTAGGCTGTCTAAAACAATGAGCAAAAACATTGTTGATGTAAATAAAAGTGGAAAAGGGATATACCTTGAAAATGTTAATTTCTATTTCTTGTTAAGATTTAGGGTTAGTTTAGTTAAACATCTAAATATTTAAATTGATACTTTTTATGCTCCCATTTGTGTAGCAATCATAGAGGAACTATCTAGGGAACTGGGCCCTAGAAATGGCTACATACCCAGTACTACAGTTCACATGAAACATAGAATAAGAAATAGAACTACATGCACACTACACTTTGATCTTATTTGGAAGTAACTATGTAGGTAGTTTAAGAAGCGAAGGATGATTCTAGTATGTAGGTGATTAGGATGGGGTTGAGATTATGCACTAAATAAGATTAAAGTTAAAAGAGAAAGCAAGACCATTATAATAAGATCCTAGTTTAGATAAACAAAGCAAAGATAAAAACTCTACGATATGCTCAGAAGGATCCCAGTTGGATCGTTGTAGTTCTCAAGGCTTTAGGCTAAATTATATGGTGGAATGTGACTATTTGTTATATGTTTTATACTCATGTCACGGTGACCTTGGTACTTATCTAGTAGAGATGAGCGGTGAACAGTGAGTGACTCAGGATCTAGTTGATCCTAATAAGTCATGTCTATGGATAGAGCATAACCTACTCATGTATAATATGCCTAACCCATATGGTTATATGCTTGCCCATTTGGCAAAGGAATGCCCAACTTGTATAGTTAAATGATTGCCAATTTGGCAAAGGAATTCCTAACCCATATGGCTAGATTCTTGCCCATTTGGCAAAAGATATTTGATAGGATAAAGTATACTCAATCTATATTCGTAGACTACCATTAATTAAAAAAAAACATTGTGTTTTAGGATAGGATACAGTCCCTACAACATTTGAGTCTAGTGGCATTCAATGGCCTTGGCATCACTTCTAGCGAATCCATCATGGCTCCACCTTTTTAGATTAGTATATTGGGTATTAATTTCCCTCTTCATAAGAGTTAAAAAATGCATCTTTACAACTCAAGGGATTGATTAGCTATTTAAAATTAGGAATTGATCACTCTAAATTCATCAAAGATTCAACATAATTAACTACTCTCTCTAAGTGCTTCAATAAGTATGCCACATTTTATCCAATCTCTTATCTTATGATATGGGATCAGAGCTAGCTTAGTTATTGGATTCAATATGGTCATGGGTATAATACTCACTGACATATTAATGCCCCTTCACCACTAGAGGGATTGTTTATTTCACTGGCCAAGAAATGAACATGACCAAAATAATCCTCTCTCCATGTGGCACAACATGAGCATTATCCATAGATGACATAATACAAAACACATGTTTGTAATCTTTCCTCACTCTTTACCTTTAAAATTAAAAATGCAAGATTTTGAATTGTATATATGGACATTATCTACTACATGTGCTATTGCATATTATGCCATGATGTATCTCACAAAATATAAATTCCATGCTACAAGAAAAAGTGGGTTTACACAGTTAGGTTTCATTTTCTCCTTCATTCGGGGTGGGGGTGTGGGAAGAGGAAGGGGCGAATGGAGACAATTGAATTTGGTAAAAACCCATATTTTATGTCATTTATTACAACTTTATATATACAAACTATTTTCAATGGATAAGGTATCTATTGGTGAATTTTATTTAAGGTTTTCTTTATTGTAATTTATACATTTATCCATTTGATAGTCATCTTCCCAGTCTATCATAGGGATCCCCAATCCTAGTTTTTGATCCTTTTAAACAAGTTTAGTATTGATTTCTATGAAGGGTACTAGGGTCATATCCACTACGATTGGACTTGTCCATGCATAATTTACAAAATTCATCTCAAGTCACATTTCATTTAAAATTCTTATTTTTGTCCGTTAAGTATTATTTTGGGTCAAATTTTGCTCACCAATAGGTCACCAAATTCAAAATCAAAACCTATATAAATATAAATATACTCTAAGGAATTAGGATTAATTTCTCTTCACTCTAAAACAATATTCAATATATATATATATATATATATATATATATATATATATATATATATATATATATATAAAATCTAGATTCAATAGTTTCAATTGTTGAATTCATATTTACATGTTTGTGTCAAGGGTAAAATAGGAGAAAGAGTATCTAGAATTGCATTCAAAATTTCACACATACACGTAAGTGGGAAAACTAAAATAAATTTTGAGCCATCTTCAAAGTATTGAAAATGTAGTGTAGTGCTTGGTCATTCAATAGGAATTAACCAAGGTTAATCAAATTTAATCTGTTTCACCCAGCACCCACCCCCATACATTTGATATCAATTTGGTTTGTATGCAGGAAACTAGGGTTTCATCATTGTAGGTATTTAACATGATATTATATATTTGAAATTAAATTAACAAACCCAATTAATACATGCATAGGTAATGTAGTAATCAATTTTTTCATCAAAGTGAATAGGGAAAAGTTTATGTTCAACAAATTCAAGTGTCTTGCACTGCTATCCACTTATAGTGGTCCTATTTAGAAGTACTTTATGATCCTACTTCTAATTTGTCACTAGTAGAGTTATACTTTTTTTTTGTCTTTTTTATCAGTCAATAATCAAAATACACTAGGACAAGTCTGAAATCAATAGACATGGATTATTTTCATGTCAACTTACAAATGTTTTATCTAGAGATAATTTCAAATTTTATTCTTGATTCTAAGCATGCACAATCACCTATAATATTAATTTTCACTGTCATACTTTTGAAATAATTAACATAAATCCTAGTTTGAGATAAGTTGTTTTCCTCCAATCACCCTCCCCCCCCCCCCCACCCCCCGATTCATTAATTTTAAAAATTAAAATTGTTAATTATTATACATCTTTAGCATTCTGATATATTCTATCTTTACACATATAATCATAACAATATTTATTTATTTTATTAAAAACATGGTAAAACATATCCATCCCTAAGAATGGAACTATTTACTTATAAGGTTTCTCTATACCCTAGTAATAATATTAATATCAAATTAACTTAAAATTAATGTATAATAACCACCCAAAAATTCAGGATAACAATTAAGAACTAGTCATGTTGTTAGAATTTAAAATTGTTTAGTTGTATACACCTTAATTTATTCTTTGTAACTTTAGAAACATCAACTTTGACATACATTATTAATACAAATATTTAATTCTTGAGCATATTTTCCTTCCATCTGTCTACTCATCAACTATCTTAGACACATATATCTATTAGATGTATTTATTTAGGATCAACTTGGTCTATATAGGAACACCTTCAAATACTAGATATATATTCTTCATGCCTCAAATCCTTATTTTTCACTTTCAATATAGTACTAGTAAAACTAGATGGTGTCAGAACTATCACACCTATGTCTCCCTCTACCGATAGTGTCCATAAGCCCTCAATGTTTATTTTAAAAAGTTGATAATTATCCATTAGGCTAGTATAAACACCTTTCATGGGTAAATCATCGTGGGAAATCAATGAAGGGTCACTTATATATAAAAATTTCCCTTAAAATTGTGAGCATAACTTGGAAAGCTTAGAATTCTTTATGAACATCATTCAAAATGAATATACACATATTATATCTTCATGGACCAACCTTTAGGCAATCCATATAAACAAATTTGAATAAAAAATTTCAATGTTTCATGGTGCCAAGTATCAAAGATAATAAAATAAAACTACATTTAATATTGTTTATAATTTTGCATACAAACATACACATAAGTGCAAGAACTATGTGTGTTTTGAGATCTCTTCAAAATATTGGAATATAAATAGTGATCAACCATGAAAATAAAGTGGTTAGGATCAGTCAAATCAAAATTAACTTATTTATAATGGCATCTTATGGTAAATTAATCATAATTAGGATTTGTATGAAAGAGACAAAAAACATGTATTATCATGCAGGATTGAAGAAGTGTGTACACACAAAACCATATTGTAGGTCAAGCATAAGGTTCCTATAAGTTTCATACCCCATAAACACATAAAAATTGATATCAAACCCTAATAGTGCCAAATACAATAGTTATCTCACTTTGGCGGTAACATCCAGGTAGGTTTTCAACCCCTATTTTAGGCCTAATCAACTAACAAGCACATCTAATGCATTTATAGATCTTGTGACATATTTTATGAGTAATAAACAATAAATTTAGTCTAAGTACATCATCCTTTTCTTATTTTTCATTTCTAAATCAAGTAGCAACCCCTTTCAATTTAGATTATTGTGTTTATTGTCATATTTGTTTGCAATCTAAATTAGTGTATAGTTTCTATATTTTATATTTATTAGGTGTAAATTTTGAAAAAAAAAGTTTAAACCAATCATTGATTAAAATACATGGATTTATTTCTACATTAGGATTTGAATATTTTCTTAGGTTTCTAAATTTTTGCCCTCTTAGGGTTTAATTTTCAATTCTAATACATGATTTCTCATGGATCCTAATTATTTATATCTAGCATTTTAGCTATGATATGAAAATTTGTGTACATCCTTCAAAGATTTTATCATGCACTCATATTTAAGGTAAGTAAATGTAATGAATTTGAATGCATTGAAACTAGGTATGTTACTATACATAATGAAATCTTAGCATTACTTAGTAACACATATTACATGAATGTGAAATCTAAAATGCCTCTAGATAATATTTTAAGGGGATGAGCACGTATGAATCCATTCAACCCTCCTTCCTCAAAAATTTATGTTGGAGGTAACCAATATTCCTCACCTAGTATCCAACTTAGGCTTATATTAGACATGAAGGTCATTACTATCACAATACATACATGTAGGATACATAATCTTGTAGTGCAAAGCAGTTGTAATAAAATATCCTTATTAATATTCATCCACTACCTAAATTAATTGAAAATACGAGAGATTATGACAACAGATATCATCTTAAGAATACTCATGCAAAAATCTCTATATTAGAATTGCTAAAGAATTCTACTATTTATAAGGACATGCTTTATGCAAAATTGCATAATAAAACTTTACCAAAGTACCTGCTTATTTTGTATCCATTTTCAATACATTAAATTAAAGTGAAGATCCAATTTATTTTTAAAAAATAACATTTATGCACCTCAAAAAATCAAACTCAAAACTTCTCACTGTATATGTAGGTACAAATTTTCGATAAGGGGGTTAGATGGGTAATGGAAGATAATGCGTTGGGGTTGAAAATTTGTAACATTATATTTATACAAATAGCTAGTATTAATATAGAGTCTACCAATAAATTAAATATGATTATTATGGTTTTTGACAACATACATCACCAAGTTTTATGTAAAATTACATTTATTGTAACAAATTTTCCAATTTTTTTACCTAATACATTTTAGATAATACCAAATCATTTAAATTATAACCTCTTACTTGATGGATCTTGGATTCATGTTATCCCATCCACCCTACATTGAAGCTTAAACTTCATACATAATGTATGTTTTTATGCATGTCTTATAGATAATAGACCTTTTTAATATTTCAAAGTAGTGAAACCACTTGAAGGATTTATAATGCAATAGGACACTCCTTAATCATCCATAATACCTATGCTAAAACTCATACTAGTAGAAAAAAGACACACATATAATATTGTATAAAACAACAAAGCTAATGAAAATAAAATGTTGCTGCCACCAACCCTATCATCTATGTAGAATATGGCAGAAGGGACAACACATATGTTTGAAATTCAAAATGAAAAAATACCATATCTTTAGTTATTGATTAACTCTACAAATAAAATATTTAGATATTATTGATGATGATATTGATGATCATGACAAGGGAATTCCAAAAAATATAGATAAATATTTTTCTCAACTAATGTTTATACTTGAATCATTAGGGGAATATTGAAATAATTCAAACATGGTGACCATTGATAAATTATAAGGTGTTATTTGTACTCAACCTTCACTTGATAGTAACCAAGGGAAGGCACCCCTTCAAGATAGTTATAAGAATACAAAAGGTGTAAATGCATCTACCAAAGAATATCTACCAAAAAAAATGAATATTTTATGGTACATAATCAAATAGATGTTGATCCACATTATAATGAAAACATGAATATAAATTCAGAGGCCTATTGAAATATTAATTAAAGATAGGAAGGCCCAAATTAAGTGCTCAATTAAAACAACACTTTGTCAAAACTAACATGATTCAATTATAAGAAGCACTACACATAGCACAATGTGTAGCTTATGAGCATATGGTATCTTTAAAATATTCAATCAACAATATATATCCCTTAGAGGTGTAACTTCAATGACCAATTCAAAATACACATCTTGATGATAAACATTTTTTTTCCCACATGCACAAACAATACATTTACCTTGAAGACTATTCTACTAGTTAGTGGTTTATTTTTGAGCTCCATAAATCTTAACTAGTCTGTTACGTCCTTAAATAGTCTCATAGAAATATTATGAATGTGTTCCATAAGGATCATTGATGCATTCCTACAATATACAACATAATCCATAGGTTAATTTGAGTTATGTAGTACATCCATAATTATATCAATCATACCAATGATTCCATATATTTTACATCTTATGAGCATTTTAAGATTCTGATAGTGATATACATGTTGTAACTCCTTAGCCATAGCATGCAACATCTACACTGATTGATACATGACTGATTATTAAACATCCTATTTATGGAATCATAGGTTACCTTGGAGGTAGTTTATTGTACATAGATTATTATTTAGCTTAATTGGTCAGCTTATCCTTCATTAAATGATTGATTCTTCTATTATTCTATTTTTAAATAAACATGTACATATTTGACCATTCTTCTATCCATTGGCTTTGATTTGATTATTTTTTCCAATGGCCCTTTCCTTTTATTTTCTTGTCCCAATCTGGACATTCACACTAATTTTCCTAGAATGACACACACACATACACCCTTTACATCAGTTTGATTCTAGTACATATTTCTTAAGGCATGTTATACCTCGATGAAATATACCACTTTCCCACTTCTCCATATTGAGACTATATGATTGATTTTTTTCATGGTACAAATTGAACTTACATGATCACATATATTTTATTCCTACACACCTCATGACATTTGTACATCGACTCTTTCCCATGGGGGCATGTGTCTATTATGTGTCTCTTACACATACTTCTTTGAGACATGATTTATCATACAATGAAGGCATATCAATTAAATTATTAAGATTTATTTTCTACTCCACTTGGTACACAGTATCGATTATTTCAATCCCTTCTATTATATTATTTTTCAGCTTTGACCCTTAGCCTTTCTTCATTAAGTAAGTGCTTGTTTATATCACAATTCAAGAAGTACAAAAAAATTAAAAAAGGTAAAAATATTCACTTATATTAAAAATTACAAAACCAAGACATGTACAAGACTTTATTTCTTGGTACACATAGGTTTTTGATGTCATTTATCATATACATGATGAGTTATGTATCTATTTTGTACAAACATACTTTTCATGGTATACATGAGTTGGATGTAGAACATAAATGTTACATATAAGACAAGGACATACAAATGTGTGACATTGATCATATCAACATACAACCTTTATAATTGGGGGCATTCCTACAAATGATCATCTTTGTAAATTTTCTCAATTTATATATTTTTATGCTAGGATAGATGCACAAAGTTGGGGAACAATAAAGTGGACAAAATGAAAAAAAATTGTAAAGGGTGTATGCCCTTTAAAAAAAACTCATTAAAAATATGATTTGGGTTGGTCCTGAGCCTAAAAGTCAGATTCCCTTTACAAATCATGTATTTCCTTTACACTTCAAATTATGTACACCCTTTACACTATTACAATGGGCGTACTCCCTTTGTAGCACTTCAAAAGGTGTATGCCCTTTGAGTTACAATTTTTTTTTTTTTGTGTTTGGTTAGTTTGAGTTGTATATATTTAGGTGAATATTTATTAAAATAAATGTAAAGTATAAGAATATAAAATGTAGTGTAAGTATAAGTTTACATTTAATTTTATATTCTTATACTTTAAGTTTAGTTCACTAAATATAATAAATTAGGGCCACTCTGCATCTTCTAAAATTGATTACATAGTTGTAGGAGTTACCATTCAGAAGCTAGTTTTTCAAAATCTATTCTGGTCAATACTTAGTTTTTAAAATTTTAGGATTGGAAGATAGAATGAAAAATGAATTTTTGAATCATGTTACATATGTAATATATCTATATCGTTGAGGATGGTCTACTTACTTTACTTACTTGAGTATGCCATACCTATTTTAGCCACTTAAGTATACCTAACCAATTGAATAACTTAGCCATATCTTGATATGGAGTATCCCTACCTATATATCCATGCTTAGACTATCTCAATATGTTAGGTTGTCCAAAAGGACTAGTCTTGTCCAACCCATGTTTCTTGTAGGTTTCTTTTCATGAATGTTTTACCCTTATTTGAGTCGACTACTGCATCAATGGGGTTATAAAATTTAAAATTAGAAGTCTTACATTTAAAATTTTCCTTAAGGAATTTTACATCTGTCCCTTATCAATTTATCACTAGTATAACAAAGGAAAATCATAATATAGCAAGCTCAACACTTGCATTTTTATCTGAAGTTTATACCAACAAATTTAAACTGCATACTTAGACCAAAGGAGGGATTATGCAAAGATAATATAGATTCACATTGCATATGATCCAATCACTTACACAAATTAGAGGGATAAATAAATGATCTTATTGTCCCTATTTCCAAGATATGTAAGCAACACTTAGTTAAACAAAATTCTAAGGCTAGCTAAACCATTCATACTTCCCCATTCCCCCCCCCCCCCCTTTTCATTTGATCTTCATTTGGTTTGTGTACATGATTTTGTTAGGGATATGTAAATAGGAGAAGGTGAAACACAAGTTAAATTATAATATCATACACCTATGATAGGTTGAAACACATTAGCAAGTAAGCCCGCATAGATCACCATTTTACACTTTGATTTCAAGGGCAACTTGGACAACAATCCTCCATAAGGAAAATATAGCAAGGCACCATAGTACAAATCCACCAATATGGTCCCATGAAGTCACAAAAATCACACAATTAGATCAAAAAATATTTCATCCAATCTCAAATTCACACACAATCACCTATAGCTTGCATTTTTTAGAAAAACATAAGTTTCTCATCTCTCTTTCTATTTTGGTCAAAACCTTAATTGTTCATATATTTCTAGTTTGTAAGTATACAAGTATTTAAATTTATATTTGATCATTCATTTACTTTAACTTGGTTATAATGGATTTGTGTGATTGGTTGAGAATGTAGACCCCACCAGTTTGTGAGTGTTGGTTAAGATCAATGGTTTTCCCCTCCTCCTTGGACACTAAAAATAGCATTCTATATAAAACTAAATCCTCCACTACCACATCAACCATATTTTTTTCCAAAATGAGGGTGTAGTTTCTCAAATTTATTTGTTTTAGGAGTTTTTATTGAAAACCACCTCTTATATGGTGCAACCCATGTGGGTTAGCAGTGTCTTCTAACCACCCATGTGCTCAAATAAAATTTATTGGTCTTAATTAATGTTATGATATATTCATGGTAAAATAATAAAGATTAATTGGTGGAAAAGGTATATTTAAAAACAAACAACATTTTACTTAAAGTCATACTACTTCATGTTTCAAATAGGCAAGCTTATCTAACAATCACAAACTCGTTGACTTTAGTTGGGCAACCAATCATAATTTTTTAATATTTAACACTTTTTGGTATAAATTTTTTGATTCATGGAGAGTGTGGACCCCAATATCTTATGAGTTTTGGTTAAGATCAGGCATTTAAAACAGCCATCCTAATGTCAATCCATCCACCTTCTCATTTTTACTCTTAATTATGTTTTAAAAATTCATTCATAATTTCACTATTGTTAACTCTTTATTTAATTCCACTTTTACAAGCTTTGTAACTTGACACATTTTAAACATTGATTTGATTTCCTTTTAAGAATTCATTACATTAGGAATTCCATGTTTATAATAATTATATGAAAAGTAAAAGTTCTTTATATATTCCCAACTAAAAGATAATTTTATAAGCTTATGGTTCCTGAAAGCTGTCACTGAATTAAAGTCCATCTAACTACAAATTAAAGCTACCATGACAAACAACTTTGAAATAAGTTTAAAAGTGCCACATATCTATTTTCCTAATTATATGCAGTAAATGATACAACCAATAATTACATGCTGACATAATAAAGAATGTTACATGATCACATGCATACCAAAATAGGTGGGCTCTAATGTTTCATTAAGCATTCATCATGATTTGATGTCTATTTAAGAAACATTACAATAAAACGATAAATTGAGACCCAACTCTAATATCTCTAATTTATGACCATGTCAAAAATTCCATGTTGACTAATGGTCATAGTCATTCAAATATGATGGTTCAAAGGGTTTCAAATCTAGGGAACTATAGCATAAAAAATAACAATCATAAAATGTAATGAACCATGTCTATGAGAGAGGTCAACCAAAAGCACATATCCAAACCTTCATTCAGATTTTAAAACATGAACACAAATCATTTAAAGCATAAGTTTATCCACTATAATAATAGGTATACACACTGCCCTAACCAATAAATATGACTACAACTAATCATTAGAGTCAATGTATCCTAAAAAGTGTTTACTACGAATATGAATAAAATACTAAGCATACAATTAATCACCCAACCCAAATGGTCACTACCCATGCCACATAGGTGAAATAAGATATCTAACATGTAACTAGAATGATCACAAAATAGTCTATAATATTATCTCTCTATTTCTCATAGCCTGTATCAAGATCCTCATATATTATGATGTTTTCCCTCACACTAAGGGTTGTACCTGCATCACAAACAAGTGAAAATATGATAGTTATATAGGTCATGATATCCAAATCACATGATATGAAATAGTAACAACATGGTACTAATAATTATTCCATATAATTGTATAACATCTATAAGAATGAAAACATCATATGATTGAACTAAAATCATATGAAGCAATTCAGTTCTTGATTGCACAGATACCAATTATTATTAATTATGTTTTTAACGCTTAATTGTTGGCATGTGCCTTCAATCCCAACATGGTAAAAATAGGATGTTACATTAAAACTATTGGAACATAGTTTATAATTTAAGTAAAGAAGAGGATAAAAATTTGGGGAAGAAGCTTAGTGCCACCACCCTATTACCACATTTTGATCAACAAGATCCTGATTGGGTGAGGTGAAAGCATACAATGGACATAAATATAGAAAATTGAACCATTAAATGCTACTATGGAAAAATGTCCATGGAAAGTGCTCTAATACCATATGTTAAGAAATTACTTGTAAAAAATTTAATATAACAACATAAATATAACCAATATGCATTGAATAGAAAAAGAATAACAATGTTGTATTGAAATGATAGAATCTCACTACAAAGTATTGCATGGTTCTTCAAAGGATAACTATCCTTTGATACCAACTCAATCCAAATATTCAATAGATTATCTTTCCTCTTACACAAGCCCTCTATTTAAGATATTATAATCAAGACAACTAATACTTCTCATATATGTGGGATAATTACAAATATCAAATGGGATGACTTAAAAAGCATATGCATCTGAGCTTTTATTAATAATACCTATTACAAACTAGAATATTTAGGAAAAAGGGGTCATAAAACCCTGTGGTAACTCTTATGCACCTAGAATTTTTTAGGCTTAAAGTAAACAACATAATCTCTAAGTGCCTTGTATTTAACTAGGTGAATAAAAACACTATCTTGGGATTTGTAAGGGATTTAAATGGTGGTAAATATAAAATAAAAAATATCAAAAAATAATAAATTGCATAATAGAAGTGAATTTAGAGTATAATTTTCATACATAAAACACTATGTCTTGAACTAAAAGTATTCCATGGGAAATGGTAGTCTTAGACAATGACACATGCTCTAATGATTACTTGATCTATACATAATGTTTATGGGTGTTAAATAGTTTTCATGTGAATGATTGATAGATATTATGTGTACTTGGTGTCAAACAAAATAAAATAATTATGTGTTTTTGGACAATTGATTCAAATTAGGACTATCTTAGTGCACCAAAACCAACATGAAATGATTATAAGTGAAAAATATGGGACGAAGTGGAAGGGTGAACCTTGACTTGGTGTAGACCAAAATTTGGACCAGGGGCATCAAGGCACTTTGGACAAGATCTATATCTATTATTTAACCACTCCATCATAGATATCAAAACATAAAGAAGAGAGAGGAAATGCAAGGAATAATAATAAGGGAGAGACATGTCAAAAATAACAAATTCACCAATAATACTCTATTTAAACTAATAATTGATAAATACTTTAAAAACATGCTAATTAACAATTAATAAATACTTGGGGACCATTTTTAGGTGTTTACACAAAGATTATTGATGAATGGAGATTGGGAAAAAAATGAACATTAAAAAATTGAGGACCACTAAAATAGTTATAGTTAAATTGATAAAAGGTATATTGAAAGTGAATACTTGAATGAAGGGGAGAGTGACCTTTGAGGAATTGTGAGAGAGGCACAATAGTGGATTGTCCCAAAAGGAACCCATATATATAATAATGGGGGATTACATACAATGAGAGAATTCGTTGATGAGATATTGGTGAGTTGATAAAGTGGCTTGGTTGTGTCTAAATCCACCTAGGTTCAAATCTCACTGGGCATGTTAGATTGGTTGTGGCTATTTGTGGTGTGTTCATGTGGCTAGTTGTGTTTGTATGTGTTTTTTTGGTTATTGATCTTATTCTTATATGGATATATGCTTCCCATTTGTGTTCCATATTATTTTTTAGCTCTAGTCAAAAGTGATGCTCCAATTCATAGCTCTAATCAAAAGTGTTTACCCAATTTTTATTTAAAAAGTGTGATAATTAGCTTAAAGTAATGTGAGTATCAAATATCATTCAAAAGTGATGATAAAATGAAAAATATCCTATAGGTTTTTATATTCAAGATACCTATGAGTGATCAAATTTGAAAGGTTGGTTTTAATTTAAAACCATACTTCCATGATGAAATTTAATAGTTTCACTTTAATTGACAACATTAAATTATGTATACATTTTATTAGAAATGTGTTGAATAAAATATCATTATTTATTTCTTCCATTCTTAATTTCTAGGATATGTAATAGTGAATATTTTTGGTACAAACTATGTGGAGAATTTGAAATCAACATTTCAGATCATAATCTGTGAATCATCATCAGGATGAGAGAATAGTATGAATAGATTGTAGACTCAGGTTTCTATTCAAGGTGTTAACAATAAATTTGTGATGTTGGATGGTTGGGCATAGTAAAATAATAAATGAAGTGATTCAATAATTGTCTGATATTAAAATAAGGAAACTAAATAATGATTTATTTTTACTTAATATTATTCATAAACTAAAAAACTGCCATCCCCAAGAAATATTGTAATTAAAAACTAGAAATTAAAATCTAAAAATGGAAAATAATAACTAAGAATTAAAATTGACATATATTTACTAATTATCCAAATAGGGAATTATAATATTTATTTTAGTATATATTAATAATATAAATCATCTAAATTTAATATTAAAAAAATGTTAAAAATAATAATATCAAATAAAAATAATAATACCAAAAATGGTAAGAATTAGATACCTAGAAAAAGTGACTACATTAAGAAATAAAAGATGGAACAAAAAAAAGAATGGAATATAGAAATAATAGGTCCTAAAATATCCATGAAACTAAGACAACAACAACTCATTGGTAAATTTTAGAGCCTACAATGAAGTTGTTCAGATTCAAGGCATCATTTTTTAATTAAATTAATAAACGCCCCCTAAGACTGGTTTAATTCTAGACCACCATATATGTTCAAGTTGTTATTATACTTACAAATTTCCACTGCTTCTCTTAGATGTCACTTAAAGTAGTGGTCTTCTACGGACAAAACCTTGGTATTCTCAATACAAATATGATGTCGAGTATTGAAAGAATGTTCTACCAAAGCCAACCTAACCAATATTTCCTTATTTATATTAACATGTTCTAGGATATGATTGAACCTCTTAGAATTTATACAGTTAAAATTTTTATGGTCATATGAACATATTTATGTTTTTTAATTGTAATATAGTATAAATATTTTGAAGACCATACAAAATGAAATGAGAAAGTTTTGCTAGATTTTTAAAAATTAATAATATATATATATATATATATATATATATATATATATATATATATATATATATATATATATATATATATATATATATATATATATATATATATATATATGAAATATTATATAAATATATATTTAATCTTCATGTTTCATTCTTTAAATACAACTCTCATAACTTTTGAAGGGAAACGTTGAATGGATAACTATATAAAATTATAATCTTACAA
>JARHVA010000964.1:3082500-3087500 GCA_037957365.1 Torreya grandis | reverse complement strand
AAATGTATACCATGTAAAGATTAGTAGTTATTAGAAATTTAAATCAAATGAAATTCCTACCAAATCAAAACAAAACACCTCAGGTTGAGCTTGAAAAAGGGAACAAGAAGACAATTAACTTTACTTAACAAATAGATTTCACCACCTTGTCATCATAGGGATGTGATCTAATTTAAGGATGTGGATGCTTAGTATGTTGTACACAAACATGTGGGAAACATGTCCCCTTGTTGGATGTTTGATTTTCTCAATGAAATGATGATGTAAGATGATTTTTTTCTTCAAATTGATATAACTTCATTGTGCCTTGAAGAATTTTTTAAAGTGAGGGAGGATGGTTGGATTTATAATATTTGTGAATGAATGACAACCATTGATCTAGATTTAAGATCAACATTGGAAGATGAGCCATACATCTCATTGAATGAGAGAGGATGGGAAATAAATTTTAGGGGTTGAGTGTGTAAGGGCATGTCATAGCTTATCCTTTGCATTATCTTTTTTTATTACATGGGAATTTTATATTTTACTTTGATTGCATAATTACCCCTTTTGCATGGGATATTATGAAGATTGCCTTGGAAAAGGAACTTTGTCTTGGGATTTGGTGCAATATTTTTGAATTTTAAATTGGCAAGTGGATTGGATGACATCATGAATTTGAGATGGAAAATAGGTTTATTTTATTTAGTGGACATATGAAATGTGCATAGATTATCTTATCAACTAATTAATATGATTAATTAGTGTGATTAATCTATATTTTATTATTGGTGGGATGGAATAAGGTCAAATAAAGTATTGATTAATTGGCTAGGGGGAGATGGATAGTGGATATGTTAGGGATGTTAGTGTAGATAAAAAATTAATTTAGGATTTACGGTTAATGCTAATGTGGATTTGGGAGAAGATTAAAATCAGCATGAAGTGTCTAAAGTTAGGCATCTATAGGTTCTAAATATCCCTAGAGTTCATCATACTACAAAACATACATAACATGCTACAATTTATCATCATGACATTAGTATTCATGTTACAGAATTAGACTAGTTTTTAGATTCCTAGTTGAGATCAGTTACTTCATAATGGCATCATACTCCCCATTTTTGAGTGATCATCCTTTCTCATTTAGACACATGACCTATTGATTGTGAGTATCTTGTAGAAATAATTGGTTAGTATCTCCTCCTTTTCATGTATATTCAAAAAAAAAAAAAAATCAAATATTCTAAAAGATTAAAAAAATAAAACCTATGCATGATTTTTTTAGTTAATTTACATCAATTAATTTATAATCAATTATTCAATACTTATTCTTATCTAGTTTCATATCATATATGCTTCAAAAGTGCAAATGTATGAATGAAAAACATACAAGTTGTTATTTCAAGATCCCATTGTAGGGGGGTTATTGTTTTAGACTCAAAAATAGCACACAAACAAAACTACCCTATTCAGATAGTATCACTTTGTGCCCTTGTTTGATTCCATCAGACCTATCCCAGTGAACACATAATCCACTTTTCCAAATCCAAACTAGCCATAGGCCCTCTACAGCTTGTCTATATCACAACAATTTCACTTGGGGCATCCTCTTACATAGGTTTTATTATTTTATGACTATCCCTATTGTTCTTACTTATAAAATTACATTACATGCTTTATTTTATCATTTACCATCCCATTGATAAATTACTATATAATTTAGAAGCTAAATATGGTAGTGTTACAAGTTGCTAATGTTGATCAACTTTACTTATTCAGGAATGCTTTGTGTGTTTTCTTCTATGTTTCATGTCTTATGTACATTTCTTATTTGGATTGTGGACATTTGAAGATGTCTTTGTGTGTGTCTCAAATCCATTATTGTACATTTCTATGCATACAAGTGACATTTTAACATGTCCCATGTATGTGTCCCCTTGGCCTTCTCTTACGTTCTTTATGTGCTTTACATTTACTTTTTGTATGTGTGTATCATGGCCATGACACTTATTTATTTAATTTACTCCATTTTTTATGCCATGGTGGATATCATGCACCTTCCCAAATTTTCAATGTCATTATGGATATCATGCATCTTCCTTGAATTGTTCTAATTCAATTTTATTATCTTCATAATAAGATCACTTATTTACATGCCTAATTGCTAACATTTATCTTAACAATGTCAATATGTATATTTTTTTCTAAATACATATTATATTACTATTTTAATCAATTTATATATATGATAATTCCATACTCCTCCATGTTATCATCACTACTTATATTTACATATTTTTCATATCATCTCTTGCATAACTTTTTATTTTGAGTTAAGTTATTGTGTAGGCTTCACAACTCACCTCAAAAGAAGGGTCATACATAGTGTCTTATCTTAGAGACTAAGTAGTAAAAATCAATTGCCTATATATAAAAAGATAGTTTGTGCATATTTGATCATAATCCATACCAAAAAATCACCCAAAAAGTAGTTTTGGACAAAATTGCTCCATTTAGATAGGGGCACAAGTCATCCATGTCTAAACAACATGTTGTTGTCCCGACAAGCAAAAAATAATCATTTTCATAAATTCTTATGATTTCAGTTAGTTTCAGAATAGTTGGTAGTAATTATACATAATCATTTCATATGAGTACTCAAATTTGTCTCAAATTTTTCTCATAATGAGTGCATCATGCATAACATGTGTTCCAATGGTTTGCATGGATGTTTTGCCCTGAAAATCATAAGATATAACTCATTTTAAGAATATGTATAATATACAAATATCAAATTGAGGGAATTTTCAAAACATATGACTAACTCCATGCTCATTTTTTCACCAATTCCATATATGGGATGTCAATACTTTTCATTCTCCATGTTGTATACACCAGATTCAGATTATGTTATTTTGCACTAGTTTTGCACCAAAATGATTCATTGAAATTCATACAAGGATTCCAAGCCATGTTACTCATTTAGTTACATGATGATGGATTCAAGCACATATTGATTTCTTAAGCACACTCTTCTATCATTAAGGATTGGGGCATGCACAGTCCAATCCATGTGCTTAAATGGAAATAAAATACGTCAGTCCTATCCTCTATATTAACTAGTTTTGCCCCAAAAAATAAAATGATTCATGTACCTAATCAGGTGTATTCCTTCATTGTTAGTATATCTATAAGTTTATTATCTATTATTTTATATTTTAATCTTAAGTAAGGATTGATTTTACACATGTTTTATTACAGTTTTTGTATGAAGCACAATTCAATGTTGTGGCCTACATTCAATATTGCTCTTTAGAGGTAAGTTTAGGTACCCACTTTTACTTTTATTCTATTACTTTTTATTTGATACATTACTAAAATAAAATTATGGAAAATGTAGACACATAAATTAACATTTAAATTGAAACAATGCTCTTGTGACCACTCCTTATATGCACTTAGCTCATGCCATATTCCACTATCTTTTGACCACCATTCCTTCATCTTATTGTAGATGACCTATTCCTACAAATAACTACTAATTTTAAAATATCCCTATCCAACATCATAAGAATCCTTTCGATTTAGTTGTCTGTGCTCTTTGTATAAAACTGCCCTATTTGGACATCTCACTCCCTAGTAGTATCTAGTTTCACTAGATGCTTCCTCCCACCAAAAAATGGATAATTTCTCAAATTTTAATTCATTTAATGGGTCACCCCACAATTTTAACAATCTCCATCCAAAATAATTCACAAAACATCACTATAAAGCAACATTTTAAATCATTTTGCACACAAAAAACTCATACATAAAAAAAACTAGAACATTTAACTACACATTGAGAGAAAATCACCTATTTTTTCCAATTTAAATTTCACACAACCTAAGTAGCCCTGAGCTAAGTCTACATATGTCTAAAAGGTCACAATTAATTGTCAAAACACTTAATCACATAAGGATTGCACCAACATTTAACATTTTACACAAGTATTTCACACACACACACCACTGTAACATGGGATAACCACATGGATTTTGATCTCTCTTTAATTTAATAGTATGTAGACAATACTCAATACAGGGGGGTGTCTAGGTCAAGCACAACTTCAACCACTAACCTCTTTTTCTATTTTTTTCATTTATCATTCATGGTCTATTGAGCTAGAGTTATATGTGAAGAAGAAGACATACAATGTCTTACATAACATATCATGCATCACTAACACATAAACATGACCAATAGGTGACATCACATGGACCTAAATTTTCCTAGAGTGTAGGATTCTTTTTAGATGTTGGTGCTCCTTGGATACCAGTGCATCATGTTGTTATGCAATTATAATGGCCTTTTCAAGAGATCTAGCAGAGTTCAGTTTTAGTTTCACAATTAGTAAACATAATCACATAGTCAAATCTATAGTCATATATATAGTTTTACATTCATATTTTCTAGTTAAGCTACCTCCCTCTTACATTTTCTCTTTTAAGCATATTTCTAAATATGGTATGTTAAAAATTAGTGAATTCTTAATTTATATATATTTTTTACATCCTAAATTAGCTCAATTTATTTTATCTAATTTGGATCTAACAATTTCATATTTCCAAATTTTTGGTAAAACTTGTTAGGAAACTAGACACTTTATAACAACAAATAATTACTAACAAAATACAAGTTTTTAAGAACAAAGATAATTCAAAAAATTAAAATAAACATGCATGAGATAAAATACCAGATTTACATGGTAAAACCTTAGCAAAGCTAAAGAAACATCCACAGTGAAAGATATCAGGCTTTATTAACTCCAAGATAAACATATTACACCTGAACTTGTCATAGAATACATACGAACTCCACAAAGATAAATACACCTAATTGGCAAAGCATTGTTAGGATCCCTCCTCCTAAAAATAGAGCACAAAATGCCATTAAGAATTTCCTTCCTAAAAATAGAATTTAGTGGAATTCATCTTCCTATAAATAGGGGTTTACCACCCCCCTTGGACCCCCT